>CAXKVI010000003.1:66242629-66287647 GCA_964058755.1 Campiglossa producta | reverse complement strand
TTAACGAGGCCAAGAATGGCGTTAGTATCACAGTTCTATCCAAAAAATATAACACTGCCAAGTCCACAATTTGTGGATTTGTGAAAAATAAAAACAAAATTTTGGAAAGCGTTAATAACACGCTATCGGGCCCTGGAAAACGTAAAACGCTTCGCGCTTCACAATTGCCAAAAATGAAAAAAAGCTTTACAAGTGGTTTTTATTACAACGCAGCAAGAATTATCCGATAAATGAATTAATTTTGAAAGAGAAAGCTAAGGAGTTACATGCCAAACATAGCGAGAATGGCTCAACCTTCTTTGCCAGCGATGGATGGCTACAAAATTTCAAAAAACGGCATGGCATACGATTGATTTCAATCTCAGGGGAAAAACTATTCTCGCGACCAGAGTTAGTGGAGCCTTTCAAAGCTCAGTTACAAGCTAAAATTCAGGAGCTTGAACTATGCCCAGAACAAATTTACAACGCAGATGAATCCGGGTTATATTGGAAGCTCCTTCCGATAATATCATACATTTCTAGAATGGAAAAGCAGGCACCGGGAAACAAATCTGAAAAACAGCGCATCACATTTCTGGCGTGTGCGAATGCTATTGGGAAACACAACGTTAAAATGCTTGTCATTGGAAAAGCCAAAAATCCGCGTGCATTTAGGCATTTTAACTGCCCAGGGGAGTACCAAAGCTCAAAATCAGCCTGGATGACATCAAATCTGTTCAAAAATTGGTTTCTCTTTTCGTTTGTACCACAGGCAAGTTTACATTTGACTACAAACTAAACATCCTTTAAAAAACCTATTTTTTTTTATTACATAGGTGAAATCTAATTTAAAAAGTATAGGACTACCTCAAAAGGCGTTACTTTTGCTTGACAATGCACCTTCGCATCCAAACGAGGACACGTTAAGATCCGAAGATGGTTTAATTAGGGCAATGTTCATGCCGCCGAATGTAATTCCTTTGATTCAACCAATGGATCAAAACGCAATAAGAATAACAAAGCTACACTACCGAAATTCTCTCTTGGCAGCTATTTTCTGCGATGATAGCGATTTGATCCAATCATTAAAAAAAATTAGCTTGAGAGATGCTGTTACATTTTTGGATAGAGCTTGGAATAAATTGGGACAGGAGACGTTGGCGAAATGCTGGCCAAATATTTTAAATTTTGCAAACCTGAAAGACGATGACGATGATGACATTCCACTTAGTGGAAAACCAAATGGAAGCTGAAGCTAAAAGTATGGAAAAAGAAGCTGCCGAAATTCTAGAACACTTAAATCCTGAGGTAGTTATGGTTTTGATGTAAATAAAAAAACACACGATAACAATAATCTATATATTAATAGGCTAACACTCTCCCCATACAAACAGTCGTAACCTAATTTCGTATAGTATTTATGGATAGATCTCTATAAAATTTATAGTGGAAACTTAGAATGGACTAATCTGGTGTCTCACCAAAAAAAATTTTGAAAATTATTTTTAGTTTATTTGTTATTAAACAAAAAAGAGGTCTCCAAACTCTCCAGCTATTTTGTTACCTCCACATTCATCACTATTCAGCACTCTTATAAAACTCCCAAAGACACAACCATCCGCTCATTCCCTTACACACACACACGTACATATCTGTTTAGGTCTGCCCTAATGCCCCGCCGGGACATGCAGGTGTCGCTGTTAAGCATGCGGGTACCGGGTACTCGGTACTGGAAATCCTGCTGAATTCCTTTGGAATTCTTGTTCCGAGTCCCGTTGCCCGAATCGGTTGACGGGCTTCGCCTTATGCGATCACCCAGCGCTCTTCCACTTTGGATTAGCACACCGAAACCGTAAGTACAGTGAATTTATTATAATTTTGTTATACCCATACATATCTGCATATATACATACATACCTACAACTCTTACATAAGTTTCAATTTAAATAAACTTGAGTGAAGTGAAAGCTTAAGTCTAATTTATTGAAAGGAAGTCCCTAAGTGAGGTCTTAAATCTGAAAAAACTTCGGCATCCGGCACCTCGACGCCCCTCGACTACCGTGAAATTCAAGAGGAATTTCCGGCCCCTAGATTTACCCCGTCTCGAACATGGTCCTTCGAGCCGGATCGCTTGAAGTTTTTCGTGGTTGAACCACATATTCCGGTTAGAATTAACCAAAAACTTTAATTTTCTGATTGAAACTACCCAAATTCTGCCAAGTTGCCATTTTTGATCCTATTACAATAAGTCGAATTGTTTTTGGTTGTACATAGCGAATCGTGCATATGTAAATACATAATTGGACAATTAACCAAGTACTTGAATACTTCCAGCATTGGTGGTAACCTGCGTTGGGAACCCTATTGTGAATAGCTAAGTGGATTGTAAGTTACAATCCACAAATTGACACTTTCCAAAAAAGTAAGAACCCTGCCAAAGTAAAAAAAGGTAAACAAACGCGAACGTGCTAGGTGAGTGGTAAAAAATTAATTTAAACAAAAACAAGTAAGGAAAGCTGTCTTCGGCTGTGCCGAAGGCTAAATACCTTTCATGAATAAGCGTCATGATTTTCACTGTTTGATCCCCAGTACAGCCTGTGTGAATTTAACTTTAGCTCATACCGAATTTATCGGAGCTATCGATTATATGGGGACGATGTGTTATATTGGTCCAATCTCATTTATTTTTAACATCGACATTCCACATTCTAAAATAGCAACATTTACGAAATTTCACTTTCCTACCGATATAATTACAGGAGTTATCTACCAAAATCCGTTTATCGGAACAATCGATTGTATGGGGGCTATGTGAAATATGTATCCAATCTCGATGATTTTCAACATCGATATTTCACATATAAAAATAGCAATACGTCCAAAATTTCACGTTCCTACGTGTTTAATTAGAGGAGTTATAGCCCAAAATCCGTTTATCGGAATAATCGATTGTATGGGAGCTATGTGAAATATTTATCCCATCACTATGAGTTTCAACATCGATATTTCGCATATAAAGATAGCAATACTTCTGGATGAAGTGGCTAGCTATGGTCTTTCTATAGTTAACACCGTAGAACCGACTCGGCACGGTAACAATTGTGTTTCTAGCCTTCTTGATTATTTTATTGTTTCTGATCCCTCCCTCGTTTTGCTGTTCGACCAGATATCTTTCATTTCAGATCACGATCTAATTTTCTGCACGCTAGACATTCACTTTAATGACCCTAACGTAGAAAGTTGCTTTATGTACAGAGACTATCGCTCGCTTGATTTAAATGCATTGTACCTTGAAATGGAAAATACAGACTGGCATAAATGTTGGTATTATCAGGATGTTAATGATAAGCTAGCATTTTTGAATGGCACACTTATATCAGCTTATGACAACCACGTTCCAATCCGCTGCAAGAAGTTAAACCCATGTCCATGGTTTAACTCCAGAGTCAAGGAAGCCATGAAGGCTCGTACAAAAGCGTATAAAACTTGGAAGAGGTATCGTACTCAACCTAATTGGGACTTATTTCGTGCAGCGAGAAACCGATCCACTCTAATTGTTAGAAAAGAAAAACAACGTTATTTTGAGAGTAAACTTGATCCCTCCCTTCCTTCAGGCCTACTGTGGCGCAATATTAAGAGTCTTCGAATAAGATGTAAGGATACAAAAGAATGTACGTTAAATGCTGATAGTTTGAATGAGGTGTTTTTATCTAGTGCTTCGAATAATAGTTCCACATCGCAGTTTGTTCCATATCCTTCTATCAAATACTCAGACGCACCTTTCGAATTTTCAACTGTATCGGAGCTCCATGTCACTAAATGCCTCAATAATACAAAATCTAACGCTGTTGGCGAAGATGGCTTACCTATTCGATTTTTGAAGTTGATTATGCCCTATATCGTCAGCACGCTGACGCACATTATTAATCATTGTATTACGACATCTTGCTTCCCTAATTCGTGGAAAATTGCCTACGTACGTCCCATTGCAAAAAATAAGCGCGCCTGTTCTCCGGGTGACTTTCGTCCAATTAGTGTTCTTCCCGCCTTGTCGAAAGTGTTTGAGTCAATAATGGCTGAACAAATTACGGCTCACATCACAGCAAAAAGGCTGCTTTCCCCACATCAATCTGGGTTTAGGGCAGGTCACGGATGTTCAACAGTTATGGTTAAAATTATGGACGACTTGCGTATGGCTTATGACAAAGGTGAAATATCCCTTCTATGTTTACTTGACTTCTCTAAAGCGTTCGACTCTGTTGATCATTTATTACTTTGCTCTAAGCTTACGTATTATTATGGATTTGGCAAAGCTGCTATTTGTCTTATGAGGAGTTGCTTAACGGATAGGTGTCAAAGAATCCAGATTGGCGAAGTGTCATCAACGGTCAAAAGCATAACTTGTGGCGTTCCTCAAGGGTCCATTCTAGGTCCACTGCTTTTTAGTGTATACATAAACGATATATTTTTAGCCTGTCGGCATGTAAGTATGCATGCATATGCTGATGACGTTCAGCTTTACTTATCTGGTCGTTTTGATAATATTAATGCAGTAACGGTAAAGCTGAATGAGGATTTACTAGCTATATCACGTTGGTCTACACGTAATGGGCTTCAACTTAACCCAAACAAGTCGTATGTCCTACCAGTTTTCAAAAATAAAATTAATCTTACTAGTATTCCTAATATTAGTTTAAACAACAACTCTCTTGAAATAGTTGAAAAAATCAAAAACTTGGGCTTCGTTATTAACACAAATTTAAGTTGTGTAAACCATATAAGTTCAGCTGTAGGCAAAGTGTATGGTACTCTACGTAACCTGAGGCAGTCAGCACCATTTACTCCAATTCATATTCGAAAGAGGCTTGCCCGTCAGGTTATTTTGCCTACCCTAACCTACTCTGAACTAGTATATAGCAAGCTTGACTCTCAGTCGGCGCATAAGGTTGATATTGCATTTAATGAAATTACGCGTTATGTATATGGAATACGTAGGTTTGACCACATATCTGCATGGAGAACATCGCTACTGGGATGTGACATCGCAGCTTATTTAAAAGCAAGAAACTGTATATTTCTATTTCGCTTAATGTATACGAAGACTCCAAATTACCTTTATGAAAAACTTATCTTTCCACAATCGGACCGCTGTCTTAACCTTATGTTGCCATATTTTAACCTTAAAAACTCTACTAGAATGTTTTTCATCAATGCTGTTAGAATTTGGAATGCAATACCTGCTTGCATAAAAGGCAAATTGAACAGAAGTAACTTCAAGGATGTTCTATATAAGTACTTTTACATAAATTGAACCGCCTACATAATGTACTTTTTACTTATTTTTTGTTATGAGTTTTACTATACTTATTGATTGATTTAATTTAATTTATCGTTAACTATTTTTAAATATTTTTTGGATCTTAGTGTTATTTTTCTGTTGTGCAAAAAGAGATGTAAATCTTACTGTACTAATATTTTAGAAATAAAATTGAATTGAATTGAAATACTTACAAAATTTCACGTTCCTACGTGTTTAATCACAGGAGTTATAGCCCAAAATCCGTTTATCGGAATAATCGATTGTATGGGAGCTATATGAAATATTTATCCCATCTCCATGATTTTCAGCATCGATATTTCACATATAAAAATAGCAACACTTATAAAATTTCACGTTCCTTCGTGTTTAATTACAGGAGTTATAGCCCAAAATCCGTTTATCGGAATAATCGGTTGTATGGGAGCTATATGTTATATTGGTCCGATCTTGCTGGTTCCGACAAATGATTCCTATATTGGAAAATGGTGGCCGCATACCAAATTTCAGCCAAATATCTCAAAAACTGAGGGACTAGTTTGCGTTCAAACAGACAGACAGACAGACGGACAGACGGACATGGCTAAATCAACTCATCTCGTCATCCTGATCATTTCGGTATACTTATTGATGGGTCTATCTCTTCTTCTTCTCATATTTACAAACATCGGACCAAAGTTATAATACCATTTCATGTTCATGAAAGGTATAAAAAGGTGAAGAAAACAAGTTGAAAGAGTGGCTAAATCTCGTGTGGTAGCGAGTTTAGGGCAACTTAGCGAAGTCCCGTGAACAGGAGCTGGAAACAAAGGGAAAGTCCCTTTACGCCGGCAGATTCTACTAATTAAGTGCTCTAATCCCAATTAGGGTGCTCCTCAACTTTTTCCAAAATATGATGCTCTGCTAGCTTAAGCCTATGCGTTAACAGTGAAGGATGCGGACTACATCAAAAGTGAATATACAGAAATTATGTGCTCTTTATGTGCTAATTAAGTACTCTAATTCCAATTAGGGTGCTCCTCAACTTTTTCCAAAATACGATGCTCTGCTAGCTTAAGGCTTAAGCTAGCACAGCACTATGCGTTAACAGTGTAGGATGAGGACCACATAAAAAGTGAATATACGGAAATAATTTGCTCTTTATGTGCTAATTAAGTGCTCTAATCCCAATTAGAGTGCTCCTCAACTTTTTCCAAAATATGATGCTCTGCTAGCTCAAGGCTTAAGCTAGCAGAGCACTATGCGTTAACAGTGAAGGATGAGGACTACATCAAAAGTGAATATACGGCAATTATGTGCTCTTTATGTGGTAATTAAGTGCTCTAATCCCAATTAGAGTGCTCCTCAACTTTTTCCAAAATATGATGCTCTGCTAGCTCAAGGCTTAAGCTAGCAGAGCACTATGCGTTAACAGTGAAGGATGAGGACTACATCAAAAGTGAATATACAGAAATTATGTGCTCTTTATGTGCTAATTAAGTGCTCTCATCCCAATTAGGGTGCTCCTCAACTTTTTCCAAAATACGTTAACAGTGAAGGATGAGGACTACATCAAAAGTGAATATGTGATATGCATCAATATATGGGGGAAAAAATGTTCAATATTCAAAAATTCATATCTCGAAAACAACGAATTTTGGCTAATAGGCATTTAGCCAAGTTGAAATATCGTCACCTTAATTCACAAAGGCCCTAACTGACATAAAAAATTTTTTACAGGAGAGACAAAAAACAAAAAAATTTTTACATTGAACGCATGCAAAGATAGCTTTGTAAATTTGGAATATCTCCGTTGTTACTGCTCGTAACTGCTTAAAATTTGTAGTGAGTGTGTATTTTACTATATCATAGTTAAATATGTGAAAAAGTCATTTTCGAAAAATGTGTCAATTGGGGCCTTTGTGAATTAAGGTAACGATATAGACTGTTGACTCAATATAAGAAAAAAATAAAATAAAAAAAATAACCTTTTTTGAGATATTAATTTTTGAAAAAGTCATAAATTTTTACTATATACTAAAAAAAAATAAACTTTTAAACTATATTCTATTTTTTATAAAAAAAATAACCTTTTTTGAGATATTAATTTTTGAAAAAGTCATAAATTTTTACTATATACTAAAAAAAAATAAACTTTTAAACTATATTCTATTTTTTATAAATTTATATAAAAGTAATAGTAATGACGAGCATTAAAAACAAAAAAAAAAAACGTGTAGCCAGTACACGTGAAAGAAGTTAATTTCTTAAGTTCAGAAATAACGAAATATGAATAGGATGTATTCGAGAATGGTTCAGATTCATAATATCTTACTTCCGGGAAGTGGATCAGGGAAACGATCCATTCGAAAATATCTTATATATGGTGCGTTTTCCTTAAAATTTGGTACATGGGTAGAATTAGGCCTAAATTAACAGGGGCCAATACGAATGGGATATAGAGGAAGAGGGGCGTGTTAGGAGGAAAGAGGGCAATGAAGGGAGGAAGATAGAAAAGAGAGTTGTACGAAGAAAGATAGGAAGACTAGGTGGCAAACCTGCTTGGAATTTAAATATTTAGAACACGGTCGCAAATACCTACAAAACAAAATCCAAAAGCTGAGTTCACTTTGAAAACTGTAAAATACATTTTTTGAAATTTACATCCAAAATGAAAAAAAAAACTTAAAAAACTTTTCGTTCTCCATGAACATACATTCAAACACTAATATTTTTCTTCAATCATTTGAAACGTTTGTGTTTCTAAATTTTTCTTTGTTGGAATTGTCACAAACAAAAAGCAAACGTTTCCAAAAAGTAATAAACTGTACAAAACTTAAATGACATGCTACTCGATGAGCAAATGAAATGTATTTTGTACAGTTTATTTTCGTACCCTGATCTATAATGCCAAATTTTATCCAAATCGGTTGAGCGGTTCCCGAGATATAAGAAAAACGCCTTCGCCTGAAAGTCTGCAACATACGCCTGAAAGTCGGATACAATTTCTATTTCCGTGCCTTAACTTCCGTTTCATCGTCATCCATTTTCTCAAATTTTACTCTCAATCATATCGCCGCCTAAGAAGTTAACTTCAAAACATTACGAGAATCGGTTAATTTTCGGCAAAGTTATTGGCATTTGAAAAAATGACCGAAAAAAATGTTCATTGCATTTCAACTGCCGATAAATCCGAAAAAAAAAAATTTTCGAAAAAAAAGACACGTGTTTTTTTATTTTGACCAAAGAACAACATATTAAAATTTCATCGAAATCACCTTTTGAGTTTTTGTTTAAACCATTTTGCTTGTTTGAAAGGCAAAACAAACATCTTTCAAATAAAGAAATAAAAATGAGTTCGTTACATCATGAAATAAGAAAGGTGACAGCAAGAAAAGTCACGTATGTTTGCTGTTGTTGTTAAAAGTATTTTGGGCTGTCAAACTGCGTTGGTTTGTTTACAAATTTATTCATTGAAAAGTTTGCAGCCTAAAAAATATTGAATACAGCTTGTTTTAGAATATAAGTCTGGTCTTTTTCGGTAAATAATATGTGTGATATTCCATATGTGCATGCATTGCACGCAAAATAAGTTGAAACTCGCATTTTTTGAACCATTTGTTGGTAATTTTAGTATGGAAGTTGCGGGCTTTGGTAATCTCCCAAACGCAATTCAAATGGGCACTGCGGTGAAGTTGCAGGCTTTGCTATACATCCACCTGCTTTTTTTCACTTAGATGTTTGCCAATTTCACACTAACAGCCCTATGCTGCGCGTTACCGGTAAAATTGCCATCGGCAAACAATTTTCCCTAAAATACGTTACCAAATAAAGTGGCTGCGATTCTGAGCAGATGGTAACGCTCTGATGGCAAAAAAACTCACCAGTGTGTATGGTGAATTGAAAAGCCACCCGGCTAGTCACCTGCCATATGTTTTTTGTTTATCAAAAAAAAGAAGACTGCAAAATGGAAATGAACAAGTAAGTAAATTTGGTAAATATTTTATGAAATTTATTAAAAATTGTTTATTTTATTTACAGAAAATATACACGCACCACCCCAGCGCAGTTGCGGTTGTTTGTGGCCTTTTGCAAAGACCATCCCGAGCTCCTGCAGGGAATACACAGTTTTTATTGTGATTTATTAATACTATATACATGTTTATTTGTTTGATTTTCACTTTGTTTTATTTATTTTGTTTAATTTTCACTTTATTTTGTTCAATTGCACTTTCACTTTTTTATTTTTCAAAGTAAACATCAGCTGTTTTATATTGATGTTACCACATGTTACCACCTATTTTGGTGGTAACGGTGTTACCAGAAAACTTTTGCCCTCAGAATACCAAAAAGGAGTAAAAGTTGCCGAGTGAATTTGTTTGCAGGTAATATTAAAGTTATTACCACAGTAGAATTGACCTGTAAATCTCACAAACTCTTCCCAGAAAATTTTTGCACGATAGTTTGTAAACAAAAAGGTGGCTTTTGACAACAATTTGACTTAACAAAGTTGATCAAAATCAGAAAAAAGTAGAAAAAAAAATTAAACAGCTGTTCATTTGCTGTCACCTTTCTTATTTCATGATGGTTCGTTAAAATTTCAAGAATTTCAGAATTTTACTTATAATCGTACTCAAGTGATGGAGAAAAACCGAAAATGAGGTACCTAGTGTTTTATGGGCTTTCACGAAACCAAATATCTACATCAGAGCCCCTGCATATTTTTGGTATAGCACAGTGCTATTCGTTCAGATTATTTCTTTAACAATATGAATTAAATTTTTCATATGACCATGTAAAACATCAAGTACAGTTACGCTACTACTAGTTTATATGGATTGATTAGCTCTGATGATAATTGTCAATAGGAGCGAAAGGTTTATTTTAAACAATTTTACTTAAAGGAGCAGGATAAATCGGAACGAGTGATTTTATCAATGAGCTGGCGCACTTTCGACCGAATGGTGGAGAGAAAATGTACAAAGGCCGTCGAGTGATCGGCACTAAACAGCTAACCTTTAATTTTGATATAAAAATAACTTTTTTCCATTAAGAACCTAATATGTACATTATTTCTGCATACTAACTTTTAATGCAATTGTCAATTGTAGGATAAAAGTTTAGGGGCCCCAAAATTGTTGGGAAAATAAGTTTAAAAGTTGATTGTTCGGAAGCTTAAGGCTTAAGCTAGCAGCATCCTATTTTGGAAAAAGTTGAGGAGCACCCTAATTGGGTTTAGAGCACTTAATAAGCATATAATGAGCATATAATTTCTGTATATTCACTTTTGATGTAGTCCTCATCCTTCACTGTTAACGCATAGTGCTCTGCTAGGTTAAACCTTGAGCTATCAGAGCATCGTATTTTGGAAAGAATTGAGGAGCACCCTAATTGGGATTAGATCACTTAATTAGCACATAAAGCGCACATAATATCTGTATATTCACTTTTGATGTAGTCCTCATCCTTCACTGTTAACGCATAGTGCGTCATATTTTGGAAAAAGTTGAGGAGCACCCTAATTGGGATTAGAGCACTTAATTAGCACATAAATTCTGTGTATTCACTTTTGATGTAGTCCTCATCCTTCACTGTTAACGCATCGATTTTTGGGAAAAGTTGAAGAGCACATTTTTTGGGATTAGAGCACTTAATAAGCACATAAAGAGCACATAATTTCTGTATATTCACTTTTGATGTAGTCGTCATCCTTCACTGTTAACGCATCGATTTTTGGGAAAAGTTGAAGAGCACATTTTTTGGGTTTAGAGCACTTAATTAGCACATAACTTTCCACATGTCACTTTTATGTTCTGCTAACATTGCTCTGCTAGCTTTAGGGACCTCAATCTCTAGATCATCGCTGGATATGTTATTAAATTTCATTGTTAATTAAGCATAGACAATTCTTTCATAGGTTTCACACCAAGTCCTAAAATTCGCAAATCTTTCATATAAGTTAGCATGGAAATTAAAGAAATGTTCTATATGGAGGTATATATGCATAAATGGACACTGAGAAGGGTTTACCTTCAAGCTGGGTAGTGGCCTAATGGGCTAGACCTTCTAGCATACAAGTCACTACAGTGTTGTGAGTTCGACTCTCACAATGCCGGGAAGAAAAGTCCTTGAAGAGATGTAACTCCAGTTTCATCGAAACATATGTCGGCTTGTCTGGTTCCTGCAGCGCGTAGGTAAATTTTTCTCAAAAAACACATTTTCATACAATCCCGAAAATTGCTTGTAAAATACCGTCGGTATTTACAGCAATAGACTACAAGTCAAAAAAGCAACAAAGAGTTTAAATGTTATAAATGGAAAAATATTCGTGCTTAATTAAGTATGAAAATTCTTGCATAGGTTTCACACCAAGTCCTAAAATTCGCAAATCTTTCATCTTTCATATAAGTTAGCATTGAAATTAAAGAAATGTTCTATATGGAAGTATAAATATATGCATAAATGGACACTGAGAAGGGTTTACCTTCAAGCTGGGTAGTGGCCTAAGGTGCTAGACCTTCTAGCATACAAGTCACTACAGTGTTGTGAGTTCGACTCTCACAATGCCGGGAAGAAAAGTCCTTGAAGAGATGTAACTCCAGTATCATCGAAACATATGTCGGCTTGTCTGGTTCCTGCAGCGCGTAGGTAAATTTTTCTCAAAAAACACATTTACAAAAATTCTTTTTTCTAAATAATTTTTGATGTTACTTTTGCCAGGCATCGAACCGCCACGACTTGGTGTAGAAGGCCGAACACTTAACCGCTACACCACGGCGGCCGCCAAGAAGAAGAAGAAGAGCTGTTGGTTTAGAGTGGTTTATTAACCTCTATATGCCAGGGTATGAATACGTTCCGTTATTTATTAGTAGTATACGGTATTTTGATCCCGTTATGCTTTTAATTCCGTTAATATTTCTTCACAATTACGCCGTGAGTGTAAATTCTATCCCTAAGCAAGCTTAGGGAAGCTCTACAACTCCCAACTACGTCTGTTTTGCACGGAGGAAGTGGACACGCCGTCCTTGGGTTGAAACCACTAGCACCACCAAAAAAGCCTGTTTTTTTTTTATATGGCCGTGCTCAAAGCGACCACTCACTTCGGCCTTACAAAACGAACTTGAAAATGTATTTGGGTTGATGTTTGTGACTGCACCATACCCGGGGAACAGGTGCACCCATATGTGTAACTAAATCTCTGATAGAGCAATGCAATCTCTGTGCGCCCTCGGGATCAGCCTTCTAAAATTTCTGATAAGCCGGTAAGTTGTAAACGCATTGCATTCGATACGGAAGGGTGTGGGCGAATACTTATGTAGGCATTATTGTACATTACATACCCTGCCAAAAATAGGGTGAATAGTCTTGAAAAAGAGGGGTCCAATACGCATCCTTTTCGTCTTCAGTGGGCTTTAGTCGATCCGGCCTGGAATGTGAATAAAGCGGCCCTGTTCGACAGTACTCATTCAGACTTAAAAGGGTACAATTAGTATTTTTACATAAATTCCAATTATACCTTCTGAAACTATATGTATGTGTCTTTAGGTTGGCCCATAAACGAATGGTTACATACATTGAGCCAATCTTATGGATCCCTTATTACAAATTGAACTATACTTCATTGGGGCCTATTCCGGATTCATCCCATACTAACCGCACTTTTCGCAGGCTCCTTTGTTTCTCTTACTCTCTTTTCGTTGACGTAAAGGCTGTACACTTTTAATAAGCTGTTAGGTTTTTATCAAGGCCGATTATTGCTGTAGCGGACTCTACACAGATTTTGGTTTTTTTAGATGTCAATGCTTCAACAAGACCGAGGATCGGCAGTTCATAGTACAACAATGCTTTGCCCTGCCTAATCGACACTAAGGCACCGAATCCGGGGTCAAGGAATTCTTCGATTCGGGATAGGGATTACCCGGGACCGACAGTCACACTTTCCCTCTTGGTTGCGAACTAAACACGATTCTATGCTTAGGCCCGGTTTTTCAGTGCAGTTTTAAATCCCAGGCAAAGTTGAATAGAGTTTATCCCATACAAATTGGCCGCATAAACTAAGTTTAAACTCGCGCTGAAGTTCAAACTTGCACTGAAAAACGGGTAGTAGGGTAAAACTTGTGTTGTTCCCATACGAAGAACCGACTGTCGTTGGAATCAAAATTTTCGCCTGCGCCGCTTTTTTTTAGAAAATTTTAATTGCATATGTTATAATTTACTTTATAACATAAATTGAAAATTGAAATGCATATGATATAATTAACTTTATAACATAAATTGAAAATTTGGAATTAAAAATCGCGCGATTTTTTATTCCAAATTTTTGCCTGTTGCGCTTTTCTCAAAATATTTTAAATTCATATGATATAATTAATTTTATAACATAAATTTTAAATTTGGAATCAAAAATCGCGAGATTTTATATTCCAAATTCTCGCCTGCGGGTTTTTTTAAGATATTTAAAATGCAATAATATAATTAACTTTATAACATAAATTGAAAATTTGGAATCAAAAATCGCAAATGTTCTGGGAGAGTTTCAACCTAGGTAATATTCCAACGGCAAGAGAGTACTCAAGGACATATAACATTATTAAAAAAATTGAAAAACCCGTAATTTTTGTCATTTTGTTTTAACAAGTACAACTGCGTACCTATAGGAAGAAAAAAAATATTAGGTTTTGTCAATCTAGATCATATTGATGATATTTTTTAGCATCTGTCTAACAAGGCATTCACGTTGACAATAAACTCGAGTTTATTGACAACAACAATATGTATAAACTCAAAAAATGTCCCTTTAGCTCGAGTTTATGGCCCAACGTGAACGCCATATAACATATTTACAACCCCTGCAACAAAGAAACACACTTAATAAATTAATATAATTTTAATTTTTTTACTTTTTCATATAAATCGCAAAAATTAGGGTTCATTGAGCACCAATTTCCCATCCATCAAAAAATCTGAAAAAATTAGAGAGGTATATTGAGCCCAATTCGGTATTTGTTTCCTCTTTGGGGGTCAACTGCTAATAAATTAGCTTGGGAGATAGCTCAAACGACGGGGTTTGGCCTCACGATCACGAATCCGGAAGCGCTTTTTTTAATATTTTGCTTCTCTGAAGAGATATTTGCAATCAAAGTTGCAAGTTTTCATGTGGTTGTTGTAATTTTATTAGGCTGTACCTAAAAACGTGCGAAAAAATGCGTACCGTGGCAAAGCCACGGCTCAGGCAACCACCCGGACTTGGCATGGCGTGGCCCAGGGTTATTTATAATAAGCGCCGGCGGAGGCCGCCAACTCAGAAAGATGTTCTGCACATAAATACCATGGATTTCGCCCCAAATTTGGAATTGGACCCGGGTCAATTTTTGACTTTCCACAGAAACAAAAAATTAAAAAAGCGCTTCCGGATTCGTGATCCTGAGGTCAAATAATAATACTTTATTCTTTTTTTGGTATCCTAGATATCCTTGTTTGTTTGTAACTAAAATATGTATGAAAGCGATCTCAAATATGAGAATAAATGTATGTTCGATTTTTGTTAATTTACAACAGTAAATTGTTCACAAAAAACAACCGTCCTTCTTTTTTTACGTTTGCCTTCTTTTTTTTCTATCGAAATAGAAATGTCCTTCTTTTTCCACTTCAGAATCTGGCAACCTTAGTGATACCATACAAACAATCTCACATTAGGGTGGTGCAGCAAAGTAGTACGACAGAATAGCTGACGACAATACATTAGGATATATCTACAACAGATTTATATGCACAAAAACCCTTATTTTATCGTAACCTTGTGGAATTTTACTTTAAAAAATACCATATCGTTAAAAATATAAACTTTTTAATGGACAAAAAACTAAATATAGAAGTGCTCTGCGAAAAACCTTGGATTATGTGAATTATGTGATTATGTGAATGATGATGGTGTGAAGATGGCGAGGATGCAATGATATTTATATGATTTGGTACATTTTGTTTTTTTTTTTGGCACAAAAATGAAGGCAAGCAGCAGCTGTCTGGAACGCTGTATATTTATGTACGTTCATGTGAGAAACGGAAAGGTGTGAGAGTGGTTTTCGAAGCGCATAGTTTTTGCGGGAGAGTGTTTGTCGGAGTTTCGATGACTGCGCAATTTGCAAGGTACCGTGTTTTCTCCTTGCTTCACGCATATGTATATGTATATATATGATGTTTGGGAACTTAAACATTTGATTTGAGTAATACCGTGCAAAGAATCCACACATTGGTAAGGTGCAGTATATTTAAATGATTTTTCTTTTAAAAAAAATTTTTTAAAGCTTTTTTTGAAAATTTCAATTCTGGTGTTGCGATCAATATTTTTAATTCTATATAACTAACTTCACTTTTTAGTTTGAAAAACACATTTTCTGCTTAGAAAATATACTTTTCCAAATTTTTTTTCCTCTAAAAATTGTATAAGTAAGAAAACTATTTAAAAATCGAAAAAGCTTAGCACATCAAATTATCCAAGTAGAAAATGTGTTTTCATACAAAAAAGTGGAGTTACTTATGTAAAAAGGTTCATTAGTAAAAGTTCGTATGGTATTTCATTGCAAAAAATGCGATTAGTCCGGGATCAATCGCAGAGGAACAGTGGACTACTACCTTTTTAGTATCTTTTAGATGGAATAAATTGGTCACATTTGTTAGAGAATGTCCCATGAAGAGACTAATTGTACCCTTTATATACCAGAATGGGTATAAATGTTTACTACTTGCAGGACACCTGACTTCGATTCTCGGTGGAGGCAAAAATTGAAAACTGTTTTTTTTTTTAATTTTTCGTTTTTATTTTATTTTTTTAAGCAAGGAAAATTGAAAAAAAAATCTGAGTTCTATCAATTATACTTATACTTGCCAGCGTCTAAATTACAGCTTTGCTTTAAATGAGACAATTGGGGATATTTTTCTGGGCAATCTTCAACTGTATGAAAAATATATTTTCTGCTTAGAAAATATACTTTTCCAAAATTTAACACCCTAAAAATTTCATTAGTGAATTAAACTTTAAAAAAATCGAGAAAAGCGTAGAACATCAAATAATCAAAGTAAAAATGTGTGTTTCGTAAAAAAACTGGAGTTATGGTGATTTCGTTTCATCAAAAAAAAAAGCGCATTTTTTTACACTCTTCAATTTTCTGTTTTCGTTTGCAAATTCCAAATTTTCAATTTATGTTATAAAGTTAATTATATTATTGCATTTTAAATATCTTAAAAAAACCCCGCAGGCGAAAATTTGGAATATAAAATCTCGCGATTTTTGATTCCAAATTTAAAATTTATGTTATAAAATTAATTATATCACGCAACAGGCAAAAATTTGGAATAAAAAATCGCGCGATTTTTGATTCCAAATTTTCAAATTATGTTATAAAGTTAATTATATTATTGCATTTTAAATATCTTAAAAAAAACCCCGCAGGCGAAAATTTGGAATATAAAATCTCGCGATTTTTGATTCCAAATTTTTGCCTGTTGCGCTTTTCTCAAAATATTTTAAATTCATATGATATAATTAATTTTATAACATAAATTTTAAATTTGGAATCAAAAATCGCGAGATTTTATATTCCAAATTTTCGCCTGCGGGGTTTTTTTTAAGATATTTAAAATGCAATAATATAATTAACTTTATAACATAAATTGAAAATTTGGAATCAAAAATCGCGCGATTTTTTATTCCAAATTTTCGCCTGCGGCGCTTTTTTAAAGATATTTAAAATGCATATCGTCGGCTAAGAGTGTAAACCTGCCAAAGACCAAAAAAATATTTTTCAGTAGAGGCAAAAAACCAAATTTAACTTGAACTTTCAGGTTATGGTTTGAGGGCCATGATTGGCTTGAAATATCAAAAATTAAATCATATTCGCTGGCTATTATATGTTGGATTTAGCAGCTTTTGTCATCAAACATTTTTTGATATATGCATATTTATTTTGAGGCTTTGCTTTCTTTTGCCAACTGCAGAATCGGCTACTGCTTCGAACTACATCAAAAAGTCGATTTGACTAAGAACGGGATTTAGCAGGTTTACACTCTTAGCCGACGATATGATATAATTTACTTTAAAACATAAATTGAAAATGTTCGCCTGCGCCGCTTTTTTCAAGATATTTTAAATGCATATGATATAATTTACTTTAAAATATAAATTGAAAATTTGGAATTAAAAATTTTAGGCTGCAGCGCTTTTTTAAATACATTTTTTACGTATACGATTATAGTCAAACCATAAAAAATGCTAAATGCTAAGGAAAGGAAAACGACACTCGTGGGCTTTATTTCCTTTTGTAAGGAGAAAAACGACCACTTAAAAAAGAAATAACGCCTGCGGGCCTTATTGCTTTTCCAAAAAGGAAATAGCGCCCGCGGGCGTTCTACATGAGCCTGCTATATCGATAAAACGAACAAAAAAACACTGCCCGTTTGCTACGCTATGTGCATGAATAATTAGGTTTCTCTTATCAACCATATTTAATTGTTATTGCAAAATCCAATTTTTTTTCACCAAATTTATCTGTCAAATAAAATTTTCGTCAGCTGATTTTCAGTGCAACCAACTACCCTGTCAAAGCTTCAGAGGGTAAAAAGTGTGAGTTTTTTAGGAAACGAAAACATACTCTATTTGACGTTTTACCTTCATTTTGCAAACGAAAACAGAAAATTGAAGAGTGTAAAAAAATGCGACACTATATACACTACGTAAATAGAAAGTATTCGAGTTGCAAAATTTTACGTTCCTAACTTTTTAATTGCAGAAGTTTTGGCCAAAAAACCTTATATCTGAACAATCGGTTGTATGGGGGCTATATGTTACATTTGCCCGATCTTGTTGATTTTCACTATATATACTACGCAAATAGAAAGTACTCGAGTTGCAAAATTTTACGTTCCTATCTTTTTAATTGCAGAAGTTTTGGTCAAAAAACCTTATATCTGAACAATCGGTTGTATGGGGGCTATATGTTACATTTGCCCGATCTCGTTGATTTTCACTATATACACTACATAAAAAGAATGTACTCGAGTTGCAAAATTTTACGTTCCTAACTTTTTAATTGCAGAAGTTGTGGTCAAAAAACCTTATATCTGAACAATCGGTTGTGTGGGGGCTATATGTTACATTTGCCCGATCTTGTTGATTTTCACTATATACACTACGTAAATAGAAAGTACTCGAGTTGCAAAATTTTACGTTCCTATCTTTTTAATTGCAGAAGTTTTGGTCAAAAAACCTTATATCTGAACAATCGGTTGTATGGGGGCTATATGTTACATTTGCCCGATCTCGTTGATTTTCACTTTATACACTAAATAAAAAGAATGTACTCGAGTTGCAAAATTTTACGTTCCTAACTTTTTAATTGCGGAAGTTTTGGCCAAAAAACCTTATATCTGAACAATCGGTTGTATGGGGGCTATATGTTATACTGGTCCGATCTTGTCAGTTCCGACAAATGATTGCTATATTACAAAATGGTGGCCACATACAAAATTTCAGCCACATATCTCAAAAATTGAGGGACTAGTTTGCGTTCAAACAGACAGACGGACAGACGGACATGGCTAAATCAACTCAGCTCGTCATCCTGATCATTTCGGTATACTTATTGATGGGTCCATCTCTTCTTCTTCTCATACTTACAAACATCGGACCAAAGTTATAATACCATTTCATGTTCATGAAAGGTATAAAAACAGTTTTCAATTTTTGCCTCCACCGAGAATCGAAGTCAGGTGTCCTGCAAGTAGTAAACATTTATACCCATTCTGGTATAAAAAGGGTACAATTAGTCTCTTCATGGGACATGCTCTAACAAATGTGACCAATTTATTCCGTCTAAAAGATACTAAAAAGGTAGTAGTCCACTGTTCCTCTGCGATTGATCCCGGACTAATCGCATTTTTTGCAATGAAATACCATACGAACTTTTACTAATGTACCTTTTTACATAAGTAACTCCACTTTTTTGTATGAAAACACATTTTCTACTTGGATAATTTGATGTGCTAAGCTTTTTCGATTTTTAAATAGTTTTCTTACTTATACAATTTTTAGAGGAAAAAAAATTTGGAAAAGTATATTTTCTAAGCAGAAAATGTGTTTTTCAAACTAAAAAGTGAAGTTAGTTATATAGAATTAAAAATATTGATCGCAACACCAGAATTGAAATTTTCAAAAAAAGCTTTAAAAAATTTTTTTTAAAAGAAAAATCATTTAAATATACTGCACCTTCCCAATGTGTGGATTCTTTGCACGGTATTACTCAAATCAAATGTTTAAGTTCCCAAACATCAATTTGCAAGGTACCGTGTTTTCTCCTTGCTTCACGCATATGTATATGTATATATATGATGTTTGGGAACTTAAACATTTGATTTGAGTAATACCGTGCAAAGAATCCACACATTGGGAAGGTGCAGTATATTTAAATGATTTTTCTTTTAAAAAAATTTTTTTAAAGCTTTTTTTGAAAATTTCAATTCTGGTGTTGCGATCAATATTTTTACTTCTATATAACTAACTTCACTTTTTAGTTTGAAAAACACATTTTCTGCTTTGAAAATATACTTTTCCAAATTTTTTTCCTCTAAAAATTGTATATGCGTGAAGCAAGGAGAAAACACGGTACCTGGCAAATTGCGCAGTCATCGAAACTCCGACAAACACTCTCCCGCAAAAACTATGCGCTTCGAAAACCACTCCCACACCTTTCCGTTTCTCACATGAACGTAGATAAATATACAGCGTTCCAGACAGCTGCTGCTTGCCTTCATTTTTGTGCCAAAAAAAAAAAACAAAATGTACCAAATCATATAAATATCATTGCATCCTCGCCATCTTCACACCATCATCATTCACATAATCCAAGGTTTTTCGCAGAGCACTTCTATATTTAGTTTTTTGTCCATTAAATAGTTTATATTTTTAACGATATGGTATTTTTTAAAGTAAAATTCCACAAGGTTACGATAAAAAAGGGTTTTTGTGCATATAAATCTGTTGTAGATATATCCTAATGTATTGTCGTCAGCTATTCTGTTGTACTACTTTGCTGCACCACCCTAATGTGAGATTGTTTGTATGGTATCACTAAGGTTGCCAGATTCTGAAGTGGAAAAAGAAGGGCATTTCTATTTCGATAGAAAAAAAGAAGGCAAACGTAAAAAAAGAAGGACGGTTGTTTTTTGTGAACAATTTATTGTTGTAAATTAACAAAAATCGAACATACATTTATTCTCATATTTGAGATCGCTTTCATACATATTTTAGTTACAAACAAACAAGGATATCTAGCATACCAAAAAAAGAATAAAGTATTATTATTTGACCTCAGGATCACGAATCCGGAAGCGCTTTTTTAATTTTTTGTTTCTGTGGAAAGTCAAAAATTGGCCCGGGTCCAATTCCAAATTTGGGGCGAAATCCATGGTATTTATGGGCAGAACATCTTTCTGAGTTGGCGGCCTCCGCCGGCGCTTATTATAAATAACCCTGGGCCACGCCATGCCAAGTCCGGGTGGTTGCCTGAGCCGTGGCTTTGCCACGGTACGCATTTTTTCGCACGTTTTTAGGTACAGCCTAATAAAATTACAACAACCACATGAAAACTTGCAACTTTGATTGCAAATATCTCTTCAGAGAAGCAAAATATTAAAAAAAGCGCTTCCGGATTCGTGATCGTGAGGCCAAACCCCGTCGTTTGAGCTATCTCCCACGCTAATATATTAGCAGTTGACCCCCAAAGAGGAAACAAATACCGAATTGGGCTCAATATACCTCTCTAATTTTTTCAGATTTTTTGATGGATGGGAAATTGGTGCTCAATGAACCCTAATTTTTGCGATTTAAAAAAATTTAAATTATATTAATTTATTAAGTGTGTTTCTTTGTTGCAGGGGTTGTAAATATGTTATATGGCGTTCACGTTGGGCCATAAACTCGAGTTAAAGGGACATTTTTTGAGTTTATACATATTGTTGTTGTCAATAAACTCGAGTTTATTGTCAACGTGAATGCCTTGTTAGACAGATGCTAAAAAATATCATCAATATGATCTAGATTGACAAAACCTAATATTTTTTTTCTTCCTATAGGTACGCAGTTGTACTTGTTAAAACAAAATGACAAAAATTACGGGTTTTTAAATTTTTTTAATAATGTTATATGTCCTTGAGTACTCTCTTGCCGTTGGAATATTACCTAGGTTGAAACTCTCCCAGAACATTTGATTTCGCGATAGCTAAAAATGTAGGGGTGCCCAGATCTGTCAACCTAATTTGATTTTTCGCCTATATAATATGGGCCACCCTAACGTGTATACATATATTTGGCACTTATTCATATTTAAATGCAAAGAAATAAAAAATAAATGCATAGATAATACCATAATTTTTCATGAAAATACATTAAAATTTTGCCCTTAAAACTTGGTGCAAAATTCCAAAAAAAAAACGCGAAACTCGACTAATTTCATCAAAAAAGTTTTAAGATGCTTTTCGAGCACCTATGCAGTTTTGTAGCTCCTTTAATTTTAGTATAACTGGATTCTAATCTCAACCCCATAGCAAAAAAACGGAAAAAGATTGTGCCCTTCTTAGGACAAAACTTAAAAAGAAGGACATTTCTACACTTTTTCTTTTGGTAGGACATGGAAGGAAAGAAGGACGTCTGGCAACCCTAGGTATCACTCAATCCAAATTTGCATTTTTCACGGGGGAGCCACTTACTTGGTTTTGTTGTGTACGGGAGATTTGTATATTAAGAGAGAGTTGAAGAAAATTTAAGTTGGTCGAATTTCGACCACGTGCGATCGTGCATTATAATATAAACACCTTTAAAGCTATGTATAGGCTTAAGAAAAATATTTATTTGCCAAAGTTTCTAATTTTTTTTAAACTGAATTCAAAAATGTAAACCGCATTTCCATGTACTAAGTGCACTTGATTGAGTGCAAAGTTGCAGTTGTTCTTTTTAAATTTTTTCTTATTTTAACATTATATGTATCTTCATAAGTAAATAAAAAAATATGTGTAAACATATATCAACGGCTACGTTTCAAAATATTTTTCAAAAATATCCTAGATAGGTTGTTTTTGAATCAAATTCTTAGATAAAGCGTTGCTGAAAAAATTCCAAAAGAGTGTTATGTAAACAAATTTTGATACAGGGAGTTTTTGACAAATATTTTGAAATAGGGCGACATGCCACCCAGTCGTCGATACATACCTTATAGGTTTTGGATGTATAATAACATACCATTTACAAATATACAAAAATAAAAAAAACCGTTTTATTTTTTCTTTCGTGCGTGTCGTGTTTTACGGTGAGGGACTTTGTGAACCAGCATTAACGCCGAATATAATATCTGTCTAAAAATCCAACGGATTTTTTGGATTTAGTAGTCAATTGAGATGAAAAGTCCTCTCTCGACAAACAAAGATCACGGTATATAGGTTGGGTTAGGGTAAGGTTATGTGGTAGCAGCACTAGCTGAGAGGGCCACTCACTTGGACACTTGTATGGTCCGTTGTGATATCACATTCTAAACGGCGACACTAACTCGCAATTACTTTACAAATCGCTGCGCAGCGACAATATAACTCCGCATAAGGCACACATCAATCTTCGACACGTCTTCCGGAGACCTAAGAACGTCCGACCTGAGAAATCTGCGTCAAGTCCTAGCAAAAGCTGGACAGTTGAGCATGAAGGGATCTGATGATACCACCTCGTCATCCTCCATGCAGCTCACGCACTTCGGACTTTCAGTAATGTTTAAGCGCATGGATTCCCATCGGGCAGTGCCAATTGCCGTCATTATCTCGAAACGACGCAAGATTAGATTACATTAAAACAGACATGTACCGGGTTGCTTACTCCGATACTTAAGGGTGTACCATTACCATACCATTACCATACCATTACCATACCATTACCATACCATTACCATACCATTACCATACCATTACCATACCATTACCATACCATTACCATACCATTACCATACCATTACCATACCATTACCATACCATTACCATACCATTACCATACCATTACCATACCATTACCATACCATTACCATACCATTACCATACCATTACCATACCATTACCATACCATTACCATACCATTACCATACCATTACCATACCATTACCATACCATTACCATACCATTACCATACCATTACCATACCATTACCATACCATTACCATACCATTACCATACCATTACCATACCATTACCATACCATTACCATACCATTACCATACCATTACCATACCATTACCATACCATTACCATACCATTACCATACCATTACCATACCATTACCATACCATTACCATACCATTACCATACCATTACCATACCATTACCATACCATTACCATACCATTACCATACCATTACCATACCATTACCATACCATTACCATACCATTACCATACCATTACCATACCATTACCATACCATTACCATACCATTACCATACCATTACCATACCATTACCATACCATTACCATACCATTACCATACCATTACCATACCATTACCATACCATTACCATACCATTACCATACCATTACCATACCATTACCATACCATTACCATACCATTACCATACCATTACCATACCATTACCATACCATTACCATACCATTACCATACCATTACCATACCATTACCATACCATTACCATACCATTACCATACCATTACCATACCATTACCATACCATTACCATACCATTACCATACCATTACCATACCATTACCATACCATTACCATACCATTACCATACCATTACCATACCATTACCATACCATTACCATACCATTACCATACCATTACCATACCATTACCATACCATTACCATACCATTACCATACCATTACCATACCATTACCATACCATTACCATACCATTACCATACCATTACCATACCATTACCATACCATTACCATACCATTACCATACCATTACCATACCATTACCATACCATTACCATACCATTACCATACCATTACCATACCATTACCATACATTACCATACCATTACCATACCATTACCATACCATTACCATACCATTACCATACCATTACCATACCATTACCATACCATTACCATACCATTACCATACCATTACCATACCATTACCATACCATTACCATACCATTACCATACCATTACCATACCATTACCATACCATTACCATACCATTACCATACCATTACCATACCATTACCATACCATTACCATACCATTACCATACCATTACCATACCATTACCATACCATTACCATACCATTACCATACCATTACCATACCATTACCATACCATTACCATACCATTACCATACCATTACCATACCATTACCATACCATTACCATACCATTACCATACCATTACCATACCATTACCATACCATTACCATACCATTACCATACCATTACCATACCATTACCATACCATTACCATACCATTACCATACCATTACCATACCATTACCATACCATTACCATACCATTACCATACCATTACCATACCATTACCATACCATTACCATACCATTACCATACCATTACCATACCATTACCATACCATTACCATACCATTACCATACCATTACCATACCATTACCATACCATTACCATACCATTACCATACCATTACCATACCATTACCATACCATTACCATACCATACCATACCATTACCATACCATTACCATACCATTACCATACCATTACCAGACCATTACCATACCATTACCATACCATTACCATACCATTACCATACCATTACCATACCATTACCATACCATTACCATACCATTACCATACCATTACCATACCATTACCATACCATTACCATACCATTACCATACCATTACCATACCATTACCATACCATTACCATACCATTACCATACCATTACATACCATTACCATACCATTACCATACCATTACCATACCATTACCATACCATTACCATACCATTACCATACCATTACCATACCATTACCATACCATTACCATACCATTACCATACCATTACCATACCATTACCATACCATTACCACTACCATTACCATACCATTACCATACCATTACCATACCATTACCATACCATTACCATACCATTACCATACCATTACCATACCATTACCATACCATTACCATACCATTACCATACCATTACCATACCATTACCATACCATTACCATACCATTACCATACCATTACCATACCATTACCATACCATTACCATACCATTACCATACCATTACCATACCATTACCATACCATTACCATACCATTACCATACCATTACCATACCATTACCATACCATTACCATACCATTACCATACCATTACCATACCATTACCATACCATTACCATACCATTACCATACCATTACCATACCATTACCATACCATTACCATACCATTACCATACCATTACCATACCATTACCTTCCATTACCAGTACCATTACCATACCATTACCATACCCATACCATACCATTACCATACCATTACCATACCATTACCATACCATGTACCATACATTGACCATACCATTACCATACCATTACCATACCATTACCATACCATTACCATACCATTACCATACCATTACCATACCATTACCATACCATTACCATACCATTACCATACCATTACCATACCATTACCATACCATTACCATACCATTACCAACCATTACCATACCATTACCATACCATTACCATACCATTACCATACCATTACCATACCATTACCATAGCCATTACCATACCATTACCATACCATTACCATACCATTACCATACCATTACCATACCATTACCATACCATTACCATACCATTACCATACCATTACCATACCATTACCATACCATTACCATACCATTACCATACCATTACCATACCATTACCATACCATTACCATACCATTACCATACCATTACCATACCATTACCATACCATTACCATACCATTACCATACCATTACCATACCATTACCATACCATTACCATACCATTACCATACCATTACCATACCATTACCATACCATTACCATACCATTACCATACCATTACCATACCATTACCATACCATTACCATACCATTACCATACCATTACCATACCATTACCATACCATTACCATACCATTACCATACCATTACCATACCATTACCATACCATTACCATACCATTACCATACCATTACCATACCATTACCATACCATTACCATACCATTACCATACCATTACCATACCATTACCATACCATTACCATACCATTACCATACCATTACCATACCATTACCATACCATTACCATACCATTACCATACCATTACCATACCATTACCATACCATTACCATACCAGTACCATACCATTACCATACCATTACCATACCATTACCATACCATTACCATACCATTACCATACCATTACCATACCATTACCATACCATTACCATACCAGTACCATACCATTACCATACCATTACCATACCATTACCATACCATTACCATACCATTACCATACCATTACCATACCATTACCATACCATTACCATACCATTACCATACCATTACCATACCATTACCATACCATTACCATACCATTACCATACCATTACCATACCATTACCATACCATTACCATACCATTACCATACCATTACCATACCATTACCATACCATTACCATACCATTACCATACCATTACCATACCATTACCATACCATTACCATACCATTACCATACCATTACCATACCATTACCATACCATTACCATACCATTACCATACCATTACCATACCATTACCATACCATTACCATACCATTACCATACCATTACCATACCATTACCATACCATTACCATACCATTACCATACCATTACCATACCATTACCATACCATTACCATACCATTACCATACCATTACCATACCATTACCATACCATTACCATACCATTACCATACCATTACCATACCATTACCATACCATTACCATACCATTACCATACCATTACCATACCATTACCATACCATTACCATACCATTACCATACCATTACCATACCATTACCATACCATTACCATACCATTACCATACCATTACCATACCATTACCATACCATTACCATACCATTACCATACCATTACCATACCATTACCATACCATTACCATACCATTACCATACCATTACCATACCATTACCATACCATTACCATACCATTACCATACCATTACCATACCATTACCATACCATTACCATACCATTACCATACCATTACCATACCATTACCATACCATTACCATACCATTACCATACCATTACCATACCATTACCATACCATTACCATACCATTACCATACCATTACCATACCATTACCATACCATTACCATACCATTACCATACCATTACCATACCATTACCATACCATTACCATACCATTACCATACCATTACCATACCATTACCATACCATTACCATACCATTACCATACCATTACCATACCATTACCATACCATTACCATACCATTACCATACCATTACCATACCATTACCATACCATTACCATACCATTACCATACCATTACCATACCATTACCATACCATTACCATACCATTACCATACCATTACCATACCATTACCATACCATTACCATACCATTACCATACCACTACCATACCATTACCATACCATTACCATACCATTACCATACCATTACCATACCATTACCATACCATTACCATACCATTACCATACCATTACCATACCATTACCATACCATTACCATACCATTACCATACCATTACCATACCATTACCATACCATTACCATACCATTACCATACCATTACCATACCATTACCATACCATTACCATACCATTACCATACCATTACCATACCATTACCATACCATTACCATACCATTACCATACCATTACCATACCATTACCATACCATTACCATACCATTACCATACCATTACCATACCATTACCATACCATTACCATACCATTACCATACCATTACCGTACCATTACCATACCATTACCATACCATTACCATACCATTACCATACCATTACCATACCATTACCATACCATTACCATACCATTACCATACCATTACCATACCATTACCATACCATTACCATACTATTACTATACCATTGTCATATGGTTGATGAGATTTGGTTGCTACTGTGTGTTGTGATTTTGTGATTTTAATGAAGCGCATCTATCATCTCTCAATTTATGATTTTCTTACGAGAAAAAAACATGTACTTTTTTCAGTAAGTTCAACTATTAGGGGAAAATCGAAGAGAAAAAACACTCCCCAGTTTTGTGCTAATAGCTTTTACCATAACAAAAAGAGAGCAAAGGGCTTAAAAGAAAAATGAAGATATCGTTTTTCTTAGCCGTTTCGATTGTAATCAAGTAAAATAACGGATACACTTTATTTTAAAAACCATTTAAGTAGTCTAAAAATGGAGGTTTTGAACTTTCTTTAAATAAAAAAAAACATGTTTTGAAATAACAGCCATCAATGCTTCAAATTCTAGAATATGTTAAGGTTTTTTGAAAAAAAAATTTTAAAATGATGAGAAAATTCACTACATGTTTTATTTCAAATGAGAATTTTGGGCGCTTTTGGTCGCTTTGAGACGCTTTTTTCTTCTGGAGCTGCGATTTTTGTTTTAAAAATCTGGCAACCCTGCTTAGCATAAGCTTGACTTGACTTGATAACTGTAACTTAGCACTTAGAAAAATACCAAGAGAGCACGCTAGCCAGTTTCAAATAAACGTATAATTTTCCCCTCTCGAATTGCTTTTTAGAAGGAATTCTGTGAGTTTTTACAAATAACTCTGTAAAAAGTACCAACACGCTTTTTCCCCAAGTCAAGTTAAGTCTATGCTAAGTATCGCTAATGGTTGCTTTACCCTTTCCGAAGAGCACACAAACCCAGTGCTGTGAACAAAACATTTTACCATCGCAAAACAACAAAAATGCCAGCACTATTACCTACACCATTAACATTACATCGCGTCGCACACTCTATTCGAAATCTTTTTGCTTATCGCTGCACGCCTGATTGATGGTCATAGATAAGAGCGTTTGCCCCATTCGCTTACTCACTTATTCGCTCCACATATCACCAGCTCGTTGTAGCTGCTGTTTATTCTCTACCTCAGCTCAGTTCCACTGTTTGCTTGAGCCCCAAAGCTCAATGTCGCTAATTTTTCCTTTTTTACTTTATTTGGGTAAATGCGCGCTCTACTCATATCCTTTTTACACCACATCAAGTACGTCCCTGAATAGCGCCACCTACAGTCATACAAAGCACACTTACTCATTTGCTACTACGCCTTCTTCTCTTTTCTCACATACCTATTTGTCCTTGTAACGTGTCCTCCTCTGCTGTGCTCCATTGTCTGGTCCCATTAGCGCGGGTGTTATCAGCTTTTCGCCGTGCTGCTGATTCCCTTTTTTTGTTGGCGTTTGCTCCATTCATTGAATATCTAGGTGTGTATGTTGGTGGTGCTGCCGTCAACAGCGTCGCACTTGAATGGGTGAGTGAGAGTTTGCGATAAGAACGAAAATATAAAATATAGTGCGCGCTCTAAGGAATGTCCTTTTTCTGGTTGTGCTGTATTTATTTTACCCCCTCCAAAATGTTGCTGCCTGTCGCTTATATGTTTTTGTTGTTGATGACATTTTTTGATGTGCCTCATCAAAGTACAATACACTGCAAGAGAATATTTGTTTTGATTTGGCTGGGTTCCATTCCCAGGATAGGATATCCTTAGACACCTATTTTGAAATAGGTGGGAGTACTCGATACTTCAAACACTCCAGGGGGTCTTATGTGAGGTGGAGCTCTAGTCTTAATGTTTCCGAGACTACGGAAAACCTCCATTTATGCAGAACTCTTCTGTCTTCCGGATAAGCAATCGGAAGTTTTCGCTCTACAAGACTTCAAACTCGTCCACCTATTTCGAGTGCTGAAAGATATGGCCTCCTAAAAATCCCAGAAGTTCAAGGATATCCTTTGGTGTTGAGACGAAAATTCCCCTTATTCTTCGATTACGTCGTACTTATCGGCTCCACGAGTTGTGAACATATAGTCCTTATCAAAACTATAGCACACCTTGTTCTGACATGTTCTAAGCCCTTATGTAATTATACCCAGCGTACTAGTACTAGTTCAAGGGTATATTAATTTTGTTCACATAACGGTTGTTTGTAACGGCACAAAATAATCGAGATAGATATAGAGTTCCATATATGAAAGTTCTTAGGATTAAAAGATGAGTTGATTAAGGCATGTCCGTCCCTGTCCGTCTGTCCGTCCGTGTACACGATAACTTGAGTAAAAATAGAGATATTTGCATGAAATTTTGTATACAGGTTACTTTCTGGCCAAGGTAGGTTGCTATTGAAAATGGGCGAAATCGGATGATAACCACGCCTTCTTTTTCGATATCGAAAATTTCGAAAATCACACAAATTGGCATATCTCGGCAGCTGAAATGGCTACAATGATATAATTTTACAGATGAACCCTCCTGGTCATTCTTTTATGATTTTTCCAAAAAATTTGTATAGTGGGCGTGGCACCGCCCACTTTTGAGGGGGGCATTTTTGAAAATTCGACTGGGCGTAACTTTTAAACTGATTACGATAGAGCGATGGAATTTGGCACAAAGCATACTAGTATCGTTGGGAGTATACCTGATGAAATTGGATAAAATCGCCCTCCAACCACGCCCACTTTCGATATCGAAAATTTTCAAAATCACCTAAATTGACATAATTCCGTAACGGAAATGGCTAAAATGATATAATTTTATTGGTGAGTCCCCCTGGTCATTCTTTTATGATTTTTTCAAAAAATTTTTATAGTGGGCGTGGCACCGCCCACTTTTAAGGAAGGCATTTTTGAAAATTCGACTGGTCGTAATTTTTAAACTAATTACGGTAGAACGATGATATTTGGCACAAAGCATACTAGTATCGTTGGGAGTATACCTGATGAAACTGGAAAAAATCGCTCTCCAATCACGCCCACTTTCGATATCGAAAATCACATAAATTGACATACTTCGGTAACGGAAATGGCTAAAATGATATAGTTTGGTAGGATGAACCTCCTAGTCATTATATTATGATTTTTTGATAAATTTTTAAAAGTAGGCGTGGCATCGCCCACTTTTCAGGGAGGCATATTTGAATATATATCCCGCCTCAAAAACAACAAAACGCCTGGAAAAGACGGACTACCCGCCGAGCTGTTCAAACACGGAGGCGAAGAGCTGGTAAAAAGCATGCATCAGCTCTTATGCAGAATATGGTCAGACGAATGCATGCCTCCGGATTTGAATTTAAGTGTGCTTTGCCCAATCCACAAGAAAGGCGATCCCGCTAACCGCACCAACTACCGAGAAATCAGTCTTCTTCGCATATAAGGTTCTTTCGAGCGTGTTGTGTGAAAGGCTGAAGCCCATCGTAGACAAACTGATTGGACCTTATCAGTGTGGCTTTAGACCTGGTAAGTCTACCATCGACCAGATTTTCACGATACGCCAAATCCTGGAGAAGACCCATGATAAAAGAATCGACACACACCATCTCTTTGTCGATTTCAAAGCTGCTTTTGACAGCGCAAAAAAGAGTTGCCTGTATGCCGCCATGTCTGAATTTGACTTCCCTGCAAAGCTTATACGGCTTTGCCAAATTACGTTGAGCAATACCAACAGCTCCGTCAGAATCGGGAAGGACCTCTCTGAGCCATTTGAAACCAAACGAGGCTTCAGACAGGGCGACTCCCTTTCGTGCGATTTCTTCAATCTGATGCTGGAGAAGATAATTCGAGCAGCAGAGCTAAACCGCAATGGTACAATCTTTTACAAGAGCGTGCAATTGCTGGCGTATGCCGATGATATTGATATCATTGGCCTTAACAACCGCGCCGTAAGCGCTGCCGTCTCTGGACTGGATAAGGAAGCGAAAATTGGGTCTTGCCGTGAACGAGGACAAGACGAAGTATTTGTTGTCATCAAAGAAAGAATCGGCGCACCTGCGCCTTGACAGTTATGTCACTTTTGATAGTTACAAATTTGAAACTGTGAGGGACTTCGTCTTTTTGGGAACCAGTATCAACACCGAAAATAATATCAGTCTAGAAATCCAGCGGAGAATCACTCTTGCCAACAAGTGCTACTTTGGACTGAGTAGGCAATTGAGAAGTAAAGTCCTCTCTCGAAGAACAAAGATCACGCTCTATAAGTCTCTCATCATACCTGTCCTGATGTATGGCACAGATTCATGGACAATGTCAAGAGAAGATGAGATGGCCCTTGGAGTATTTGAGAGAAAAGTTCTCCGGAAGATTTATGGTCCTTCCCGTGATGCCAACGGCGAGTATCGAAGGAAATTTAACGATGAGCTGTACGAGCTATTCGCAGATCTGACCATAGTCCAGCGAATTAAAGCCCAAAGACTCCGCTGTCTGGGCCATGTTATGCGAATGGACAAAGAAGCTCCAGCAAAGAAGGTTTTCCTATCGTCGCCTGAATTCGGCATCAGAGGAAGGGGGAGGCCTGGACTGAGATGGAAACAACAGGTGGAGGATGACTTGAACTCCCTTGGGGTTTCCAATTGGCGTCAGTTATCGCTAAAAAGGAATGACTGGCGTGCTTTGATATGCAACGGCCAAAATCGCTTAGGCGGTTAAGCGCCAATAAATGATGATGATATTTGAAAATATCACGGGTCATAACTTTTAAACTGATTACGGTAGAACGATGAAATTGGTACAAGGTATACTAGCATAATAGGGAGCATACCTGATGTAATTGGACGAAATCGCTTTTCGACCAAGCCCACTTTCGATATGGAACATTTCGAAAATCTAATAAATTGACATAATTCGGTAACGAAAATTGCTAAAATGATATAGGTTGGTAGGATGAACCCCTCAATCAATCTATTATGATTTTTGATAAATGTTTAGATGTGGGCGTGGCAACGCCCACCTTTAAGGGAGGCATTTGGAATATTCGACTGGTCAAAACTTTTATACTTATTACTTCAGACTCATGAAATTTGGCACAACATTTACTAGCAATATAGGTGATGAAATTGGAAGAGACCTCTTCCCGACCACGCCCACTTTCGATATGGAAAATTTCGAAAATCACATAATTTCACATAATTCCTTACTTGTTTTATTTTAATTTTAATTTTTTGCTAATAGAATTCAAAATTGAAAACAATAAAAGTCTCCCCTCTAAGCGTTTACTCTGATTTTTTAAAGTTAATAAACTGGTAAAAGTACAAAATTTTTTCAAATATTTCGGATCAAAAAACCGAAATTGCCATTTTGTTCAATTCTAGTCTAACAAAGTTTAAATATTAAGTATCTCAAAATTCTCCTTATTTGTTAAACATTTTTTTTAGGGCATCAGATATTTTTATTAAAACTAGTATCGATTGTGATCGAAAATTCGACCAATAAAATCTTTAGGGGGCCGCCCCTGAAAATATACCGCCTATACCTCAGTTTTTTCAATTTCCTTTCCATTGGTGCATATTTCATTCAAAGCGGTCAAACGGTTCGGTCACAGGAGGTTCCTAAATTTTTTCATGTGGCGTATTTACATATTAATAGATGTTTTTATTAGGTCCCTTTCGTCGTTATTGTGGCCGGATATTTGTATTGGATTATAAACCAACTTCCTGTTGTGGTTTCGCCACAGATCAGGTCGCGATGACAATGCAATATTATGAAAACAAAAATCCGATAGGTGGCGCGTGGGTCGCTATATTTCCAAAAATCTCATTAATGCTCCGATTTGGCTGAAATTCGGAACATGTATTATTACCATGAAAATAAATATTTTCCTAAAAAAAATTCTGCTAGGTGGAGCTGAGATCGTAGGTAATAAAAACTGAAAATCCTAATTATAAACCGATTTGGCTGATATTTAGCGTGTGTATTACTTGATCAATTTCCAAGTGTTCAAACAAAAATTGGACCCGCTAGGTAGCGCGTGAGTTGCTATATTTAAGAAATACAAAGGTCTCTTTTCGGTGTCGATTAATTCGGTTTTCAACGAATTTCCGTTGAGGTAGAATCTTGAAATGTTCATCATCGCTTAGTTTTGTGCCCCAACGCACTATAACAAAAAAAGAATTCCGATAGGTGGCGCATGGGTAGAGATATTTGAAAAATTTCATTTCCAGAAATTTTGCTTTGGATTTTTAAATTAACTTCCCGTTGAGCTGGGGTTTTGAAATTTTCACCATCGTTCAGGTTTCGCTGACAAAGCATTATACGAAAAAAAATCCAAAATATTGCTTTATTTGCAAAAATCCCGTTTGTCGTCCTATATTAAGTTTAGTCGTTTGGCCTTATTGATATCTGCATATCAATCTATAGTCTACAGTCTACACAATAGAATGTGTTTGAGAAAGTTGCTTATATTTAGGCGCACACCGTCGGTAATATATGTAGTTCATGTAACCGCGATTCTGGCGTGCATGGAAACGCTGTCAAAAACGATAAATGCGCGAAAAGTTCTCCGGAAGATTTATGGTCCTTCCCGTGATGCCAACGGCGAGTATCGAAGGAAATTTAACGATGAGCTGTACGAGCTATTCGCAGATCTGACCATAGTCCAGCGAATTAAAGCCCAAAGACTCCGCTGTCTGGGCCATGTTATGCGAATGGACAAAGAAGCTCCAGCAAAGAAGGTTTTCCTATCGTCGCCTGAATTCGGCATCAGAGGAAGGGGGAGGCCTGGACTGAGATGGAAACAACAGGTGGAGGATGACTTGAACTCCCTTGGGGTTTCCAATTGGCGTCAGTTATCGCTAAAAAGGAATGACTGGCGTGCTTTGATATGCAACGGCCAAAATCGCTTAGGCGGTTAAGCGCCAATAAATGATGATGATATTTGAAAATATCACGGGTCATAACTTTTAAACTGATTACGGTAGAACGATGAAATTGGTACAAGGTATACTAGCATAATAGGGAGCATACCTGATGTAATTGGACGAAATCGCTTTTCGACCAAGCCCACTTTCGATATGGAACATTTCGAAAATCTAATAAATTGACATAATTCGGTAACGAAAATTGCTAAAATGATATAGGTTGGTAGGATGAACCCCTCAATCAATCTATTATGATTTTTGATAAATGTTTAGATGTGGGCGTGGCAACGCCCACCTTTAAGGGAGGCATTTGGAATATTCGACTGGTCAAAACTTTTATACTTATTACTTCAGACTCATGAAATTTGGCACAACATTTACTAGCAATATAGGTGATGAAATTGGAAGAGACCTCTTCCCGACCACGCCCACTTTCGATATGGAAAATTTCGAAAATCACATAATTTCACATAATTCCTTACTTGTTTTATTTTAATTTTAATTTTTTGCTAATAGAATTCAAAATTGAAAACAATAAAAGTCTCCCCTCTAAGCGTTTACTCTGATTTTTTAAAGTTAAAAAACTGGTAAAAGTACAAAATTTTTTCAAATATTTCGGATCAAAAAACCGAAATTGCCATTTTGTTCAATTCTAGTCTAACAAAGTTTAAATATTAAGTATCTCAAAAGTCTCCTTATTTGTTAAACATTTTTTTTAGGGCATCAGATATTTTTATTAAAACTAGTATCGATTGTGATCGAAAATTCGACCAATAAAATCTTTAGGGGGCCGCCCCTGAAAATATACCGCCTATACCTCAGTTTTTTCAATTTCCTTTCCATTGGTGCATATTTCATTCAAAGCGGTCAAACGGTTCGGTCACAGGAGGTTCCTAAATTTTTTCATGTGGCGTATTTACATATTAATAGATGTTTTTATTAGGTCCCTTTCGTCGTTATTGTGGCCGGATATTTGTATTGGATTATAAACCAACTTCCTGTTGTGGTTTCGCCACAGATCAGGTCGCGATGACAATGCAATATTATGAAAACAAAAATCCGATAGGTGGCGCGTGGGTCGCTATATTTCCAAAAATCTCATTAATGCTCCGATTTGGCTGAAATTCGGAACATGTATTATTACCATGAAAATAAATATTTTCCTAAAAAAAATTCTGCTAGGTGGAGCTGAGATCGTAGGTAATAAAAACTGAAAATCCTAATTATAAACCGATTTGGCTGATATTTAGCGTGTGTATTACTTGATCAATTTCCAAGTGTTCAAACAAAAATTGGACCCGCTAGGTAGCGCGTGAGTTGCTATATTTAAGAAATACAAAGGTCTCTTTTCGGTGTCGATTAATTCGGTTTTCAACGAATTTCCGTTGAGGTAGAATCTTGAAATGTTCATCATCGCTTAGTTTTGTGCCCCAACGCACTATAACAAAAAAAGAATTCCGATAGGTGGCGCATGGGTAGAGATATTTGAAAAATTTCATTTCCAGAAATTTTGCTTTGGATTTTTAAATTAACTTCCCGTTGAGCTGGGGTTTTGAAATTTTCACCATCGTTCAGGTTTCGCTGACAAAGCATTATACGAAAAAAAATCCAAAATATTGCTTTATTTGCAAAAATCCCGTTTGTCGTCCTATATTAAGTTTAGTCGTTTGGCCTTATTGATATCTGCATATCAATCTATAGTCTACAGTCTACACAATAGAATGTGTTTGAGAAAGTTGCTTATATTTAGGCGCACACCGTCGGTAATATATGTAGTTCATGTAACCGCGATTCTGGCGTGCATGGAAACGCTGTCAAAAACGATAAATGCGCGAAAAGTTCTCCGGAAGATTTATGGTCCTTCCCGTGATGCCAACGGCGAGTATCGAAGGAAATTTAACGATGAGCTGTACGAGCTATTCGCAGATCTGACCATAGTCCAGCGAATTAAAGCCCAAAGACGCCGCTGGCCATGTTATGCGAATGGACAAAGAAGCTCCAGCAAAGAAGGTTTTCCTATCGTCGCCTGAATTCGGCAGCAGAGGAAGGGGGAGGCCTCGACTGAGATGGAAACAACAGGTGGAGGATGACTTGAACTCCCTTGGGGTTTCCAATTGGCGTCAGTTATCGCTAAAAAGGAATGACTGGCGTGCTTTGATATGCAACGGCCAAAATCGCTTAGGTGGTTAAGCGCCAATAAATGATGATGATATTTGAAAATATCACGGGTCATAACTTTTAAACTGATTACGGTAGAACGATGAAATTGGTACAAGGTATACTAGCATAATAGGGAGCATACCTGATGTAATTGGACGAAATCGCTTTTCGACCAAGCCCACTTTCGATATGGAACATTTCGAAAATCTAATAAATTGACATAATTCGGTAACGAAAATTGCTAAAATGATATAGGTTGGTAGGATGAACCCCTCAATCAATCTATTATGATTTTTGATAAATGTTTAGATGTGGGCGTGGCAACGCCCACCTTTAAGGGAGGCATTTGGAATACTTATTACTTCAGACTCACGAAATTTGGCACAACATATACTAGCAATATAGGTGATGAAATTGGAAGAGATCTCTTCCCGACCACGCCCACTTTCGATATGGAAAATTTCGAAAATCACATAATTTCACATAATTCGGTAAGGTAAATAGCTAAGATAGTAAAAACTTTAGGTAAATCCTCCTAGGGCCTATATCTTTGTTATCCCGTTCCGAAAATTACCGCTGGGTATATAATGTTCGGTTCACCCGATCTTAGACTTCCTTACTTGTTTTATTTTAATTTTAATTTTTTGCTAATAGAATTCAAAATTGAAAACAATAAAAGTCTCCCCTCTAAGCGTTTACTCTGATTTTTTAAAGTTAAAAAACTGGTAAAAGTAAAAAATTTTTTCAAATATTTCGGATCAAAAAACCGAAATTGCCATTTTGTTCAATTCTAGTCTAACAAAGTGTAAATATTAAGTATCTCAAAAGTCTCCTTATTTGCAAAACATTTTTTTTAAGGCATCAGACATTTTTATTAAAACTAGTATCGATTGTGATCGAAAATTCGACCAATAAAATCTTTAGGGGGCCGCCCCTGAAAATATACCGCCTATACCTCAGTTTTTTCAATTTCCTTTCCATTGGTGCATATTTCATTCAAAGCGGTCAAACGGTTCGGTCACAGGAGGTTCCTAAATTTTTTCATGTGGCGTATTTACATATTAATAGATGTTTTTATTAGGTCCCTTTCGTCGTTCTTGTGGCCGGATATTTGTATTGGATTTTAAACCAACTTCCTGTTGTGGTTTCGCCACAGATCAGGTCGCGATGACAATGCAATATTATGAAAACAAAAATCCGATAGGTGGAGCGTGGGTCGCTATATTTCCAAAAATCTCATTAATGCTCCGATTTGGCTGAAATTCGGAACATGTATTATTACCATGAAAATAAATATTTTCCTTAAAAAAAATCTGCTAGGTGGAGCTGAGATCGGGGTAATAAAAACTGAAAATCCTAATTATAAACCGATTTGGTTGATATTTAGCGTGTGTATTACTTGATCAATTTCCAAGTGTTCAAACAAAAATTGGACCCGCTAGGTAGCGCGTGAGTTGCTATATTTAAGAAATACGAAGGTCTCTTTTCGGTGTCGATTAATTCGGTTTTCAACGAATTTCCGTTGAGGTAGAATCTTGAAATGTTCATCATCGCTTAGTTTTGTGCGCCAACGCACTATAACAAAAAAAGAATTCCGATAGGTGGCGCATGGGTAGAGATATTTGAAAAATTTCATTTCCAGAAATTTTGCTTTGGATTTTTAAATTAACTTCCCGTTGAGCTGGGGTTTTGAAAGTTTCATTTTCGTTCAGGTTTCGCTGACAAAGCATTATACGAAAAAAAAAATCCAAAATATTGCTTTATTTGCAAAAATCCCGTTTGTCGTCCTATTATTATTGATATCTGCATATCAATCTATAATCTACAGACTACACAATAGAATGTGTTTGAGAAAGTTGCTTATATTTAGGCGCACACCGTCGGTAATATATGTAGTTCATGTAACCGCGATTCTGGCGTGCATGGAAACGCTGTCAAAAACGATAAATGCGCAAAAGTGATCAAAATGTAAATGCAAGCGAAATTTCGTGCAAACAATTGCTAATATTGTTTATTTTTTCTCGTTAAATAGAATAATGGTATTTATGTATGTAACTATAGAAACATCGCGTAAAGCGTGTTAGCATTGAAAATTGCCAAATGCGTAAATGGACTGTCAAAATTTGTAGGGAACGAAGTTAACACAAACTTGGTGAAATTTTCGTGTGAAAAAGCTCGTAAATTTACCTAATTCGATGAAGTTGTTCGACATAAAATTTATTTAATGCATTCAGTGCACACTACGCCTTTTTAAGTTTAAGTTCAGAAAGTTGCAATTGATATTCAGAAAATTACAATTCAAGTTCAGAATTTGAAATGGAAATTCTGAAATTGAATTGTAATTTTCTTAACTTGAATTGTAATTTTCTCAACTTGAATTGTAATTTTCTGAATATGAAATGAAAATTCCGAACTTTCTGAACTTTAATTGGAATTTTCTGAATGTGAAATGGAAATTCTGAACTTGAATTTTAATTTTCTAAATGCGAAATGTAAATTCTGAATTTTAATTATCTGAACTTGAATTGTAATTTTTTGAATATGAAATGGAAATTCTGAACTTGAATTTTAGTTTTCTGAACTTGAATTGTAATTTTCTGAATATCAATTGCAACTTTCTGAACTTAAACTTAAAAAGCTGTAGACAGAAGTAGAATATGCTAAAAAAATACTTTTTTAAAGGCAGTTTTGATATAAAAGTATTTGTTTGACATAAAGTTTTAATTTATCTATAGCGTTCATCTAACTGTGCTGCATAGGTTTACGCATTTCGTAAAGTTATACATGAATACCACTAATATGTTAAAAAATGTAAAATTAAAATAAAAAGTGATTTTATGAAACCTGACAGAACATCCGATTACAATCTTAAAAAACTTTCACAGACTCACAACTAAAAAGTATAAAACATATAAATATAGTTTAAAAAAACTAAAACTCACCCTTTTTAGAGAGTATTGAACTAAAAAGTTGAAAATAATTTTAAAAACCCTACACAGTAGTATTGTGGAAAAAGCGTGGTCCGCTTTGTGCCATAATTTTCGTATATCGAGCGCTCGACGCTTTTCCCACATAATGCTAGTTTTTTACTACGCTTTCATTAGCTTTACTTGTACATACATTCATATGTATGTGTGCTTGTTTGTATGTAACTCTACTTCAGTCTACCCGATAGTGGCACATGACTCGAAATATATTGAAGTCTAAATGAAACCTGGGGCCTTCGATAATTCAGTTAACGATAAATTTATCGAAATATATCGAAGTCCAAATGAAATTGGGGCCTCCCCTCTCGCTTGATACCCATATTTTAGGGAAATTTTAAGGTTTTTTGGCAATCACATTTTGACCGATTTCTCAGTTATCAATTAAATTATCGAAATATGTCGATGTTCAAATGAAACTTGGCGTCTTCCCCTTTCGTTTGGTACCCATATTGTAGGGAAATTTTAAGGTTTTTGGGAATTCAAATTTTGACCGATTACTCAGTTATCGATAAATTTATCGAAATATGTCGATGTTCAATTGAAACTTGGCGCCTTCCCCTTTCGTTTGGTACCCATATTGTAGGAAAATGTTAAAATATTTTGGGGATCACATTTTGACCGATAACTCAGTTATCGATAAATTTATCGAAATATATCGATGTCCAAATGAAACCTGGGGCCTTCCCCTTTCGTTTGATACCCATATTATAGGGAAATTTTTAGGGTTTTGTGCAATCACATTTTGACCGATAACTCAGTTGTCGATAAATTTATCGAAGTCCAAATGAAACTTGGGTCCTTCCCCTTTCGGTTAATACCCATGTTGTAGGGAAATGTTAAGGTTTTTGGGCATTCACATTTTGACCAATAACTCAGTTATCGATAAATTTATCGAAAAATATAGATGTCCAAATGAAATCTGGGGAGTTCCCCTTTCGTCTGATACCCATATTGTAGGACAATTTTAAGGTTTTCGGGCAATCATATTTTGACCGATACTTATCGATACATTTGTCGAAATATATCGAGGTCCAAATGAAGCCTGGGGCCTTCCTCTCTCGTTTGAAAACCATATTGTAGGGAAATTTTAAGGTGTTTGGGCATTCACATTCTGACCGATAACTCAGTTATCGATAAATTTATCGAAATATGTCGATGTCCAAATGAAACCTGGGGCCTTCCCCTTTCGTTTGGTGCACATATTGTAGGGAAATGTTAAGGTTTTTGGGAAATCACATTTTGATCGATAACTCAGTTATCGATAAATGTATTGAAATATATCGAGGTGCAAATCAAACCTGGAGCCTTCCCCTTTCGTTTGATACCCATATTGTAGGGGAATTTTAAGGTTTTCGGGTAACCACATTTTGACCGATAACTCAGTTGTCGATAAATTTATCGAAATATGTCGATGTCCAAATGAAACCTGGGGCCTTCCCCTTTCGTTTGGTGCACATATTGTAGGGAAATGTTAAGGTTTTTGGGAAATCACATTTTGACCGATAACTCAGTTATCGATAAATTTGTCGAAATATATCGATGTCCAAATGAAACCTGGCGCCTTCCCCTTTCGTTTGATACCCATATTGTAGGGAAATTTTTAGGGTTTTGTGCAATCACATTTTGACCGATAACTCAGTTGTCGATAAATTTATCGAAGTCCAAATGAAACTTGGGGCCTTCCCCGTTCGGTTAATACCCATGTTGTAGGGAAATGTTAAGGTTTTTGGACATTCACATTTTGACCAATAACTCAGTTATCGATAAATTTATCGAAAAATATCGATGTCCAAATGAAACCTGGGGAGTTCCCCTTTCGTCTGATACCCATATTGTAGGCCAATTTTAAGGTTTTCGGGCAATGATATTTTGACCGATAACTTATCGATAAATTTGTCGAAACATATCGAGGTTCAAATGAAACCTGGGGCCTTCCTCTCTCGTTTTATACCCATATTGTAGGGAAATTTTACGGTTTTCGGGCCACTGGGTCTTAGACCGAACGAAAGTCACATACATACAAGGAAGCAAACAAACAAACAAACAAAACAAGCAAACATACAAGTGAAGCTAATAAAAGCGTGGTAAAAATAGAATAAAAAAATATTTTTAATTTAAAATGTTTTGAAATGAACTAAAAACTGTTAAGCTTGATGTTATGGTCATGTATTGTACAGTATAAAATTTCCGTGGACTATTTTACCGATCGAATAATTTATTTTTAAATTATTCTATTTTTGTTATTAACGAACAAACTGAGCAACGACTCACAAACAAACAATACCAGCTACCGTGATTGCAATTTCGTTCTTCCTAAGCAACTAGACGTACGGCTTTGTATTTGTTGTTAGAAATTTTAAATTTTTCCCTTTATAGTGGTCATTGAACCGAGGAGAAATTAGGAATTTCTAACCGCAGCGTGTCATACCAGTTACACCAACACTGCTTGTTTGATTTCGTTTGATAATTGCTACTATGTTCGTTAATACGTGTTATTTTTTTGTTGTATATGTATGAATACATATCTCTTTGCCTTTTTTTTAGATCACACAGCAGCGACATCTGTAGCTTGCGATGTGTGACTAGGGCTTTTAAGCTGCATCCTCTGTTACGAGTTTTTACAGCGCCACGGGTCCTTGGCTAGAATATGAAAGCTTGATGTTATGGTCATGTTATTGTACAGTAGAAAATTTCCATGGACTATTTGACCGATCGAATAATTTATTATACCTTTCATGAACATGAAATGGTATTATAACTTTGGTCCGATGTTTGTAAATATGAGAAGAAGAAGAGATAGACCCATCAGTAAGTATACCGAAATGATCAGGATGACGAGATGAGTTGATTTAGCCATGTCCGTCTGTCCGTCTGTCTGTTTGAACGCAAACTAGTCCCTCAATTTTTGAGATATCTGGCTGAAATTTTGTATGTGGCCACCATTTTGTAATATAGGAATCATTTGTCGGAACGGACAAGATCGGACCAGTATAACATATAGCCCCCATACAACCGATTGTTCAGATATAAGGTTTTTTGGCCAAAACTTCTGCAATTAAAAAGTTAGGAACGTAAAATTTTGCAACTCGAGTACTTTCTATTTATATAGTGTATATAGTGAAAATCAACCAGATCGGGCAAATGTAACATATAGCCCCCATACAACCGATTGTTCAGATATAAGGTTTTTTGGCCAAAACTTCTGCAATTAAAAAGTTAGGAACGTAAAATTTTGCAACTCGAGTACTTTCTATTTATGTAGTGTATATAGTGAAAATCAACAAGATCGGGCAAATGTAACATATAGCCCCCATACAACCGATTGTTCAGATATAAGGTTTTTTGGCCAAAACTTCTGCAATTAAAAAGTTAGGAACGTAAAATTTTGCATCTCGAGTACTTTCTATTTATGTAGTGTATATAGTGAAAATCAACAAGATCGGCCAAATTTAACATATAGCCCCCATACAACCGATTGTTCAGATATAAGGTTTTTTTTCCCAAAACTTCTGCAATTAAAAGTTAGGAACGTAAAATTTTGCAACTCGAGTACTTTCTATTTATGTAGTGTATATACCAAAACTTCTGCAATTAAAAAGTTAGGAACATAAAATTTTGCAACTTGAGTACTTTCAATTTATGTAGTGTGTAGAGGAAAATCAAGAAGATCGGGTAAATATAACATATATTTAGCCCCATACAACCGGTTGTTCCGATATAAGGTTTTTTGGCCAATACTTCCGCATTTAAAAAGTTAGGAACGTAAAATATTTCACCTTTAGTACTTTCTACATATGTAATGTGTATAGTGTAAGTCAGTACAATTGAACACGTATAATATATAGCCTCCATACAATCGATTGTTCCGATAACTCGGATCCTATTACTTTGTAAGTTTTTTTTAAATTATAACAAAGATGTGTAATGTGTATAGTAAATATAGTTAAATTGAAACAGCCTGTACTGGGGATCGAACAGTGAAAATCGTGACGCTTATTCATGAAAGGTATATAGCCTTCGGCACAGCCGAAGACAGCTTTCCTTACTTGTTTTTAAATTATTCCCTTTTTGTTATTAACGAAAAAACTGAGCAACAACTCACAAACAAACAATACCAGCTACCGTGATGGCAATTTCGTTCTTGCTAAGGAACTAGACGTACGGCTTTGTATTTGTTGTTACAAATTTTTCATTTTCGGTCATTGAACCGAGGAGAAATTAGGAATTTCTAACCGCAGCGTGTCATACTAGTTACAACAACACTGGTTGTTTGATTTCGTGGGATAATTGCTACTATGTTCGTTAATACGTGTATTTTTTTATGTTATTTTTTTGTTGTATATGGCTGTGTGCCAAACGGTTTAAAAAAGCTAATTTTGACTGAGCGATGTTAAATTCTGACAGTTATCGTGGTGAATATGAACGTCAGAATTTGCCCTAGCCCTGGGGGCTAGGTGAGCACAGGGGGCTAGGTGAGCTCAGGGATGCATGTGCTGTTAACATGCATATTATTTCACATAAATTTATGTTCACATGCGTTATTTTTAGCACTAAAATATAATATAATGCGAATAATACGCAATATAAATGCA
>CAXKVI010000003.1:65870129-66237629 GCA_964058755.1 Campiglossa producta | reverse complement strand
TCCTATTAATAGTGACGTCCGCAGGCTGCAATGCCCTGCAATCCTCCTATGGCATAGGTTTAAACTATGGATACACATACGGAGATTATCTCCAATAAATCTTCTTTAATCAGATTCTAATTTTACCCTGACACACAAAATTGAAAATTAACAATCGGAGCCATCTAGTGCTTTGGTTGTATTACTTGCGGTTTAAAACTAGATGTCGCTGAAGATCGTTTATTTTTTGTGTCCAGTAGCGGTAAAATAGTAATTTTGGTAGTTGTCCTTGCTATTTTGGTTTATTTATCGGTGACAGTAGCGGTCAAGTCGTTATTTCGTGTCCTGATATCTGCTCAAATCTTCTTCATTTTTGGGAGTTTATAATGAAGATTATGCTCAAGTTAACTCCCAAAATCAGAGTTAATTCGGAATTAGCTCTAATTTATCATCCCTATAAGATGAAATACACTCGCAGAGTCCCGGATATACATGGATGTCGAACTTCTTAGTGAGCTTCTCATCAAAAGATTTTATCGACGACCGTCTCGTGACAGATGTAGTCAAAGGCTGTGGGATTCTTGCAGATAATTCGATCGGCGGTATGTATCACGTTTAGAGCTTCTGCAGAGCGCAATTGAATTGCCGATGTAATTGCATCTCGGACCAATAATCCATAACCGAAATGAGATAGGAAAGTACGTAACGAGAGTTTTTCCGAGATTTCCCGCCCCGTTCCACCGTAAGTTTTGAAACCGTACGAACATGTGATAGGTCCTTTTTGTGAGTGGATTTACACTCTTTTTAATCCTTTCTCGAATGATAGAAAATCACAGGGTTGGTAAGGAGGACTGTCCCGAGTAAACTTGAGCAGCCCATCATTACATGTTCCTTGATACTCGCCTTTGCCATAACGTTAAGGTCCATGAATCTTTGAAGGAACTCTTCTCTCAAAGAACTCTTCTCATCTGATGGTGACGAAGCCTATGAATTGTTCATTTTCTCGTTCATTAGCATTTTTATATTCCGCCTTTGATACGCTTATGTGCTTTACTTTTTTGTGAATGCAATTTTTTCCACTCAAAGTGGTACTCTTTCGCATTCTTGTTTTTGTATTGCGCTTGTTAGCCATATATTTAAATACATATATATTTTTTTTTTCTTTTTCTACTCGACTAATGATTGCTGTTGTTGTCTTAATTTGGCTTGTCTAACAACAGCCATACTTGCTAGCAACGCCCTGACGACAACATTAAGGCGTCGAAAAAATCATTGCAGTGGTTTTCTAGCCTTCACTTAGAAAATAAATTATTTTTTTCTCACTGCCTTTCTCTGGAAAATCGCATTTCGTCTATCCCTTTCAGACCCTGATGCATCAATTGTGCGGGTGGGTTTGGATTGTCATATTTTCGTTTAAATTTAACGTACGCAGCTGAGACCCGTATGAATCGATTGCGTGCTTCGTTCACTTTAATTTTTGTTTAAACTGTTTTAGCCAGTTAAGTACAGCTAGGTCGCAAATCGCGTCTGCGTTATTGTGATTTCGTCATTTGTGAAAATGAGCCGCTCAAGTAAGTTGAGAAATTAATTAAAAATCAATTAGTGTGGTTTCAAAAGTGAATTATGCATTATTTAGTTGAGAAAATAACAAGTTTCATTGTAAAATAAAGATTTCTTAATTTATTAATGCAAAAAGTGATGATTCGAACATATTATTGTGAGGTGCATCAATTGTGCGCATTGGGCCTTGTGTCATTAAAGTGCATAGTTCTTTTTTAGAAATATTGACAGAGGAAGACATTCTGGAAGCTTTACTGGATTCCGAATTGGATGATTTCAGCAGCGACGGTGATGTGCTCTATAAAAACTACTTGCCATGTGAAAGCAGTGACAGCGAAAATACTTAACCGGATGATAAACACCGAGCCCTATTCTTGGAAGACGGCAATAATACAACTCTAGATGAAGCAAAGGGACAAGACGGAAAAGGTAAGGTTTTTGAAAGTGCAGCTGATTGTACGAATAGGTACAACATCTCAAAACTGGCGAGAGTTTGCACACTAGTTCAGGAGAAATAAAAAATTTCTTCGAAATGCATATTGCGATGGGATGTGTTCATCTTCCTAGAATTCGCATGTGCTGGCAACAAAAAATTAGGATTGCGATAGTCGCGGACACCATAAGTCACAATCGTTTCTTCAAATTAAAGGACGCATTCCACGTTGTCAAATTTTCATTGGAGAGTTCAACCAGTTATTGATGCAGTACGAAGCACCTGCCTTAGTATCCCACGGAATGAGAACGGCCGATATTCAATCTACGAACAAGTGATTCCATTTACCGGTCGTTGCCCAGCGAGACAAAGCTTACCGAACAAGCCAACAGGTGTTGGTTTGAAAAATGCTCACAACATCAGAAGGGATGGTACTGGATTTTGAAATATATCAAGGCAAAACTACCCCACTTCCAAAGTATTTTTCTACAGGTATTTCACAACTCTGCCCCTTTTAGATCGACTTTTGGCCAGAGGAATATTCGCTACAGGTACGATTATGATAAATAGGGTGAAGTGTATCACTATGATTGAGGAAAAAAAGAGAGGACATGGCGGAGTTCTGTAGTCCTGGTGATAAACTTGTTATCGTGCAATGGAAGGATTCTAAATCTGTATTATTAGCTTCCTCCGCGAAGATTGTGGTAAAGCTCAAATTCCTTCAAAAGATACACTTGATCTCCTAGCTTTTCGGATTGCTGTAGCCGAAGCACTCGTTTGCGTCGAAAAAAACAACAACATGCAATGGGTCTCTGAATCGGATACCGATAATGAGGAAGAAGTTTTGCCTCCAAAGAGGAGTCGTCCTGCTGAGCATCGAAAAACGGCAAGATGGATTTCATCACTGGGCAATTGAGGAGGACCTAAAATCTGCAAAAATGTGTCGTCGCAAAGGTTGCTCGTCGCGTACTAATGTTTTTTTATGTTTCTCCAAGCATAAAAATTGTTTTAAGAAATATCACTTCGATAAATAAATATCTTTTCTTGAAGATTAATGTTTGAATAATGTTGTTTTTTTTTTTTAAAGGTAGTCCCACATGCATCAATTGTGCGAGTCCTTAAAAAGTAGGAAGGACATAAGATATACTATTATTAGAAATTATTTCCAGCTTTGATGCATAAAAACACCAACATAACTAAAAATTATGAAAATCCCACAAGTAGTTTGGCTATGGGTCTGAAAGGGCTATGGAGTATATTTTTTATACCCAGTAGTGCTATACAAGTTTTGATATAATGGTCCTTTTACATAGCTTTCGGTAGGTATCTTCATTTAATTCATTTTAACTTATGCTTATTTCGATTTGAAGAATTTCGTTAACAACATATCGTCGCTCGCTTGCCAGAGGCATGAATGTGCCAATTTTCCAGATTTAAGTTAATAGGCTCACGTTCTTATAAGTATGTAGCAAAATTGTTACGTATTCGTATACGCCATGGTGTCCCTTGTTCATTCACGTTTCTGACAAAACAAAAAGTTTAAAAATTTTAAAATTCAGTTTTTACACATTTTAAAAAATTTACTTAACTTATTAATTTATTTAACTAAATTTTTGAATTTTGCGAGAGGAATAAACTTTCAAATACGATATCCCAAATTTAAAATTTTGGCACATTCATGCTTCTGGCAAGCGAGCGACGATATACATATATATTTTATTTTATTTTAGATAATTTTTTGATGTACTTCTTGGCAACTTGGCGGCCGCCGTGGTGTAGCGGTTAAGTGTTCGGCCTTCTACACCAAGTCGTGGCGGTTCGATGCCCGGCAAAAGTAACATCAAAAATTATTTAGAAAAAGAATTTTTCTAAACGGGGTCGCCCCTCGGCAGTAGTTTGGCAAACTCTCCGGGTGTATTTCTGCCATGAGAAGCTTCTCAGCAAAAAATTCATTTGCTTTGCAAGTGCCGTTCGGAGTCGGCAAAAAACTGTAGGTCCCGCCAACTTGTAGGAAAACTCAAAAGCAACACACCACAAGTTGGAAAGAGAAGCTCGGCTAAAAATCTCGTTAGAGGTTATGATAACCTGTTGGTATTTCGCCGCCATTAGTTTTTTTTGGCAACACTTGCTGTCTAATCTTAAATTAATTTCGCTGTTATTAACGCAGTCCTTCACAATATTAATATTGAATGACATTGAGTTGAACCAAGTCTAATATTTTTTCTTATCTTTTTCAGGTAAGGCAAATGCACTCGAAGATACAGTTGGTAATGAGCCAAATTGGTAAGTTTTTTCGTAGACCACGGTATTTATTGAAAGAGATTTGAAATAGGGAACCAATTTTCACACTTCTATCACCAAGCCCTTCCAACCTTCAATGATTTTTATGAAATTCAAACATGTTACTTATTTGAAAAATTGTATTAAAACTTTTCGGAGCTGCAGTCCTGGACTTCCGGCATATGAAAATGTGTACTCTATTTTGAAACTAACCCAAAATTCCTTCAATTCAAAGACAATCTCCTACTTAAACCAATTCAATAGCCAAGATGCAGAGATACACACATACGTACATACATGCAGGGCAGATCTATGGGGGTGGTTTTCAGGGTCAAACCCTAACCTTCGAGATCCAAAAAGTCACACCAAAAAATATAGTAAAAACTACTCAAAAAATATGGTAAAAGTTACACAAAAATAAAATAAAAATTTAATAAAAATGTAGTAAAAATTACAAAAAATATAGTAAAAATTACACATAAATATAGTAAAAATTACACAAAAAATATAGTGAAATAACACAAAAAAATAAAGCAAAAATTACACAAGAAATATACTAAACAAGAAAGCGGCTTAATATAAAGGTTTTAAAATACACAAAAAAAGGAAAATTACACAAAAAATATAGTAATAACTACACAAAAATATTGTAAATTACGCAAAAAATATAGTAAAAGTTACGTGACAACTTGAATTTGACATTTCCCATACCAAGAAATCAAAACCTGGATCCGCTACTGCATGCATGACACCCACCCTCCCAACCTAATACCCAACTCAATGCACATGAGCATACTTAGAAGTAAATAGATGACTTATGACTATAAAATTAATGCAACCACAAACACATTTATTATCTCTTGCTTATTTTGGGCAGTGCATTGTTTACTCATATTTTATCATTAGTTGGTTGACTCTTTTTTCCTTACACTCTGGAATATCTGCTGTCCTGTCGTTTTTGTTTATATTTATGCCAGTCGTAGATATTGCAGTTGTTTGTTGTGATTTTGGGTTGTTTTTGTTTTATGCAATAATTTTGCGAGCTTTGCTGGTTGGCTGATATCTTTAGTGAGCATTGGACTGATTGAACAAAAAAAAGTCTTTCAGGTTGGAATGAGCACTTTAGTAGGTGGGATAACGAATGCCTTCATTTGTTTGTGCCAACTATATATAGAGAGAAGATGGCCCTTGGAATATTTGGGAAAAATTTTTAAGGATAAGAATATCCGGCCCAGAATGTTGTTCTAGGTTAGGTTAGGTTCAAGTGGCTGCCGCAGAGGCACACTTAGGCCAGTTTTGAAAGGCCCGTTGTGATACCACCAACACAAGGAAAGTCAGTCCCGGGACCCAGCCATATGGAAAAACCCTGAGTTGTTGGGATTTTCCACATAGCAGAATCCCGGGACTGACACTCCTAAACCGACACCGTTACTCCTCCTCGAACCACTTAGATGACTTTATGAAGCCCATCAAGTCCTTTATGTCCAGTTCCGCGATCTGGCTTAGGCTATCCAGGAACGGAACTCCCAAAAAGCGCGTTCTCGCGCCGCTTAAAGCCGGACAGTTGCAGATGAGGTGATCCACTGTTTCCTCCTCCTCATCATCTTTGCAACTCCTGCAGCATCGTCGGTAGGGCACACCTAGCCTTTCTGCATGCCTACCAATGAGGCAGTGACCGGTTAATACCCCTATCAATATGCAGATTTCCCTCCTAGTTAGGGCATAAATGCGTCTAGACCTTTTAAGATCCCATTTTGGCCAGGTTTGTTTCGATATGCGATACCCTGGGGATTGCAGCCATCTTTCGTTGGCTTGATGGAGTGTGTGCTCCTTCAGCATTAGTTTGCATGTGGCAAACGGCATACCTAAGCGCTCTTTATCCTGAAGAACCTGCTTGGTCGTGCCCTGCCTGGCAAGCTCGTCTGCCTTACAGTTTCCCTCAATGTCCCTATGTCCCGGGACCCATATGAGGTTTACGCGGTTCTGTTGGGCCATCTCCTGAAGAGATCGACGACAGCTGAGCGTCAGTTCAGAGTTGAACGTGTATGAGCCAAGGGATTTGATGGCCGCTTGGCTATCGCTGAAAATAGCGATATCTTCTCCGATAACACGTTTGCTTAACCAGGCCGCGGCGTCCAGGATTGCCGAGACTTCCGCCTGGAAGACGCTACAATGATCAGGTAGTCTGAAGGAGAGCTCAAGGTCCAAATCCCTTGAATAAACGCCTCCTCCAACTCTGCCGTCCAACTTCGAGCCGTCGGTGTATATGGAAGTGCCACCATTTGTTTCGGGACACCAATCCGTCCTCTCCCAGTCTTCTCTGCTGGGAATGTTTATTTTGAAACAGCTATCCCCGACTGTAGTAGTCGCACAACGATCTGTGCTTAGAGGGAGAAACTGTAAGATTCCAGAATACTGGAGTGTCCAATAGTACCCGCAGCCCAACTGGAGGTTTCTCTTAGGCGCAGAGCTGATGCCACCGCTGACCGAAACCCTGGAGGGCTTCGTTGGGCGTTGTCCTTAGCGCACCGCTTATACAGATCATATTGGATCTATGGACTTTCCGCAACAGATTCAGGTATGTTGCCTTGCTCAGCGCAGGCCACCATACGACGACTCCATAAAGCATGATTGGGCGAATGATGGCCGTGTAGATCCAACTGCATACTCTAGGGCTGAGCCCCCATTTTTTGCCAATGGCTCTTTTGCAGGTGTAAAGAGCGATGCAAGCTTTCTTCTGGCGCTGAAGAACATTCTCCTTCCAATTCAATTTCCTGTCCAGAACTATGCCTAGAAACTTGGCCTTATCCGACAAGCCCAGGCGCGTGCCATCTAGTTCTGGTAGGCTTAGTGGCGGTATTTTGTACCGGTTGGTGAAGAGGACAAGTTCCACCTTCCCTGGGTTGATACTAAGTCCGCAGCGAGAGGACCACGTCGAAACTTCTCGCAGTGCTACTTGCATCAGGTCACACAGAGTTTGTGGGAACTTGCCTCTGAATGCAATAGCTAAATCGTCTGCGTATGCCACTATCTTCCCGCCCCCCCAGCTTGTGTCACGTAGCAACGAGTTGACTGCGAGGTTAAATAAAAGCGGGGAAAGAACACCACCCTGGGGTGTTCCCCTTGTGACATAGCGTGATAACTCAACCGTACCAAGTGAAGAAGCTATTTTCCTTCCCATTAAAAGTTGGTTAATTAAACCAGTTAGAGGTCTATCTACTCCCAGATTAGTTAGAGCGGATTTGATAGCCTCCGGGCTTATATTGTTGAAAGCCCCCTCAATGTCTAGGAGGGCCACGAGACAGTAGTCCTTTTCACACAGCGATTTCTCAATGACAGACACTAGGCTGTGCAGAGCGGTTTCTGTTGATTTACCCTTGGTGTATGCATGCTGATAGCTAGAGATAAGGTTGCTATCAATAGTCGTTAAGAGGTAGTCGCTTAATATCCTCTCAAAGGTTTTTAGTACAAAGGACGAGAGACTGATCGGTCTGTAGTCTTTTGGCTCGTAGTGGGATGCCTTCCCAGCCTTAGGGATAAACACTACCGTGGCGCTTCTCCAGGAGCCCGGAATGTGGTTGAGAGCCAGGCAGGCTGTGAAGAGAAATACCAGCCATTTAGCTGATGTCTCCAACGTGTTTATAAGCTGCGCGGGGATAATCCCGTCCGGCCCGGCAGCCTTATACGGTTCAAAGCTCTTAACTGCCCACCTTACTCTTTCCTCAGTGATGGGTATATTTACTGCCAGGTTTTTTGCAGGTGCTAGTGGTGCATCATGCAGATTCCCCGGAAAATGTGTATTCAAGAGCAGCTCAAGGGTTTCCTCTTCCGTGCTGGTCCAGGATCCGTCAGGCCTTCGCAAATAGCTGATGGTTGTTTGACTTTTCGAGAGGACTCGTCTAAGTCTCGCTGTGTCGTCGACCTTTTCGACGCCAGTGCAGAAATTTCTCCACGAGGTTCTCTTCGCCTGTCTCAGAGCTTTTTTGTAGGCCCTTAGTTTAGCTTTATATTCGTGCCAATGAGGCTCAGAGCCGAAGCTCTTGGCCTTGTTAAATTGTTTCCGGCATGATATTCGGAGCGAGTCCAAATCGTAGGACCACCAATGTGGCCTGTGTTTACCGCGTGGTTTTGGCACTGGACAAGCCTGTCCTAGAGCATTTGAGAGCGCCGATGTAAATGTAGTAACAAGATCCTCCAGCTCCTCTACTGATGAGGGGGCTTGTGAGGGCAGTACTGGGAGGTCTCTGTCTAATATTTCATTGTGTAACTGCCAATCAGTGTTACGAGGATTGCGTTTCATGATTGGTTGTTCTACAATAAAGTCTAAAACCATTTCTATGTAACGGTGGTCGGAGAAAGAATGTTCTTCCAGAACCCGCCATTTTCTGACCCACTCATAAGCGCCTTCACTACAGAGAGTGAGGTCTATGACCTCCCTGCGGGTCTTAGTGATAAAAGTAGGCTCATTACCCACGTTGCAAATCACCAGGTTGGTTGTTAAGAGGTAATCAAACAGAGACTCGCCCCTGGCATTGATGTCGGAGCTCCCCCATTGGACATGGTGAGCATTAGCGTCCGCTCCAATAATAAGATTACCCGTGCAGAAATTTGACACCAGGTCTTTCACCTCCATTTGTGGTGGGGGTTCTTCGGCGTCGTAGGGCATATAGACCGACGCCACCGTCAGGCGGGTGCTGTCGACCGTTAGACTGATAGCGGTAATATCACCATTGGTGTAGTTAGGTAGGAGAAAGGAGTTCAACTCAGACTTGACCAAAATACACGTTCTGACTTTGCTCTCCTCGCTGGCTCGAATGAGCTTGAAGCCCTTAGTCCCCAATCCGCAGATTCTCGAGCTATTGACCCAGGGTTCTTGGATGAGGACCACATCCACGTCGCCTTTAGAAAGACGACTACTTAAAGCAGCCGAAGCTACTTTAGATTTGTGCAGATTAATCTGAAGCACCACCAACATGAGAGCGCACAGACTTCCCTGCCGTCCCCATATCGTCGAGGTTTGCCCCATCCCGGAGGTTGCCTATCAACGACGAGTTGTTCCGATTAACTGCCCGATATGGCGTTGCAGGAGTCTTGCTGTCTGCAGCGTTAGATGTTAATGTTGTTCTAACAACAACCCAAATTCGGCAGCCCTCGACTGAGGTGGAGGAAAGAGCTGGAGGATGACTGAAATGCCGCTTCAGATCCTCTTTGGAAAAGTGGAAGAAGTTTTCGCAATCAGTCTAGTTAGCATACACTCCACAGCTAGAACAAAAGCGAGAGCAAGCAGAGAACTGGAAAAAACGTCGACACCAACCCTTAGAAACAATATTGCACCCCTCCCAAAAACCAGAGTGTACCCGGACTACTCCTGGTGGTCCTGTTTGCTAGCAGAGGACAACCTAATCCATCTAGGAGTACTTCATATATTTGCTTCTGCGTACTCAACACGTAGAGGAGCTTACTTTCCAAAAAATTCCAAAAAGATTATGTAGGTGCTTCTTTGGTGCTGAGATGCTATCTCTCCTTTTGGTGATGAGTCTCCGTAAAGAGGAGTTTTGAGGAGTAGTCCGATTACTTCCTTGTTTTTTTTTTTGCAGGGATATACATATATTAGTTCTACACAAATACGGTGCAGATACACACCAAAAACCGATGCAGTGCAAATAGCTGATATGGCTTACAAACATTGATACACAAACACACCCACACACGCAGGGACTCCAGCATGCACTAAACATTCTGAGCATTTTCGTTTTTGGCTTCTTCGCATTTCTGTTGTCATTGCATTTCTCATTTATCATACGGTGAATGCATCAACATGATAAGGATTTATGGGCCCAAAGAGTGGCGTTACATATAGTTGCTCCGCAGTTGACATCGATGCTGATGTGCTGCTAGTCTTCTTTGCTCCGCCTCTTTTGTTGGCACACTGCTACCAAAATCTATGACTTTGAGTTCACTATTATGCGCTGTTAGTCGGATTTTGTCAATTCGCACTGCTGAGTTTCAATGTAGATTCGATATATGCGCTTATCGAACTCCAACACCTCCTACCTCTCCACCTCCTCCTAGTCCTTTCCATCGCCATCTATCTATTTGTGTCTACGCAACTGATCCGCCTGCTCGCCCTTTTGACTGACTGGCTACTGATAGATTACTTACCAAAAATATTGTCAGCTCGCTCTGTTTGTTTCCTTTTCCCCTTTTTGCCTTTGTGTTAGTCTTGTCGGTATTGTCGGAGCTATGATCTGGTTTTGCGCAGAAGTTGGTTTGATAAGCGCCAAAGTCCGACAATGATAGACTTTACATTTCGATTCAATAACTATTTGTTATATTTGTTTGTTGGCCCAGCGGCTGATGGGTGGTTGCCTACGGTGGTGGCGTTGACATTCTGGTCAGAAAATGATTCCCAGATGCTCTGCGTGACGTTCTGCCGGGTCATATGGACACTTTTACTAGATATGCAATCTTGTGAACAGGATAGAAACCCCATTAAACTTGGTCTCTCCACAACAATATATAAGATACATGCTTTCAGACTGTCCTCTATCTCTGAAGTGCCGCTAGTACTGTCTAGTATACCTTATAGGAGCCCTAATGTGAAAGATGGGACTAGGAAACCATGGGTTCTATAGTACTACGCAGAGCCAATAAATTTAAAAAGATTGTCTTCATGAACAGTTTTTGGGCAAGAGGGTAGTCAAAACGGTGGAAACGAAGAAAAAACTATATGGAAATCTCTTTGGTTTTATGAGGAAGTTCCACTTGATAAAATTAAGTGTATTCCTTCTTATTTTGTCGCGATATATTTTTGTTTTGCGGTTTTTGGAAGAACAACTTGTAATATCCTGTCAAGATTTCCGTAGAAATATGAAAAAAAAGTAAATGACAGAAAACTTCTAATTTTCGAAGATATCTCTTTGAAAACATTAATAATATTTTCTCTACAAATATATGAAGCACATCTTTTGAAGAACTATACAGATATCAATAATTAGACGCTGGAAAGCATAAGTACTCGATGGCCTGATGGTAAACAGCTGGGCTTAGCATTCCAAAAATTGTATGTTCGATTCTCGGTGAAGGCAATATAACTTTTTTATTTTTTATTTGAAATATTAAAAGGAAAATCTTTTCATAATATATGATTTCCCTTTCTTTACAATAATATGTGATTTCCCTTGGAAAACATTAATAAGTTTTTCTCTATAATAATATGTGATTTCCCTTGGAAAACATTTATAAGATTTTCTCTACAAATATATGAAGCACATCTTCTGAAAAAAAACCATACAGATATCTTATCACTTTTGTTTTATTTTATTAGGCACTTTTGGCTCTGTATACATGAACCAAGAGTAAGTCAGTCTTTGTTAGATTAGGTCACGCCGACACTTGTCTGGTGGAAAGCCCTGGACCGAACGCTATTCAGGCTTCGTGATATGGACTAAAGCTTCGTGAAAAATTGGCACTTAAGTACCTTTACTTTCCAACCCCGAATTCATCCTGGGTCGAAGAGACTGCTGTGTGATGTTGAGTGTCCCGCAGAGAACTAAAAGAGTTGTAAAGGAAGGTAATAAGCGAAGGTTAGAGCGGGATTTTATCTGAAGAAGAATGGAGAATGCAGTGAATGGAATGGTACGTACTGCTACTACGTCTAGGGAATCCTTATTTCAATTTTTACTTGATAAGTCTTTAAGCTTTAAAGTTTAAAGTGTTTTAGCATTAGCCAATAAAAGGTCGACCGAAGACATTCAAAGAAATCCGTATGGCCTTAGACTGTTGAAGATCAGTACCTACTGAGAAATCGAGGTCTAGTTTTCAGTATGTAAAGCACACAAATTATTCCTTTCTTGATCATAAGTAGTAAAATCTTTGTGTGCCATACTCATTTATTTTTACAATTTCAGATAGGTGGCAAATTCCTAAAAACTTCCTATGGGGCAAAACTTATGTAGGTTAGGTTAGGTTCAAGTGGCTGCCGCAGAGGCACACTTAGGCCAGTTTTGAAAGGCCCGTTGTGATACCACCTACACAAGGAAAGTCAGTCCCGGGACCCGGCCATATGGAAAATCCCTGAGTTGTTGGGATTTTTCAAATAGGCGAATCCTGGTACTGACACTCCTAAACCGACACCGTTACTCCTCCTCGAACCACTTAGATGACTTTATGAAGGCCATCAAGTCCTTTATGTCCAGTTCCGCGATCTGGCTTAGGCTATCCAGGAAGGGAACTCCCAAAAAGCGCGTTCTCGCGCCGCTTAAAGCCGGGCAGTTGCAGATGAGGTGCTGTACTGTTTCCTCTTCCTCATCATCTTTGCAACTCCTGCACATCGTCGGTAGGGCACACCTAGCCTTTCTGCATGCCTACCAATGAGGCAGTGACCAGTTAATACCCCTATCAATATGGAGATTTCCCTCCTAGTTAGGGCATAAATGCGTCTAGACCTTTTAACATCCCATTTTGGCCAGGTTTTTTTCGACATCCGGCACCCTGGGGATTGCAGCCATCTTTCGTTGGCTTGACGGAGTGTGCGCTCCTTCAGCATTAGTTTGCATGCGGCAAACGGCGTACCCAAGCGCTCTTTATCCTGAAGAACCTGCTTGGTCGTGCCCTGCCTGGCAAGCTCGTCTGCCTTACAGTTTCCCTCAATGTCCCTATGTCCCGGGACCCATATGAGGTTTACGCGGTTCTGTTGGGCCATATCCTGAAGAGATTGACGACAGCTGAGCGTCAGTTCAGAGTTGAACTTGTATGAGCCAGGGGATTTGATGGCCGGTTGGCTATCGCTGAAAATAACGATATGTTCTCCGATAACACCTTTGCTTATCCAGGCCGCGGCGTCCAGGATTGCCGAGACTTCCGCCTGGAAGACACTACAATGATCAGGTAGTCTGAAGGAGAGCTCAAGGTCCAAATCCCTTGAATAAACCCCTCCTCCAACTCTGCTGTCCAACTTCGAGCCGTCGGTGTAAATGGAGGTGCCATCATTTGTTTCGGGACACCAATCCGTCCTCTCCCAGTCTTCTCTGATGGGAATGTTTATTTTGAAACAGCTATCCCCGACTGTAGTGGTCGCACAACGATCTGTGCTTAGAAGGAGAAAGCTGTAAGATTCCAGAATACTGGGGTGTCCAATAGTACCCGTACCCCAGCTGGAGGTTTCCCTTAAGCGCAGAGCTGATGCCGCCGCTGACCGGAACCCTTCCAGATCAAGTGGCAAAATGCCCAGAATGACCTGGAGGGCTTCGTTGGACGTTGTCCTTAGCGCCGCGCTTATACAGATCATATTGGATCTATGGACTTTCCGCAACAGATTCAGGTATGTTGCCTTGCTCAGCGCAGGCCACCATACGACGACTCCATACAGCATGATTGGGCGAATGATCGCCGTGTATATCCAACTGCATACTCTAGGGCTGAGCCCCCATTTTTTGCCAATGGCTCTTTTGCATGTGTAAATAGCGATGCAAGCTTTCTTCTGGCGCTGAAGACCATTCTCCTTTCAATTCATTTTCCTGTCCAGAACTATGCCTAGAAACTTGGCTTTATCCGACAAGCCCAGGCGCGTGCTATCTAGTTCTGGTAGGCTTAGTGGTGGTATTTTGTACCGGTTGGTGAAGAGGACAAGTTCGACTTTCCCCGGGTTGATACTAAGTCCGCAGCGAGAGGACCACGTCGCAACTTCTCGCAGTGCTACTTGCATCAGGTCACACAGAGTTTGTGGGAACTTGCCTCTGAATGCAATAGCTAAATCGTCTGCGTATACCACTATCTTCCCGCCCCCCGCCCCCAGCTTGTGTCACGTATCAACGAGTTGACTGTGAGGTTCCATAAAAGCGGGGAAAGAACACCAACCTGGGGCGTTCCTCTGGTGACATAGCGTGATAACTCAACCGTACCAAGTGAAGAAGCTATTTTCCTTCGCCTTAGAAGTCCCCTCATCAGTAGGGGAGTTGGAGGATCTGGTAAAGGCCTTTACAACGGCGCTCTCGAATGGCCTAGAGCAGGCTTGCCCAGTGCCAAAACCACGCGGTAAACATAGGCCGCATTGGTTGTCCTACGACCTGGACTCGCTCCGCAAATCATGTAGGACACAATTTAATAAGGCAAATAGCCTTGGCACGGAGATTCAATGGCTCGAATATAAAGTTAAACTTAGGGCCTACAAAAAAGCTCTGAGGCAGGCGAAGAGAGTATCGTGTAGAAATTTCTGCACTGGGGTCGAAAATGTCGACGATACAGCGAGACTTAGACGAGTGCTCTCAAAAACTCAAACAGCCACAAGCTATTGGCGCAAACCTGACGGATCCTGGACCAGCACGGAGGGGGAAACCTTAAAGCTGCTCTTGAATGCGCACTTCCCAGGGAGCTTACATGAGGAACCCTTTGCACCTACGACAAACCTGGCTGTATACATACCCATCACGGAGGAAAAGGTTAGGTGGGCGGTTAAAAGCTTCGAACCGTTCAAGGCTGCCGGGCCAGACGGGATTATTCCCGCACAACTCATAAACACGCAGGAGACATCAGCCAAATGGCTGGTATTTCTCTATAAAGCCTGCCTGGCTCTTAGCTACATTCCGTGCTCCTGGAGAAGTGCCACATTTTCAGCGACAGCCAAGCGGCCATCAAATCCCTTGGCTCTTACTCGTTCAACTCTGAACTGACGCTCAGCTGTCGTCGATCTCTACAAGAGATGGCCCAACAGAACCGCATGATCCTCACATGGGTCCCGGGGCATAGGGACATTGACGGAAATTGTAGGGCAGACGAACTTGCGAGGCAGGGCACGACCAAGCAGGTTCTTCGGGATGAAGAGCGCTTAGGTATGCCGTTTGCCACATGCAAGCTAATGCTGAAGGAGTATGTACACACTCTGCCAAGCCAACGAAAGATGGCTGCAATCTCCAGGATGCCGGATATCCAAAGAAACCTGGCCGAAATGGGATCATAAAAGATCAAGACAAATTTACGCCCTAAGGAGAAGAGAAATCTCCATACTAATAGGCGTATTAACTGGGCACTGCCTCATTGGTAGGCACGCAGAAAGACTAGGTGTGCCCTACCGACGATGCTGTAGGAGTTGTAAGGATGATGAGGAGGAGGAAACGGTGGATAACCTCATCTGCAACTGCCGGCTTTAAGTGTCGCGAGAATGCGCTTTTTGGGAGTTCCCTTCCTGGTTAGCCTACGCCAGGTCACGGAGCTAAACATAAAGGACCTGATGGCCTTCACCAAGTCATCTAAATGGTTCGAGGAGGAGTAACGGTGTCGGTTTAGGCATGGTATAAATACTACAGGTAAAACCGTTAATGACACTAATGACATTTTTAAGCAATTCTCATACTCATTTATTTTTTTTCACGACGTGTCTGTTTGGTTTTTTCAATCAAATAAATTACAAATCAAAATAATTTCTTTTAATTTTTCTTCAATTTGCGATTAGAACTATTGCTAGAATTGTTAAAAATAAGGACTGTAAAAGCGGTCCACATGTGTCCCTCTAGCAGGATAATCTACCATCTCATTTCCTGCCATTTTATAGTGTCCAAGCGTCCACCTAAACGTGCAGTGTAAATTGGAAAATATTTTTTGATTTTTTTAAAATTTTTCTTATTTTAAATTTTTTGAATATTTTTTTTCTATTTGACTTACATACTGACACATTTTATATTGCTTAAACGTCAAAACAAATTCAAAAGAGAGAACGGTTTTACCTATAGTACTTATACCATGGGTTTAGGAACGTCAGTCCCGGGATTCTGCTATATAGAGAATCCCGATAATACCGGGATTTTCCATATGGCAGGGTCCCGCAACTGACTTTCCTAGTGTTGGTGGTATCACAACGGGCCTTTTGATACTGGCCTAGGTGTGCCTCTGCGGCAGCCACTTGAACCTAACCTAAACCAGTTAGAGGTCTATCTACGCCCAGATTAGTTAGAGCGGAGTTGATAGCCTCCGGGCTTATATTGTTGAAAGCCTCCTCAATGTCCAGGAAGGCCATGAGACAGTAGTCCTTTTCACACAGCGATTTCTCAATGACAGATACTAGGCTGTGCAGCCTACAACAACATTGGAGTACAATGCAAAGTACTTTGACTGTAGGTACTCCATGGAGTAGCAGAAACAAAGCGAAGGTTGGTTGGAGCACAATTTTTATATGAAAAGGGATTACATTTGGAGTACGCTGATGCTCCAATTGGAGTACTCTTTGGATAGGAAATAGAGTACTCACGATTTTTCGGCTGTGCCAAATGCTTTTCATGAGTATGAGTCACGTTATTTGAAACATTAACAAACTATAAAGGAGTGATGTTCTTACGCTGATAAACAAAGGATATATATCCCAAACCCCGTTTATCGATTTTATGAGGGCTATGTGAAAAATTAGTTTAACATTACTGTTTGTCAACATCGACATTGGACATGCAAAAAGAGCAATAATTTCAAAATTCCAAAATTCTATCTGTTTACAGGAGGTATAGCTATGGTGACCATAAATTTTTTTTTAAATAAATATAGTTTAAAAAAACTAAAACTCACGCTTTTAGAGAGTATTGAACTAAAAAGTTGAAAATAATTTTAAAAACCCTACACACTAGTATTGTGGAAAAAGCGTGGTCCGCTTTGTTTCATAATCTTCGTTTTTTATTTGAATTATTTTTACCTTTTTAGTGCAATATTTTTTAAAAACGTGTGTTTTCTCTCTTTAAACTATATTTGTTTTTTTTACTTTTTAGTTAAATGTGTTATGAAGTAATCGATAAATATATCGAAGTATTCCAAAGTCCAATAGAAACCTGTAAACATTCCCTTTCGTTTGACACCCAGATAACTTAGTTATCGATAAATATATCGAAGCCCGAATGCAACCCCATATCGTCAGACACCCATACTGAAGGCACATTTCAAGGTTTTTGTGACAGTCATATGCCACTATCGGGTAGACTGAAGTAGAGTTACATACAAACAAGCACACATACATATGAATGTATGTACAAGTAAAGCTAATGAAAGCGCAGTAAAAAACTAGCATTATGTGGGAAAAGCGTAGAGTGCTCGATATACGAAAATTATGGCACAAAGCGGATCACGCTTTTTCCACAATACTACGGTGTAGGGTTTTTAAAATTATTTTAAACTTTTTAGTTCAATACTCTCTAAAAGCGTGAGTTTTAGTTTTTTTAAACTATATTTATTTTTTACTTTTTAGTCAAATGTCCTATGAAATTATCGATAAATATATCGAAATATGCAGCAGCCCAAACGAAACCTCTGGACCTACACTTTCGTTTGATACCCATATTGTTAGGAAAGTTTAAGGTATTTGGGCCTCACATGTTGACGATAACTCAGTTATCGAAATATATTGAATCCAAATGAAACCTGCGGCGTTCCCCTTTAGTTTAATACCCATATTGTAGGGAAATTTTAGGGTACTTTTTAGTCAAATGTCCTATGAAATTATCGATATATATATCGAAATATGCAGCAACCCAAACGAAACCTCTGGACGTCCACTTTCGTTTGATACCCATATTGTTAGGAAAGTTTAAGGTATTTGGGCCTCACCTTTTGACGATAACTCAGTTATCGAAATATATTGAATCCAAATGAAACCTGCGGCGTTCCCCTTTCGTTTAATACCCATATTGTAGGGAAATTTTAAGGTTTTGACCGATTACTCAGTTATCGATAAGATTATCGAAATATATTGAAGTCTAAATGAAACCTGTGGCCTTCCCCTTTCGCAGCAACCCTGCGGCCGGCCATCTCACCACACCTCACACGCACACTAACACAATTACACATACACCAAATGTCAACACCAAACACACCCACACATCATAAACAAAACACAATTGTATCATCCTTTGTACCCGCCACACGATTTTCTTTTGCGCTCCCGCCAATTAAAGTTTAATTCAAATTTAAAGTAAATTGTTTTATTTAATTTTAAACTGAGCTATTAAGTGAAAAGGTGAGAGAAGTGCAGTGAAGCATACCCAATTATATATGGTCCATCTTCGCCTAAGTGAACAGCACCTATGGACAGTGAAAAAAAAGAATATTAAATAAAAGTCCACAACAATAAAACAAAAAAGGCGCAATAAATATGGACAGTGAAAAAAAATCTATAAAAGTGAACAAATAAATCAACATAAAGAGACAATATACAGTCCACAAGAAACAAGTTGAACAAAAAATTTACAAAAACAAAACGTTCACAAGTAAAACCCAACATTAGGGTGATTGAAAAAAAAAAATAATAATAATAATTAAAGTAATTAATTAAACCTAAACATTTAAACAAAATAATATTATAAAATATTCGGGCGCGCCGGCCAACAAAAAACTAAAATACAACAACAAAAAACTACAATCTACCAATATAAAACCGGGCGCGAAAAAATACAAAAATACTTAATACAAATTGCTAATGAACATATGAAAGCAAAAAGCGAGAGAAGGAATTACAAAAACAACAACATTAAATATTTATTATCAAACAAGGATAAGTAAATTCCCCCTTAACCCTTGCAAAAAAGCGGTGAGTTGTATTATTTCCAATTACTAAGACGTTCATTTGGTATTTCTACGGATTTTTTCCATAAATCCGTATCACCCAAAATCGAACCGTTACACATAAAAGTATATACATACATATATTCAAATATTTAATATTGCTAAGAATTTTCTATTAGAATACGAAAAAAAAAAAAAAAAGTAACGTGAAAAAAATATATATCTACATATAAATATTTGCTTCCCGGTCAAAGTCCGACCATCCTACATATTTAAATACATATTTACATAATAATTTCCATTTGAAGTCCCGCATTAAGTATTACAACAAATACTTACTAAAAGAAATAAAAAATCTCACCGCGGACATACTGCTTATTTTTCGTGTTGTCAAGCACAAATTAAATATTACAAAAACAAAATATAGGTTTCAAGTCTGACTTGCCAATTTACCGGCAATACCCCCTTTAGCTTGCATTCCCTTGTGCACATAAATCAAGCAAAGGCAGGATTGCACTAACAAAATAAGCAGTAGAAAGAATAAAGAAAATCAAACCAAAATATTAAAGTTGAAATCAATCAACCTAGTGCCGTTGGGGGATGTTATATCATGGAGACTAAATTTTCCAACTGTTGGACCAAAGACTCCTTCCTTGCCCACCTTCGCATTAAAGTCGCCGAGCACGATTTTGATATCATGTTGGGGGCAGCGATCATAAGTCTGTTCAAGTTTATCGTAGAAGGAGTCCTTCTCTGCGTCGTCCGTCTCCTCAGTCGGCGCATAGGCGCAGATAAATGTTATGTTGAAAAATTTCGCTTTGATGCGGATCGCAGCGAGACGCTCGTCCACGGGGGTGAACGCTAGTACTTGGCGGCGAAGTCTCTTTCCCACCACGAATCCTACACCACGCGCTTTGCCGCGTGTCTGGCCACTGTAGTATACGTCACAAGGTCCGATGGTCGTCTTTCCTTGTCCCGTCCATCGCATTTCCTGCAGGGCGGTGATGCCAGCCTTTGCGTTAACGAGGACATCAACCAGTCGGGCAGCGGTACCGTCCCTTGAAAGAGTCCGGACATTCCCGGTACATGCCCTAATATCCAAATCATTATGCCTTATTCGTTTTGCCGGGTCGTCAACATTAAAGGGGGTTCTCATCCGAGGCTTTAATACATTTTTCATTGGACTAAATTTTTTACGTGGCGGGTCCCAAACACAGCGCACAACCCGTTTCGGGGTTTTTGGAAAATATTTACACATGTATATAGCGAGCCGCTTGCTTCAAGACAGACGCCCGCTTGCAGCCGCACCTCATGGTGAACAGACGCTGCGCAAAAACCTCGGTGAGCCCTTAAACCAAGTATGTCAGAGTGGCCCCACCGGGGCTCCCTCTCTTTCTGCCGCGAGCCTAGGTAGCTCCCGTTGCCCAGAGTGCACGAACGAGGACGCAAGAGTCGGGATTGAGCAAGGTCACTTAGCAACCACACTCCATTACACTCCTACCGGTCTGATATACCCAACAAAAAATTGCGATAGTACTTATAGAGTGACAATCCCTTACAAAAAATATTGTAAGTACTTATAAAAATTATATAAGGAAATAATAAGCGGTAATAATTTCAATCAGCCTTTTGCATTATTTCACAATAAAAAGCCAAGGTAGAAAGTATACTCGCGTGCAAAATAAAAGCAGCGATAGCAATAAAATCCCGATTCAATAAAAATTAGTTCTATTATTGAATAATATACAGACATTGATATAAATTGATATCTATTTATATTAACAGATCAAATCGTTAACGACTACAAACCGACAGTCGCGCGGAAAAAATATAACGACCGATAGAATAAAACTCGGCAATACAAAAAAAAAAAACGTTTAATAATATTTATATTTATTAAATTTCAAAAACATAATGTCCGACCCAAAATCTCCCCATATCGTAGTGGAGCCACCCAAACTGGGTGAAGACGAAAAGCCTCAAGGCAGCCCTGCTGACGGCACCCGCTCAAAACAGGGTGGAAAGCAAAAAAAGGGCAAAGAATTTTCAGCAGCAAAATTCATAACTGAAAGTGACAGTATCATAAGATACTGCACTAGATTCGCCTCAATCCCTATATAGGATAATACGGAATCGGTTCTAGAAGTCAAAGACAAATCTCTTGACAGATTTTGGACACGGCTCCAAACGGCATATGACGCAATCATCGAAACCGATGATTCTGACTTGCCAGCAAATTTTAAAGAATCGGCTTATTCAAAGTATGAAAACTGCTTAGACCGTTATGAAGAAACAAAGGCCATGATCTCCGATCAACTAAAACTATTAAGGCCAATTATTGCACCTACTCAACAACGAGTAGAGCTGCCCCAAACACAAAGCAAAGAAACAAATTCAGGCATATATCTCAAAGTGCCGGCCTGTGATACTGAAGTATTTCATGGGGGTTATGAGCAATGGCCGTCGTTCCGAGATATGTTCTCAGTCGTTTACATAAACCACCCAAAGCTATCACAAGCGCAAAAATTATATCATCTAAGAAATAAAACTAAAGGTCAAGCAGGGATAATAGTAAAACAGTTCACACTTAACGATGACAATTTTAATCTGGCATGGGAAGCGTTAAAAGCTAGATATGAAAATGAAAGGGTATTAGTCGATAAACAAATAACGACATTAATGAATCTACCAAAAATTCAAAAAGAAACTAGCGAGGAATTTCTCAAATTACAATCAACAGTAACAAACTGTTTGTCGGTTCTAGAAACCCAAAAAATTCCCACTGAAAACTGGGACCCAATTCTGGTCAATATTTGTGCTGCCACATTACCAGAAAAATCATTAATTTTATGGGAGCAATCGCTCTCATCCCGTAAAAAATGCCCAACGTGGCAACAAATGAAAGATTTCCTCACCACCCAGTTCGAAATCGCAGAACGGGTAGGTACAAAAGAAACAAAGCCGAAAAACTCAAATGAATACCAAACAAAAGCTTCTTTAAACCCCAAGCCAGTAACTTTAACTCCCATAACAGGAGTAACTTTAATTCAACCAAGAAAAGTTTCACCAAAAATCAATCGTTCACATCTGAACAACATAGATATTTGTCATGCGAACTGTGTAACGGAGGCCATTCAATAAGATCTTGCGAGAAATTTACAAAATTATCAATAAACGAGCGAAATAACTTAGTCAGGACTAAGAACCTCTGTACAAACTGTTTGTCGAATAAGATGTCCGAGTACATATAAGTGCGCATATTGCCAAGGGAGACACCATTCGATGCTCCACATCAACAATCACAACAACTCTCAAAATAGTCGAACTTTCAATAGAACTACTGGACTACCGGCAACAGCTAGTCCTGAAAATATCGAAAAAGAAAGTCCTGAAAGTTGTCAAGAACAACCATGCTGCTCAAAAGCAGCCAGAATACAAACGCTTCATTCAGAAAATGAAAGCAAAACTTTATTACCTACAGCAATCGTCTCCATCGAACACCGAGGAGAACGATTTAAGCTGAGGGCCTTAATCGATCAAGGATCACAGCGATCTTTTATAGCATCGAAGGTCCAACAAACATTAAATCTACCAACCAAATCAGCCAACTTTGAAATCTCAGGAATGGGTGGAAGAGTAGTACAAAACTCAAATAAAATCTGCCTCATTACCTTGATATCTTCAAATGCGGATCAAAGAATAAAAGCACAAGCTATAGTTCTGCCGCGACTAACAAACATGCTCCCAAGCTATAATATAAATAGCGAGCACTGGCAAAAGTTTTCACATCTGAAACTTGCCGATCCCAATTGCCATACCCCCGATCAAATCGACATATTATTGGGAAGCGATCTAATCCCCCAAATAATACTACAAGGTGTTGAAAAAATCTCCAACAACCTATTAGCCCAAAATACCATCTTCGGATGGATTTTAAGCGGTCAAGTCAAAGAGAAAATCTCTACGTTCACAACGCAAGTGGAAGATATTTCAAACGAAAATCTTAATTCACAATTGAAAAAATTCTGGGAAGTCGAAGAACTCCCTCCAATTCCCGTTACTACAGCTGACGATAAGTATTGTGAAGACTTCTACAAAGCCACAACTACAAGATCAGATAACGGGCGGTACGTCGTACGACTACCATTTAAACAACAATTTCCTGATACACTCGCCTTGGGTCACTCACGAACCTCAGCTCTACAGCAGTTTCTAAGTAAGGAAAGAAACCTACTTAAAAAAAGCGAGCTAAAAACCTCATACGACAATGTTCTTGAGGAGTATCTACAACTTGATCATATGGAATCAGTAAATTCCTATGAAAAAATAACAAATGGCAAACAAGCCTCATTTTATCTTCCACACCACGCGGTTATAAAACCGGAAAAACTTACAACAAAGGTAAGAGTGGTGTTTAATGCATCTAAATGCACAAGCTCAGGTAACTCCCTGAATGATGTTTTATACACGGGACCAACATTACAACCTGATTTAATGCTACTTATACTACAGTGGCGTATGTATAAATACGTTTTCAATGGTGATGTCGAGAAAATGTATAGGCAAATCCTAGTACATGAAGACGACCAAGAGTACCAGCGAATTATATTTCGCAATTCACCTAGTAGTCCAATACGCGACTACAGACTAAAAACGGTGACATTTGGCGTAAACTGCGCCCCCTTCCTAGCCATTCGTACATTACACGAACTGGCAAAGGACACAAAAGCTAAATTACCTCTAGCCGCTCCGGTGCTTAGCTCTCAAACGTACGTGGACGATATACTGTCGGGAAGCCATAGCCTTCCTTTAGCGTGCGAATCACTAACTCAGGTTATCGAAGCCCTCGACTCAGCAGGGTTTCCATTAAAAAAGATAACTTCCAATCATCCAGAAATACTGGCAAATATAAAAAAGGAAAATCTGCTAGGTACCAATTTTCTAAAATTTGAAAAAGAGAGCACCACCAAAACCTTGGGCATACAATGGAATGCAATATCAGACCAATTTTCATACACTCTGGAGTCGATATCTGCAAAATCTGCAAAAACTAAAAGGCAAATTCTGTCCTCTGTGGCGAAGCTTTTCGACCCCGCAGGATGGCTTGCGCCAATTATGATTCAAGCAAAGATCTTGATACAAGAATTATGGCTAGATGGAACCGATTGGGACGAAGTGGTTAAACCACTCCGCTTAATAAAATGGTCCCAATTTGCAAACAACTTGCATACTATTTCCGAGATACAAATACCTCGGTGGGTAAATTTCGCCCCTGATCACCAAGTCGAACTACATGGCTTCTGCGACGCTTCTGAAAAAGCATACTGCGCAGCGATTTATGTGCGAAGTCAGCACAATGGCAAAACTGCCAGCCACTTACTAGTAGCAAAAGGCAAGGTCGCACCCCTCAAGACCGTAAGCCTTCCACGGCTCGAGCTATGCGGCGCACTTCTGCTCGCAAAACTAGCCTCGACCGTACAAAAACACCTGAACCTGAGCAATAGGAAATTGTATTTATGGACCGATTCAGAAATCGTCCTAGCATGGTTAGAAAAACCACCACATACGTGGAAAACATACGTGTCAAACCGCACAGCTGAAATTATTGATTTAGTAGGACCAGCAACTTGGCGGCATGTTGCCAGTGCTGATAACCCTGCGGATCTTGGCACAAGAGGACTTGCACTTAACAACCACAACACTTTGGTGGAACGGCCCAAGCTGGCTAGTAGAACCACAAGAAGCGTGGCCAAAATCACCTGCACGAAATATCATAGCCCCAGAAAGTCGAAGAATCGAAGGCTTTCATGCCACTCTGGAGGACACGGATATCCTAGAGCGATTTTCGTCGTTCCCCCGAGCCTTAAGGGTAATAGCGTATATGTTTCAATTTGTAAATCGCTTAAAGAGCAAAGTGCAGGGAATACCTAATACCGAAAGCTATGCTCTAACGCACCAAGAGTTGCAGCGGGCAAAAATAGCTATAATCGAGTCCACGCAAACTCGATACTATAACAGTGAACGAACACTGCTAATGGGGTCAAAACCTATTGACAAAAAGAGCGCTCTATTAGTGCTTAACCCCTTTGTAGACTCGAAAGGACTGATTCGCGCCAACGGAAGGCTAGCGAACTCCAGCCTGAGCTACAATGAGCGGCATGCCATAATAATACCTGAAAAATCAGCATTTGCCATGCTTTTTATTAAGTATCTTCACCTTTTAGTGGTACACGCCGAACACCGGCTAATGCAACAAATGATCCGACAAGAATTTTATATACCACGACTAAAGCCTCTGATCAAAAAATGCATCTTTACGTGTAAAGTCTGTACGCTACATAAGCAAAAGATGCGCACGCAGATCATGGCAGCTCTACCACCTGAACGCTGCAATTTTTCTCTGCCTTTCACCATCACGGGTGTTGATTTTGCCGGACCTTTCCAGTTAAAGGCCTCGATGCTAAGGTCATCTACCATAGCGAAAGGTTACGTGGCTGTCTTTGTATGCTTTACGACAAAAGCAGTGCACTTAGAGTTATGCTCGGATCTGACAACGTCAGCTTTCCTCGCGGCATTTGCACGCTTTGTCGGACGGCGAGGATTTCCCTCCAAAATCATGAGCGACAACGGTAAAACCTTCATCGGTGCCCAACGCGCAACCGAAAAAGAGTTCGTACAGTTCGCAAAAGAAGTCTCGCCGCATGTCATTGAAAAATATGCACCTCAAGGCATTAATTGGCAATTCATACCCCCGAGCGCCCCACATATGGGTGGACTATGGGAATCAGCTGTTAAAAGCTTTAAAACACATTTTAAAAAAGCCGCTGGCAATTATAAATTCACATTTGAAGAGTTCACCACGCTACTCATACGAGTTGAAACCGTGCTAAACTCACGGCCGCTATCAGCGCTCTCGCAAGATCCCTCCGACTTTACAGCCCTCACACCTGGGCATTTTCTTAGAGGAGCTCCACTTCTGGCTATACCAGAACCAAACGTGGACTCACTCTCTCTCATAAATCGATGGGAACGAATCAAAATTCTCCATCATGAATTTAGTAGCCGATGGAAGGAGGAATATCTCAAAGACCTCCATAAAAGATATCGGTGGAAAAACACTCAAGAAGCTCCAAAAATTGGAGAATGCGTCCTAATTCATGACGACTGCCTCCCACCTACCGAATGGCGGCTAGCCCGCATCGAAAAGGTACACTACAGTTCCGACGGTCATATCCGGGTAGTTGACCTACGCACACAAACCGGAATGTTAACGCGACCGCTCGTCAAACTATGCTTTTTACCAACCGAGTCTAATACCGCCAATACCAATCGCGCGAATATCTAAAATCAATAATAATACAATCAAATAGAGAGCAATTCATCCATCCAAGCGATGTTGCTACTCGATGTTAATACCGTACTCCTAAAGAGGTAGCTCGAAGGACTAGATTCCTCGAAATCGTGAATACTAACACGGCGCAAATAAAACCGCTTATCATATATACAATGATCACGCCTTATATAAGAAATAGACATATAAATACACATATGTAGTGCTCAAATTAAGCACCCCACATGACTTTACATGACACTAAAGTTGATTATCTTTTCTAAACAGATGTCTACAAACATGGAGATTGAGGAAGTCGCCCCAACACCAACCATCCGCTCGGCGGTCACCGTGCCACGCGCACGTGCAACACCCGTTGCAACTCCTCGCGCCAACGCTCCTCGTGCAACAACTGCACCATCGCCAGCACCACGTAGGGCTACGAATGGGTCCGACACCGCGGACACCGTAGAGCCGATCCCAAGGGATCCTGTAACGGTACATGGCGTACGTTGCCCTTTATGTCGCCGTCCACACGCATTGCGTCTGTGCGCTATATGTAAAGCCATGCAACCACCGCAAAGGCAGCAGATAGCGCAAGCTCACGGCTACTGCCTAAATTGCTTGGCCTTGTGGCACACCACTGAAGCGTGCACCTCTCAAGTGTTGTGCCAGCTGTGCGACAGGCCACACCACACGCTCCTGCACCGGACCGCCACGCGTAGCGCCCCAGCGGCACCGCCTTCACGCACCAACGCGCGACAAAGATCGCAACCGCGAGCGCTACACAACAACGCGAGACCAAGAGCGCAACCACCACGCGTCACGCAACCTCGACGCACAATATGGCAGCCGAACCATCGTCCACAGGCGTGGAATCATCCTGGTGCACGATACCGGAACCCAGCGACATCAACACGTCAGCACCCTCCTAGGCAACGCAACCGACGCCCAACCGGGCTCAGCAACGTCGTGGAGACACTGCAGCAGCTACAGCGATTGCTAGGCTGATTACTCGCCTAGGGGGGCCGGGATGGCTAACTTAGCCGTAACCACCGCCGCGTTCGCAGCAACCCTGCGGCCGGCCATCTCACCACACCTCACACGCACACTAACACAATTACACATACACCAAATGTCAACACCAAACACACCCACACATCATAAACAAAACACAATTGTATCATCCTTTGTACCCGCCACACGATTTTCTTTTGCGCTCCCGCCAATTAAAGTTTAATTCAAATTTAAAGTAAATTGTTTTATTTAATTTTAAACTGAGCTATTAAGTGAAAAGGTGAGAGAAGTGCAGTGAAGCATACCCAATTATATACTGAGCATTCACATTATGAACGATAATTCAGTTAACGATAAATTTATCGAAATATATCGAAGTCCAAATGAAATTGGGGCCTCCCCTCTCGCTTGATACCCATATTTTAGGGAAATTTTAAGGTTTTTTGGCAATCACATTTTAACCGATTTCTCAGTTATCGATTAAATTATAGAAATATGTCGATGCTCAAATGAAACTTGGCGCCATCCCCTTTCGTTTCGTACCCATATTGTAGGGAAATTTTAAGGTTTTTGGGCATTCACATTTTGACCGATTACTCAGTTATCGATAAGTTTATCAAAATGTGTCGATGTTCAATTGAAACTTAGCGCCTTCCCCTTTCGTTTGGTACCCATATTGTAGGAAAATGTTAAACTTTTTTGGGGATCACATTTTGACCGATAACTCAGTTATCGATAAATTTATCGAAATATATCGTTGTCCAAATGAAACCTGGGGCCTCCCCCTTTCGTTTGATACCCATATTGTAGGGAAATTTTTAGGGTTTTGTGCAATCACATTTTGACCGATAACTCAGTTGTCGATAAATTTATCGAAGTCCAAATGAAACTTGGGGCCTTCCCCTTTCGGTTAATACCCATGTTGTAGGGAAATTTTAAGGTTTTTGGACATCCACATTTTGACCGATAACTCAATTATCGATAGATTTATCGAAATATATCGATGTCCATATGAAACCTGGGGCCTCTCTCGTTTGATACCCATATTGTAGGGAAATTTTAAGGTTTTTGGGCATTCACATTCTGACCGATAACTCAGCTATCGATAAATTTATCGAAATATGTCGATGTCCAAATGAAACCTGGGGCCTTCCCCTCATTCTTTTTTACCACGCTTTTATTAGCTTCATTTGTATGTTTGCTTGTTTGTTTGTTTGATTATTTGTTTGCTTGCTTGTATGTATGTGACTTTCGTTCGGTGTAAGACCCAGTGGCCCGAAAACAGTAAAATGTCCCTACACTATGGGTATCAAACGAGAGGGGAAGGCCCCAGGTTTCATATGGACATCGATATATTACGATAAATCTATCGATAATTGAGTTATCGGTCAAAATGTGGATGCCCGAAAACCTTAAAATTTCCCTTCAATATGGGTATCAAACGAAAGGGGAAGGACCCAGGTTTCATTTGGACTTCGATATATTTCGATAAATTTATCGATAACTGAGTTGTCGGCCAAAATATGATTGCCCATAAACCTAAACAAATAAGGAAGTCTAAGTTCGGGTGAACCGAACATTATATACCCAGCGGTAATTTTCGGAACGGGATAACAAAGATATAAGCACTAGGAGGATTTACCTAAAGTTTTTACTATCTTAGCTATTTACCTTACCGAATTATGTCAATTTATGAGATTTTCGAAATTTTCCATATGGAAAGTGGGCGTGGTCGGGAAGAGATCTCGTCCAATTGCATCACCTATATTGCTAGTATATGTTGTGCCAAATTTCATGAGTCTAAAGTAATAAGTTTAAAAGTTTTGACCAGTCGAATATTCCAAATGCCTCCCTTAAAGGTGGGCGTTGCCACGCCCATATCTAAACATTTATCAAAAATCATAATAGATTGATTGAGGGGTTCATCCTAGCAACCTATATCATTTTAGCCATTTTCGTTATGTCAATTTATTAGATTTTCGAAATGCTCCACATCGAAAGTGGGCGTGGTCGGAGAGCGATTTCGTCCAATTACATCAGGTATGCTCCCTATTATGCTAGTATACCTCGAACCAATTTCATCGTTCTACCGTAATCAGTTTAAAAGTTATGACCCGTGAAATTTTCAAATATGCCTCCCTGAAAAGTGGGCGATACCACGCCTACTTTTAAAAATTTATCAAAAAATCATAATAAAATGACTAGGAGGTTCATTCTACCAAACTATATCATTTTAGCCATTTCCGTTACCGAAGTATGTCAATTTATGTGATTTTCGAAATTTTCGATATAGAAAGTGGGCGTGGTTGGAGAGCGATTTTTTCCAGTTTCATCAGGTATACTCCCAACGTTATTAGTATGCTTTGTGCTAAATATCATCACTCTATCGTAATCAGTTTAAAAGTTAGTTATTTAGTCGAATTTTCAAAAATGCCCCCCTTAAAAGTGGGCGGTGCCACGCCCACTATAAAATTTTTTTGAAAAAATCATGAAAGAATGACCAGGGGGATTCAACTATAAAATTATATCATTTTAGCCATTTTCGTTACCGAATTATGTCAATTTAGGTGATTTTAGAAATTTTCGATATCGAAAGTGGGCGTGGTTGGAGGGCGATTTTATCCAATTTCATCAGGTATACTCCCAATGATACTAGTATGCTTTGTGCCAAATTCCATCGCCCTCTCATAATCAGTATAAAAGTTACGCCCAGTCGAATTTTCAAAAATCCCACTATAAAATTTTTTTGAAAAAATCATAAAAGAATGACCAGTGGAATTCAACTATAAAATTATATCATTTTAGCCATTTCCGTTACCGAATTATGTCAATTTAGGTGATTTTACAAATTTTCGATATCGAAAGTGGGCGTGGTTGGAGGGCGATTTTATCCAGTTCCATCAGGTATACTCCCAACGATACTAGTATGCTTTGTGCCAAATTGCATCGTTCTATCGTAATCAGTTTAAAAGTTGCGCCCAGTCGAATTTTCAAAAATGCCCCCCTTAAAAGTGGGCGGTGCCACGCCCACTATACACATTTTTTGGAAAATTCATAAAAGAATGACCAGGGGGGTTTATCTATAAAATTATATCATTTTAGCCATTTCAGCTGCCGAGATATGCCAATTTGTGTGATTTTCGAAATTTTCGATATCGAAAAAGGGGGCGTGGTTATCATCCGATTTCGCCCATTTTCAATAGCAACAAAATTTCATGCAAATATCTAAATTTTTACTCAAGTTATCGTGTACACGGACGGACAGACGGACAGACGGACGGACATGCCTTAATCAACTCCTCTTTTAATCCTAAGAACTTTCATATATGGAAGTCTATATCTATCTCGATTATTTTGTGCCGTTACAAACCACCGTTATGTGAACAAAATTAATATACCCTTGTACTAGTACTAGTACGCTGGGTATAAAAATTCCCTACATTATAGGTATCAAACGAAAGGTGAAGACCCCAAGTTTCATTTGGACATCGATATATTTCGATAAATTTATCGATAACTGAGTTATCGGTCAAAATATGATTGACCAAAACCTTAACATTTCCCGACAATATGGGTATCAAACGAAAGGGGAAGGCCGCAGGTTTCATTTGGACATCGACATATTTCGATAAATTTATCGGTGACTGAGTTATCGGTCAAAATGTGGTTACCCGAAAACCTTACAATTACCCTACAATATGGGTATCAGAGGAAAGGGGAAGTCCCCAGGTTTCATTTGGACATCGATATTTTTCGATAAATTTATCGATAACTGAGTTATTGGTCAAAATGTGGATGCCCGAAAACCTTAAAATTCCCCTACAATATGGGTATCAAACGAAAGGGAAGGCCCCAGGTTTCATTTGGACCTCGATATATTTCAACACATTTATCGATAACTGAGTTATCGATGAAAATGTTATTTCCCAAAAACTTTACCATTTCCCTACAATATGTGCACCAAACGAAAGGGGAAGGCCCAAGTTTCATTTGGACATCGACATATTTCGATAAATTTATCGATAACTGAGTTATGGTCAGAATGTGAATGCCCAAAAACCTTAAAATTTCCCTACAATAAGGGTATCAAACGAGAGAGGAAGGCCCCAGGTTTCATTTGGACCTCGATATATTTCGACAAATTTATCGATAAGTTATCGGTCAAAATATGATTGCCCGAAAACCTTAAAATTGTCTTACAATATGGGTATCAGACGAAAGGGGAAGGCCACAGGTTTCATTTAGACTTCAATATATTTCGATAATCTTATCGATAACTCAGTAATCGGTCAAAACCTTAAAATTTCCATACAATATGGGTATTAAACGAAAGGGGAACGCCGCAGGTTTCATTTGGATTCAATATATTTCGATAACTGAGTTATCGTCAAAATGTGAGGCCCAAATACCTTAAACTTTCCTAACAATATGGGTATCAAACGAAAGTGGAGGTCCAGAGGTTTCGTTTGGGCTGCTGCATATTTCGATATATATATCGATAATTTCATAGGACATTTGACTAAAAAGTACCTTAAAATTTCCCTACAATATGTGTATTAAACGAAAGGGGAACGCCGCAGGTTTCATTTGGATTCAATAAATTTCGATAACTGAGTTATCGTCAAAATGTGAGGCCCAAATACCTTAAAATTTCCTAACAATACGGGTATCAAGCGAAAGTGGAGGTCCAGAGGTTTCGTTTGGGCTGCTGCTTATGTCGATATATTTATCGATAATTTCATAGGGCATTTGACTAAAAAATAAATATAGTTTAAAAAAACTAAAACTCACGCTTTTAGAGAGTATTGAACTAAAAAGTTGAAAATAATTTTAAAAACCCTACACCGTAGTATTGTGGAAAAAGCGTGATCCGCTTTGTGCCATAATTTTCGTATATCGAGCACTCTACGCTTTTCCCACATAATGCTAGTTTTTTACTACGCTTTCATTAGCTTTACTTGTACATACATTCATCTGTATGTGTGCTTGTTTGTATGTAACTCTACTTCAGTCTACCCGATAGTGGCATATGACTGTCACAAAAACCTTGAAATGTGCCTTCAGTATGGGTGTCTGATGATAGGGGGTTGCATTTGGGCTTCGATATATTTATCGATAACTAAGTTATCGGTCATAATGCCTACAATCTGGGTATCAAACGAAAGGGAAGGTCTACAGGTTTCTATTGGACTTTGGAATACTTCGATATATTTATCGATTACTTCATAACACATTTAACTAAAAAGTAAAAACCACACGAAGGGAAATCTATGGATGGAACATCCATAATTATTGATATCACATTAAATAAAAATTGATAATCCTGTCCCATCAATGAATATGGATGTTTCATCAATGCTTTTTTGATAAATCACTATTGAAATGGTATCCATATAAACTATTGATAAATTCTAAATAGTTTAAAAAACAAAATTTAATATAATTTGACTGGTTTCACTAAGATTCGAACCCTGCTCCTTTGGCACGTTAGCCCAGTATTCTACCATTCGCCTACGGCATTTTATAAAATTTTTAGTAAAATGTTCAATCATAAGGAATTCAAAAAATTTTTAATTTAAAAAAATGCTTCAACAAGTTGTAATATTGTTAGGAAATCCATAGTAAAAATTGTTGAACTATTATGATTATGCGTCCCAGAAAAATTTACATTTCGCCAATATATATTAATGCGATGTCTTTACCATTATTACTATGCAGTAAATATGGATAAGGATATACCGACAATAGAAATTCATATCACGACCATAGATATTGACGTGCCGTTCAAATATATTAGCATTCTATCCATAAATATAGGAAATAGTACATCATTTCGAAATGGTTGACATGTCATTTTACTTTTTATTGGGAGCAAATAATATTTGATAACTCGCTCATTCTGAATGAATATTGCATCAAACTCGTCGCTATCAATAGCGATATTGTCACAACATTCAATGCATTTCTCTCAGTGCAAATACATATAATATAGTTTAAAGAGCGAAAACACACGTTTTTAAAAAATATTACACTAAAAAGGTAAAAATAATTCAAATAAAACACGAAGATTATGGAACAAAGCGGACCACGCTTTTTCCACAATACTACTGTGTAGGGTTTTTAAAATTATTTTCAACTTTTTAGTTCAATACTCTCTAAAAGCGTGAGTTTTAGTTTTTTAAACTATATTTATCTATATATATAAAAATGAAATGGTGTATAATTGTAACGCTAAAACTCGAAAACGGCTGAACCAAATGAAATACTTCCTTTGGGGGATTTGTTTGTTATTACCACGCGCAGGTCATGTCTTAAAATCAGAACAAAATATTAAGGGGGCGTGGCACCTCCCATACAAACTGAATTTTTCAAGTTGAATATCTTCAAAAGTGTTTAAGGTAGGAACATGAAAATTGGTACAGAGCTACAGGATAACAGCACCACTCTCACCTATAAAACCGGGGGTTATCCAATAAGGGGGCGTGGTACCTCCCATACAAACTAAATTTTTTAAGCAGAATATCTGTGAAAGGGTTCAAGGTAGGGACCTGAAAATTGGTATAGACCTATATGGTATCAAAAGCCTTCTTACATATAAAAGAAGGGGTAATCGGAAAAGGGGGCGTGGCACCTCCCATACAAACTGAATTTTTCGAGGTGAATATCTTCAAAAGTGTTTAAGGAACATGAAAATTGGTATAGAGCTATAGGATAACAACACCATTCTCATCCATAAAACTTGGGGTTATCGAAAAAGGGGGCGTGGTACCTCCCATACAATCTATATATATAAAAATGAAATGGTGTTCAGTCGTTACGCTAAAACTCGAAAACGGCTGAACCAAATCATATACTTCCTTTAGGGGGTTTGTTTGTTATTACCACGCGCAGGTCATGTTATAAAATCAGAACAAAATATTAGGGGGGCGTGGCACCTCCCATACAAACATTTTTCTTCAAGGTGAATATCTCTAAATGAGTTTAAGGTAGGGACCTGGAAATCGGTACAGACCTATAGGATAACAACACCATTCTCACCCATAAAACTGGGGGTTAACTAAAAAGGGGGCGTGGCACCTCCCATACGAATGAAATACTTCTTAGTCGATATCTCTGGAAGTATTCATGTTAGACCACTGAAATTTGGTAAGGGATTATATGAGATCGACCCCTACCACCTCCAAAAAAGCTGGGGATAACGAAAACGGGGGCGTACCCCCTACGGGTTAGGGGTTTAGAATATGCCCGAGGTAGGCATACCGGTCGTAAGAGGCGACTAATATGCACATAGGTAATTGACGTGCTACTCGATGGTTGATCTACGGATATGATGCCTCTCACCTCTCATTACCCATCTTCTCCTTCCTCATGGATGGAGGGATGCCATGACCTAGAAGGTTCCACTGGTCATACCAAATCGCTACCACGACAGTCGGGCAGTACCGCAAGGGAGTACCGCAGCGTACCGAGGTCATATCCGGCCAAGGACTGTCAACTTCGGCATCACTCCCCAAATCCTTCGGGGAGTGTTTTGTTGTTAACAACAACAACAACAACAAAACGGGGGCGTGGCACCTCCCATACAAATGAAATATTTCATAGTCGATATCTCTGGAAGTATTCATGTTAGACCACTGAAATTTGGTAAGGGGTTATATGAGATCGATCCCTACCACCTCCAAAAAAAACTGGGGATAACGAAAAAGGGGGCGTGGCACATCTCATACGAATGAAATACTTCATAGTCCATATCTCTGAAAGTACTTATGTTAGACCACTGAAACGTGGTTAGAGGTTAGATGAGGTCGATCCCTACCACCTCCAAAAAAACTAGGGTAACGGTAAAGGGGGCGTGGCACCTCCCATACGAATGAAATACTTCATAGTCCATATCTCGGGAAGTGTGTAGGTTAGACCACTGAAATTTCTTGAGGAGTTAAATAAGATTAATCCCATCATCTCCAAAAAAAACTTCGGATAAGGAAAAAGGGGGCGTGGTTTCTCCTATATGAAGGAAACATTTCATAGCCCATATCTCTGCAAGTATTTATGTTAGACCACTGAAATTTGGTGAGGGTTTATATGTGATCGATCCCTAATACCTCCCAAAAAACTCGAGTTAACGATAAAGGGGGCGTGGCACCTCCCATACGAATAAAATACTTCATAGTCCATATCTCTAGAAATATTTAGGTTAGACCACTGAAATTTTGTGAGGAGTTATATAAGAGCAATCCCGGACACCTCCAAAAAAGACTGGGGATAAGGAAAAAGGGGGCGTGGTTTCTCCTATATGAAGGAGATAGGGATATGGTTTAAAATAGATATAGGGATCGGGTTAGAGAAACAGACAGGGAAATAAATTTGTGGCAGGACAACGTCTGCCGGGTCAGCTAGTTTTAAGTATATTTTTCCTTTTTGTGAATAGTATTTCTTGATGGTGAGAGACATTTCCTTGTTAATTTAAAACCTACCATAACCACGGTTGCCGTTTTGGCCGAAATGTACCATTTTTGTTACGAATTTTTTTCCGGGTACGGAAAAACCAAATTTGGTACGTTTTTGCATTTTAACGTACTCAATTTTTGATTTCGCTGAAGCACTTGACCACGTTAAACATAAACTAAATTATTTTTAAAATATTTTGAAAGATTTTAAAATTTTCATAAAGTTTTGAAATTATTGAGCAAACTAACTTTACAGAGCTACTCATTACATTTGTTATAAAAGGTTGCCGGCACAAAAAAGCAGAACAAAAACAGAACATTTGCTTAAAAACAGAATATTTCTGTTATTTTCCTTAGAAAAAAATACGCAGAACAAGCTCCTTAAAAACAGAACTATTCTGCCAAAAACAGAACGGATGGTCACCGTAGTTATAGCCCAAAATTCGTTTATCAAAACTATCGATTGTATATAGGCTATGTGAAATATTAATTGAGTCTGAATGATTTTCAACATCGATATTGCTCATGCAAAAAGAGCGCTAGTTACAAAATTTCACATTCCTACTCGTTTAATTACAGGAGTGATAGCTCAAAATCCGTTTACCGGAACAATCGATTGTATGGGAGCTATATGTAATATTGGTCCGATCTAGTTGGTTCCGACAACTGTCTAATCCCACATAAAATGAAAGCTGCACACCAAATTTCAGGCTGATATCTCAAAAGCTGAGGGCTAGTTTGCGTTCAAACAGACGGACAACGGACATGGCTCAATGAACTCAGCTCATTGGACCAAAGTTATAATACCATTTCATGCTCATGAAAGGTATAATAAGGGCGAAAATACCTTTCATTTCATACCAATATTGGCATATCTTTCTCAATATTTAAAAAAGAAATTGAGATAGGTGGCAACCCTACGTGGCAACCCTTCTTGAAATACCTATATTGGCATCTTGCTCAATACTAAAAAAAATTGAGATAGGTGGCAACCCCGTCAACCGTCCCAAGTGGCAACGCCTATGTATGTAATATTAAAATGAATCATACCATCTATATATCATACTTCATTATCATCATAGGCGGTTTCCGAGATATAAATAAAATGTGGTAAGGTGGCAACCCAGGTGGCAACTCTACTTATTAAAAAAAAACATTTCGGCCCATGTACCTACCTTGTATGTAATAGCACATTTCCACCGCACCAAATTTGGCGCTTTTTTTATACAAATCTCATTTTCCAAATTTGGAATTCCATTGTATTTGACTCGTTTACCGAAAAATACAATCCACAGTTCCTCAAAATAGCAACCCTGCGGCTGTTCCACATTTAGATTTGCCCAGCAAGAACCTTAATGGGCAATTGACGTGCACTATGCAAAATGCACAGCTGTAAATAACTATTTCAAAGCCAGAAGACTTCTTGACTCTTCTTTTATTATTACTCTACAGGTGTTTAAATCATCACGGTAATGCATTTTCTTTCGGTGGCTTTTTGTCCTGGTAGAAGATTCTTGCAGGGAAGGTGAAGACAAATGCAAATTTGCCAGTGTAAACGCTGTCGAAATGACTCATTTGAATTCGCCAAATTTGGTGCGGTGTAAATGTACCATAAGTTTGGTCAAAATCCTGGTCGGATAGCGGCGACAACGAAAACCTTTTACTTTTTATATATAGAGATTACATATAAATGTGCCAAAACGTTTTGCAATATCGGAAATGCAAAAAAAAAAAATAGAATGGGTTTAGGTGGCAACCCCTGGTGCTAACCCTTTCTAAAATTGTTTTTTAGGAATAAGGCCTCAATTACCTGACGTATACGCATACATATTGGTATACCACAAAATTTTTTACAATGTATATAGGTGGCAACCCTGTACAAAATTTCCTGGCGACAACGCTTATAGTACATTACACCGCACCAAATGTGGCAAATTTGGCGCTTTTTTTCATACAAATCGCATTTTCCAAATTTGGTGGCAGGGCGTTGCCACAGGAAAGTTTTTACAGGCTACCACCTATCTGATTTTTTTAGTAATGAAATGAGATACACAGTAAAAAGAAATGTCTAACTTTAATACCATTTTGGTGTTTATATATAACAACGCCGAAAAGTATTAAATTAATACCATGTTCGGTCTAATTAACAGAGAGAGGAATTCATTTGAAGATTCTCTCAGGCTAAAAAAAACAAAAAATTGTACACAGTTTTATTACATTGCCTTCACCGAGAGTCGAACTCACAATTTATTGAATGCTGAACGGAGATGTTTATCATCAAGCCATCGAGTACTTATGCTTGCCAGCGTCTAATTGCAGCTTTGTTCTAAATGATAGCGACGATCCGTGTGCTCTGAAGAAAAAACCACCGTACTTAATTTAATGCGAAAAAATAATTAATTTAATACTTTTCCGGTTTTGTTTTTAAACCAAAAAAAAACTTAAAACATTATAAGGAGAGAGAGAGCTAAAGACAGAGCGCTTTAGTATTATTTTGGTATTATGTATTTTAATACTTTTTTGGACTAACAATTTTTCAGAGTCTTCAAATAACACTATGTATTTAGAATTAAAACTCAAATTTAATTCCAAAAAGGTTTCATTTCAATACTGCCGTCCTATTTAAGAATGTGGGTATCTACATATTTTTTCGTAAATAAGTTATTTATATAGGTGTACTCGTCTTGAAAATTCGAGTTTATTCTTGCAAAAATATTTGGTAATTTGCAAATGAATATAAAGTTATTGCTAAGTAAAATTCTGTCTTTTGCAGTATCTACATAGTTTTTCCACAAAACTTAAAAAAATGTGGGTATGTACAAAACTTTTGCCGTATCTACACTTTTAATAGGAAACCAAGTGAAATATGAGCTGGTTTCCTATTCAAAGGCGACGTATCTGCTCTATAATTTGTAGATACCCATTTTTTAAAATAGGAGTCTCAGCTTTTTGTAGCTGGGGGTCATTTAAATTACATACAAAATATGCAGTATCTGCTAATGAAAAGTTTTCTAACAATATTTTGCATTGAAAAAAGATTAATATCTACATTTTGCATACACAGAAATCGAAATTAATGTCTTTTTTTTGCATAAATAGAAAGATTTGGATGTGGACTTTCTAAAATGGTCATTTTTAATTACAAAATTAATATTTGTTGAAAAGTCCAGAGCAAAACACATTTTGTTCGTTATTTCGGTTTGAGCTAGAGTGTAGATACCCACATTCTTAAATAGGATGGCAGAATAGTGCCTGGCATTAAAAGTAAACTTTAATTTCTTACTGTGAGTCCGGTACGTTCCAGTGTGAAGCACCTTCCCTGCAAAAATCGTTGGGTTATGTGTTCCTTTTTTTTTTTGATATTGAAGTACTCCAATAGTGATCCTTTGTATACCTCATCGGATCACCTTCTGTGGAGCAAAATTTTTATATGAAAAAGAATTACATTTGGAGTACTCTGATGCTGCAATAGGAGTACTCTTTGGATAGGAAATAGAGTACTCTCGATTTTTGCAGGGTTGTGGTACTAGGCCGACTGTCTAGGAAAGATTTCGTTGCCCCGTAGCGGGATCGAAGTGGATTTCAGTCGCCTCTTACGACAGGCATACCTCATCATCATAATAGTTTTGTATTGCCTTTTAGCCGCGATTTTGGCCGTTTCCTATCAAAGCACGAGAGTCATTTCTTTTAAGCGATAACTGATGGTGACAAAAAATTCGATACCAACTGTCTGAATAGGAACTACAATTTTTTTCTTTTTGAAACAGATAAGTAAGAGTTCGAAGATAATTGTGTAAAATGTTCACTGCAATAATAGCTATAGAAGGCATCATTATGAATAACATAAAGTGTGAAATGTAGCTTTGACAGAAATGTCAAAACACAAATCAAAGTCAATCAAAACACAAATCCATGTCAAAAATCTGGGTTGCTATTGTTCTTTCTGCAAACCAGCCCTGTAGGGAAAATCTCTAGTTCAGAGCTAGTTCGCTTCTAGTGCGTTCCGAACCATTACTAGCTCGCGAACTATCTTTTTTACATGAAATCAACTGGCGAATTTAACATGGCGATGTCCTAGGCTGGAACTAGTACAAAATTCTACAGTTTGGCTCTAGTTCGTTTATTGGTACTATTTCTATAGTTCTGAACCATTTCTAAGCATAGAAACCAAGGACTGAACCGAAACCGTAACCGTAACCGATTAAAACCGATTAATTTTTCAAAACCGAAACCGAAACCGTAACCGTTATTTTGATCTGGAAAAGACCGAAACCGAAACCGTTTCAAAAGCCGGAACCGGTTCCAAACGGTTTTGAATTTTCTCAATACCTTACTTCTGTGAGTGGGCACATAGGTAGTTCCTTTTACAAACAGGTACCCTGAAAGTTTTCATGGAAGATTGTCGAGCCACGTTTTTCAAAATTCTGAAAGAGGAAGTTTGACTATAGTTGAATGAAGCGATCGAAACAAATTTATGAGATCCGTAAAAGAAATGTTCAGGCTTGTCTCAGAAAGCGCCACTAATTTAATGTTTTTAACGATTTATACATTTCATTTGGCTTCCATTTTTAATAAAAAGTAGAGTTAACTTTAGGAATTTGTTTTGCAGAAATTTCATCCATGCATAGCGTTAATAAATGTATTATTATATTGGAGAAATCCCGTCATGGCCGCAGGAAAAAAGTTATGAAAATTCAGACCTATTTCGTAGCTACATAGGTACTTGAGTATTTTAGTAGTAAATTTTTTTTTCGTGTTTTTATTTGGAAACCGAAACCGGAACGAAACCGTAACCGAAACCGAAATAAATTTTGTAGAACGAAACCGGAACCGAAACCGAAACACGTTGCAAAAACCGAAACCGAAACCGGAACGTTATTTTAATCGGTTTCAGACCTTGATAGAAACGAATATAAATTAAATTCAAAAACTTAAATTCAAATACGAATCCAAATGCCTTTTAACGACTCCTCAAACACTGGTTTCGAACTAGTGAAAAATTAATCACTAACGTATTAGTTCTTATTTGCCACTTTATATCTAGTTCTGAACCTGAAATTTGTTCACTAGTGTCTGAGTTCCCTGCAGGGAGGGTTTTGTGCAGGACCGTAAAACGATGAGACAGGGTTCTTGTTTGCACAAAGGTGTTGCTGTGTTGCACAACTTTTTCATTCCAATTTGTAGGGAAATTTTTAAGCGAATCTTTCAGTTTACACTTTTATTATATTTTGCATCAAAAAAAAACCTAAAACGATTAAATTTGATTTATTTTACAAGAAAAATTTTAATTTAGTATCTTCGAAGTGAGAAACTAGATAGATTTACTATTAAGTATTTAAATAATTTGCAATTTGACTTAAATTAATTCGCCAATAAAGGATTGTTTAAAAACAAAAACTTGTAGCTAGATTTTTCTAATTTTTATTTTAACACAATCAAAATCCAGCGGAAAATTAAAAGCAAATTTGTTTTTATATTTATTTATTTTTTAAATTTTAAACAAGCTATTTTAATGAAACACAATATGTGGATTTTTTATATGAGTCAATCCATATGAAAACGTCTAATATTAGCAAAAATCGTCGCTGACTAATCTGAAACTTTGAGAGACACTTCTTTAGGGTCCTAAAGGAACAAATTTACACACATTTAATTTTTATAACCACTCGTTTCGGACTGGTCGAATTTCAAAGTTTGAAAAACGTCCTTTTTAGCCTCACCCTATTATTGCTGTACAAATATTTCTATTAGAGATATCCTTACGTTCAATAGTGCGTTTTAAAGGTTAAAGAGAGTAGTTTGTTAAAAAGTAAATAATAAATCATATAGCGAGTCCTGGGCCTGGATTCCCTAACGTTGAGTTTTCAAATGTACACTGAAAATTGTCTACTCTCTAGCATTCCAATTCAATAACAATGAGTGCGAGTTTTACTGACTTTTTTTCAGTGAGTTTTGGTGTAAAGGGTATCATGAGCATGAATATTTTAAAATGACATAAAATAAAATATTCAGAAACATTTTAAAAGTATTGTTTACAAATGTCATTTATTCACCCCAATGGAAACACCCTTTTTGTGTTTGTCAGCGTTCATTCAGCACAAAAATGTACACAGTAGTTTACAGAATCGCATGAAAATCTCATGTGTAAATTTTCTGTGCAAATGAGTTTTGATTCAGTGTACACTTTTAATCCCTCGTGAAGGGTGGATACCTTGCCGCGGTACGAGGGTTTAAGTCGATAGCCACAGGGCTACGCTGCCCTTGTGATCATAGCTCCATACGGCACTTCATCACGAGAGCAGCCTAGCCTCTCTGGAGCGACGACAAAGATCTTCCCCCTCCCAATCCAGGGTGTTATGCGAAACCGTGCCCATTGGACGTTTGCAGCCGGGAGGCAAATCGTGGCTGTATTTGAACGGAGCCTCTCTGATACCGGGTCGCCTCAGAGAGTAAGCATGGCCTTACCGCGGTACGGGGCTCTGCCGCAGCGGACGACACATCTTCCCCTGACCCTAAGCTGGCCTTGTCCGGCGATGGGTCGCACGAACAAGATGAACTCAAATAACGAAAAACCTAAAAAACAAACAACCCCAAATTTCACTCCTCAGCAGAGGAGAGCTATGGAGGAGCAAGCGAGAAAGCAACAACAACGCCGGAGGACAACCTCCGCTCCACAATCAAGGGGGGGATCGACAGCGATGGCAACTACGAGTCGGTCAACCAAACCTCTATCGAGTAAGATTGACTTGATGGGAGCTAGCACCAGTGCGGTTGCCAACACAGCTTAGCGGACAACGGCGGATGCCAAACTCCCATCAACCGCTGATATGAAAACCAGTCTCTTTACGTCTGTGGCAGCGGTCTCACGACCTGGCCTCGGAGTTTCGAAGGAGAAGGCAGCTGCAACTGAGATTTCGGCAAAGGGAGCGACCGCGATGGCAACTACGGGTCCGCACTCCCGGGAGACATCTCCCCGCCGCTTCACATACCACGAGAAAGGATTGGCTGCAAAGATCCTGAAGAGGTATGAAGGGGTACCGCAGGAATCGCTGTCGCCGAATTCCAGAAAATCGGTAGAGCTAGCGAAAGCTGTGATACCGGATTTCAAAAATACTTACATGCCAAAGAGGTTAAAAGTTAACCCTTTCAAGCGCCAGAGATCGGACCTGGAGTTAAATCCCCCTCCCAAGCGGCATCAGAATACCCCTGGAGCGGGCAAACTAAGCTTTGCTGAGGTAACAAAGGACAGGTTCCTTATAGGCGTCCTTGACCGAGGCAATGACCGTCTGGCCATCCCCAAGGACCGGTGGCGTTACGTGCGAAATGAACTCGGCAACATTCTTCTCAACGTGTCTACGGAGTTTCCGGGTAGTTCGGCGCGAGTAACGGATGCGGGTTGGCACCAGGGTCAGATTAAATTACTCGCATGCGAGGATGCAAAAACTGTAGCACTGTACAAGGCAGCAGCTGCTAAACTGGGTAAAGTCTACAAGGGCGCAAAGATCGAGGTCGTCGACTGGAAGGACATTCCAGCTCGTCCAAGGGCAAGGGCATGGATTCCGGCCATCCCTGACGAACCCGAGAGAATTCTCGGGATGCCACGGCTAATGAATCCGTCCCTCCCAACGCATCACTGGAGTGTCAATATGGTCGGGGATGCGGTAGGGCCGACAGACAGGTGGTGTTCGCCATGAGTTAAGAGTCAATCGAGCCCCTTAAAAGATGCAATGGCCTAGTACACTACAGCGCAGGCCAGATCGTTATCCACGTATATCGTGGTGATGCTCAGAGCGCGGCCTTCTCGGCTGCTCAGGCGGAGCCGGAATACGAATTATCGGATGAGGAAGCGGAGGATTCCGATGCGGAAAGCATGTTATCCGCCACGTCCCTTGGCGATAGTGCTGTGATAAACTCGGAGATGGAGGACAGCCTACAGGACGAGGAAGTCCTCGACGTCACGGTGGTAGCAGCCAACGCTACAGACAACGCCATATCGGGCAGTTAATCGGAACAACTCGTCGTTGATAGGCAATCTCCGGGATGGGGCAAACCCCGACGATATGGGGACGGCAGGGAAGTCTGTGCGCTCTCATGTTGTCGAGCCAGCGAGGGGAGCAAAGTCAGAACGTGTATTTTGGGTCAAGTCTGAGTTGAACTTCTTTCTCCTACAGAACTACACCAATGGTGATATTACCGCTATCAGTCTAACGGTCGACAGCACCCGCCTGACGGTGGCGTCGGTCTATATGCCCTACGACGCCGAAGAACCTCCACCACAAACGGAGGTGAAGGACCTGGTGTCAAATTTATGCACGGGTAATCTTATTATTGGAGCGGACGCTAATGCTCACCATGTTCAATGGGGGAGCTCCGTTATCAATGCCAGGGGCGAGTCTCTGTTTGATTACCTATTAACAACCAACCTGGTAATTTGCAACGTGGGTAATGAGCCTACTTTTATCACTAAGACCCGCAGCGCGAGAACGTGCTTTCATAGACCTCACTATCTGTAGTGAAGGCGCTTATGAGTGGGCCAGAAAATGGCGGGTTCTTGAAGAACATTCATTCTCCGACCACCGTTACATAGAAATGGTTTTAGACTTTATTGTAGAACAACCAATTATGAAGCTCAAACCACATAACACTAATTGGCAGTTACACAATGAAATATTAGACAGAGACTTCCCTCACAAGCCCCCTCATCAGTAGAGGAGCTGGAGGATCTTGTTACTACATTTACATCGGCGCTCTCAAATGCTCTAGGACAGGCTTGTCCAGTGCCAAAACCACGCGGTAAACACAGGCCACATTGGTGGTACTACGATTTGGACTCGCTCCGCAAATCATGCCGGAAACAATTTAACAAGGCCAAGAGCCTCGGCTCTGAACCTCATCGGCACGAATATAAAGCTAAACTAAGGGCCTACAAAAAAGCTCTGAGACAGGCGAAGAGAACCTCGTGGAGAAATTTCTGCACTGGCATCGAAAAGGTCGACGACACAGCGAGACTTAGATGAGTCCTCTCGAAAAGTCAAACAGCCATCAGCTTTTTGCGAAAACCTGACGGATCCTGGACCAGCACGGAAGAGGAAGCCCTTGAGCTGCTCTTGAATACACATTTTCCGGGGAACCTGCATGACGCACCACTAGCACCTGCAACAAACCTGGCAGTAAATATATGCATCACTGAGGAAAGGGTAAGGTGGGCAGTTAAGAGCTTTGAACCGTATAAGGCTGCCGGGCCGGACGGGATTATCCCCGCGCAACTTAAAACATGTTGGAGACATCAGCTAAATGGCTGGTATTTCTCTTCACAGCCTGCCTGGCTCTCAACCACATTCCGAGCTCCTGGAGAAGCGCCACGGTAGTGTTTATCCCTAAGGCTGGGAAGGCATCCCACTACGAGCCAAAAGACTACAGACCGATCAGTCTCTCGTCCTTTGTACTCAAAACCTTTGAGAGGATACTAAGCGACTACCTCTCAACGACTATTGATAGCAACCTTATCTCTACCTATCAGCATGCATACACCAAGGGTAAATCAACTGAAACTGCTCTGCACAGCCTAGTATCTGTCATTGAGAAATCGCTGTGTGAAAAGGACTACTGTCTCGTGGCCTTACTAGACATTGAGGGGGCTTTCAACAAAATAAGCCCGGAGGCTATCAACTCCGCTCTAACTAATTTGGGCGTAGATAGACCTCTAACTGGTTTAATTGACCAACTTCTAAGGGGAAGGAAAATAGCTTCTTCACTTGGTACGGTTGAGTTATCACGCTATGTCACAAGGGGAACGCCCCAGGGGTGGTGTTCTTTCTCTGCTTTAAGGAACCTCACAGTCAACTCGTTGCTACGTGACACAAGCTGGGGGGGCGGGAAGATAGTGGCATACGCACACAGAGAATAATTTTCATGTTGAATCAACACTTTTAACACTTTTTCAGGTTATTATTTTTCAACACTATCGCTCATGTTGTTATAACATGAAGCTATTGTTTCACTGTTCCTACATGTTAAATCAACATGAAGGAACAGTGTGAATTTAACATGATCACAAAGGTTTGAATCAACATGATTTCCTGTTGATACAACATTATTTTTCTTGTTAAATCAAAACGATCAGACATGTTAAATTAACACTATACTATGTTGAAATAACACTTTCGTCCTGATAAATTTACACGATCTATCATGTGAAATTGACACGATATGTTATGTTAAATCAACACTATCTATCATGTTAATTTAACAGGTTTTTATTGTTAAATTAACCCTTAAAATAAAACACCTTGTTTTTGATTTTTTTAATAATTTTTATTTAGTTAATTCATTTATCGAAAACCTTTAACATACATATTTTCAGGTATGAAAGAATATAATGTTGTATAATTTATTAACACGATCTGTCATGTTAATTCAACATGTTTTTATTGTTAAATCAACACGATCTATCATGTTAAATTAACACGATCATCATGTTAAATTAACACGATCTATTATGTTAAATTAACACGATCATCATGTTAAATTTACACGATCAGCATGTTAAATAATAAAAGTACACATATGTACATACATATACATATTCTTATTTTAATGCAATCATTGGCAAAATTAAATAAAAATTGTTTCATTGAAAGCTCTTTAAATTATCCAAGCGATTGTAAAACTGGTAGCACACGTCCAATTAATGTAGGGATAGGTATCAAACGACGCCTTTTCTACCCGGTATCCCTAATCCTAAAGCGTGTCCATGGTATTTATGTATAGTGCGCGTTGTTTTTAGCCTACCCCGACATTTTTGGACGTGTTTTAGCAGGAAACGTTTACAAAATATGAAAAACAACACAAATTACTTACCCAAAACTTTTTGCAAAACTTCACAACTTATTCGCAAGTTAAGAAACTATAAATTTCACAATATATTAATTATTTATAATATGTATCTACAACTTTTCATCAAGTCGGTATCTACACACTGACTTAAATTCTGTTCTTTTGAGAACAATTCTGTTCACAAGCTTTGATGGGGAACAGATGATGCTCGAAAACAACACTTGTTCATGTTAAAACAAGCCGAATATAGTGTAAGGGATACACGTTAAAATGTTCGTGTTGATTTTCCGAAATTGTTTTTGTTTTACGTACAAGAGGTGTTCATGTTGATTTAACATGAATCATGTTAACTAAAAATGTAAGAAAGTTTTCTGTGTGCAGACGATTTAGCTATTGCATTTAGAGGCAAGTTCCCACAAACTCTGTGTGACCTAGCAAGTAGCACTGTGAGAAGTTTCGACGTGGTCCTCTCGCTGCGGACTTAGTATCAACCCGGGGAAAGTGGAACTTTTCCTTTTCACTAACCGGTACAAAATACCGCCACTAAGCCTACCAGAACTAGATGGCACGCGCCTGGGCTTGTCGGATAAGGCCAAGTTTCTAGGCATAGTTCTGGACAGGAAATTGAATTGGCAACATACCTGAATCTGTTGCGGAAAGTCCATAGATCCATTATCTGTATAAGCGGTGCGCTAAGGACAACGCCCAACGAAGCCCTCCAGGTCATTCTGGGCATTTTGCCACTTGATCTGGAAGGGTTTCGGTCAGCGGCGGCATCAGCTCTGCGCCTAAGGGAAACCTCCAGTTGGGGTGCAGGTACTATTGGACACTCCCGTATTCTGCAATCTTACAGCTTTCTCCCTCTAAGCACAGATCGTTGTGCGACCACTACAGTCGGGGATAGCTGTTTCAAAATAAACATTCCCATTAGAGAAGACTGGGAGAGGACGGATTGTCCGTCAAGCCAACGAAAGATGGCTGCAATCCCCAGGGTGCCGGATATCGAAACAAACCTGGCTAAAATGGGATCTTAAAAGGTCTAGACGCATTTATGCCCTAACTAGGAGGGAAATCTCCATATTGATAGGGGTATTAACCGGTCACTGCCTCATTGGTAGGCATGCAGAAAGGCTAGGTGTGCCCTACCGACGCTGCTGCAGGAGTTGCAAAGATAATGAGGAGGAGGAAACAGTGGAGCACCTCATCTGCAACTGTCCGGCTTTAAGCGGCGCGAGAACGTGCTTTTTGGGAGTTCCCTTCCTGGATAGCCTAAGCCAGATCGCGGAACTGGACATAAATGACTTGATGGCCTTCATAAAGTCATCTAAGTGGTTCGAGGAGAAGTAACGGTGTCGGTTTAGGAGTCTCAGTCCCGGGATTCTGCTATGTGCAAAATCCCAACAACTCAGGGATTTTCCATATGGCTGGGTCCCGGGACTGACTTTCCTTGTGTTGGTGGTATCACAGCGGGCCTTTCAAAACTGGCTGAAGCGTGCCTCTGCGGCAGCCACTTGAACCTAACCCCTAACACTTTTAATTTTTACACTTTTAGAGAATCCAGTCCCTGAAATTAAAAACCTGGTACTGAAAATACGTAATTTTTATCATTTTTTTGTCAATTTTACCTGCTTCTGGCGTCTTCACTGAGAACTTGAATTGACTTAGAAGAAACTAACCCATACATCGGCAAAAAAAAGTCACTCCTTATAGATAAATTATTAACTCGAAATTTGTAAGTTTTCAAAAATTGTGTTTTTCAGGCTCTAAAACGGACATGTTTCACAAGAGATAGAAATACGAATTTCTCATGGACTCCAGTCCTGACTTTTAGCTTGTAATACCTGAACATTTCGTTTTTTTTTTATTTTCATACTAAGGGTCTCTGCTGATGGATCTCCTAAACCAATATAAATTTTTTTTTAAAGTAAATTTTCATATAATTTTTAAAACATTTTACATAGTCTGAAAGCTGAAGATTCCGGCTTTCCAACAAAAAAAAAAACGCGTGCAATTATCATAACTATCAAACTAGTAACATATGTATATTTAAAAATTAATTGCGTCATTATATGTATATGTTCTTTGAAATAGTACAAAATTTACATAAGTTGTTTTAAAATTTCTCTAACTAGTTCAAGAGTTATGATAATTGCACGCGGTTTTTTTTGTTGAAAGTTGTACATTTCAACTTTAAGACTACGTAAAGGTCGCTTGAAAAAAGTTCCAAAAAATATACGTAAATTTACTTTGAAAAAAAAAATTTATATTTGTTTAGGAGATCCATCAGCAGAGACCCTTAGTATGAAAATAACAAAACGAAATGTTCAGGTATTCAAGCTAAAAGTCAGGACTGGAGTCCATGAGAAATTCGTATTTCTATCTCTTGAGAAACATGTCCGTTTTAGAGCCTGAAAACACACAATTTTTGAAAACTTACAAATTTCGAGTTAATAATTTATCTATAAGGAGTGACTTTTTTTGGCCGATGTATGGGTTAGTTTCTTCTAGATTTATACACAGCATAAATTATAGGTACATTTAAATGGATAAATTCATAAACTATTATCTTAATCGGAACTAGTGCTATCATCTGAGCTGTCAATTGTTATATTGCACACTCCATCTGCTTCGGTCTCATCGTCGTCTGTAAAAGTTTAGAGAAAAATATACTGTTAATATAAATTGTTCCAAATTGGGAAAGTTGTTTATACCTTCAAATATTTGCCATCTCTTTCCTCCCATCCATACTCAGTGGGCAATAACGTGGTAGGCTCTGTTAGATGAGCTTGACTCCAAAGATGAGCGATGTATGCCGTACATAAAAAATGTTGTCGTAGTTTCGCTCTACAAGGCGGAAATAAAGAACCATCAATTTTATTTCTAAGTTAAGTGGATTGCAGCCATCGTTGCTGTTGTTGTTGTAACGAGGTGTAGCCCTGCCTAAATGTCAGACAGGGTCACCCCGAGTGTATTGCTCTGGGCCGAGTCGATATAAGGAAACGGCCCGGGTCGTTTCGTCACGATGGGTACAGCACAAGTACTGGTACCGTTCTTGTAGAACCGGCAATACAGGAAACTAGCCGTGTAGGCCATGTAGGTCATTTAGCGTTACCCAGGATGCACCAACTGGGAGGCGACCTACTTTTACACCCCTATCATTGCAGCCATCGTCATCGCCATATGTTTTAGTGAATGATACAACACGAGCCATGTTAACATCATCCATTCCTGTGAATGTATATAATTTGCAAACATAGCTTTCCACAGTTGTAAGCAATTCATCGAGGTTACAATTTGGAATTTGTGAAATGTTGCTGAATGCTTGTATGTACGTTGAAGACTTTCGAAGGGTCTTTTCCCCATACGCTAAAATACGTAAAGGCATGAAATGTTGGTAATGCAGAACTCAAATTTGGATCCAAAATTCGTACAACTTGGTGACATCGATGAATTTTTTATTATTTCCGGTTCCAACATGCATCGATATTTGTACATTATTTTCGATGAAATTCATATTTCCCAGCATAATGACTAAAATGTCTGTATCAGAGCAGCGTATTGTAACTGAGTATCAGAATTTAAGTGGCAGGCATGGAAAATTATTTTAGTATCCGCTTCTTCGTGACCTGCACATGTCAACAATGGCTGTAATGTTCGTTGTACTTTATCTCGATTAGCCTTATATTTATAGCATTCCAGATAATTGACAATAATTGTTATTTCTCCGATCTACGGTGCCATGCAATCATTTGCCCAATCTTCAATAAGAAACTCAATAAGCGCTTCTTTGAAATAGATGTTTTTTAATGCATCCGCAAAATTTGATGGACGTATTTGATCTGGTTCATTTATTTGGAAACGCTCTGCTCCTATTTCTTAATGAGTGTTCATTGTCTGTTAAAGATGGAAATATATAGCAGTCGACTGTAATTATCACTGTTTTGGCAGTATTTGCGGTAAAGACTTGCATCAGCTTTTGGGAAATTTTACTTATCAATCTACCTAAATGCTTGCGGTTACATATGTGCGAACAATGTGTGGCGCTTGCATAAAGTGATAACTACTACCTAACTACTTAAAAGGCGTGCGTTCTTTGTAGTTTCCACCGCTACCTCATACCTACACATTGACCCCCAGGCACTCGCAAAACAAAGACAGGCATTCGCAAAAATCACAATGGTATAAAACCGCAAATTTTGAAGTGCGCAGTAGGTACTTTCTTTTTTCCCATGAAAGATGTCGTTGGGATTTTACAGCGATTAAAGAGACATATCGATCAATGTGACCTTGGACATGAAGATAATAACCAAGCCGTTACGCCCAAATCCAAATACAATATACGAAAAAAATTCAACTTTCTTACACATATTTAAATGTATTTTCATACATACTTATTAATATAGTATTATTACTATTATTATTTTTATTGGAATATATGTATTTTTAATTTATGCAATTTGATTTAATAAAACTTCAATTTATTTCTCGGTTTTACATAATTATAATACAGACATTCCATATGAAAACGTCTAATCCAAAAAGCGGGCTAGTCTCGAAATTCACCTCTTTAGGGTCCTAAAGGATCAAATTTACACACATTTAATTTTTATAACCACTGGTTTCGGACTGATCGAATTTCAAAGTTTGAAAAACGTAATTTTTAGGCTTACCGTATTATAGCTGTAAAAATGTTTCTATTAGAGATATCCTTACATTTGATATATGGCATTTTAAAGGTAAAAGAGAGTTGTTTGTTTAAAAGTAAATAATACATCTGAAAATACGTAATTGTTATCTTTTTTTGTCAATTTTGGCCGGCTCTGGCGTCTTCACTGTTTTAAGTAGCCACTAAATTTTTTTCAGAAACTAAGGGTACGTATCCCATGTTGCCATTTTAGCCGTTTTCCGGCTAAATCTAGCCGTTTTTTTTTTGTCATTTAGCCGGAAAATTTTGAATCTAGCCGCTAGCCGTTTTTTAGCCGTTTTCTTATTTTTTTTGAAATAAACTTAGTTCAACACATCTAACATTTATGATAGCTCAGAGCAAGATATACATTATTTTTATAATTTTTTTTTTTTCATTTTATGTCATGAAAGTATATGTTATTTCAAGTATATTCGTTACCTGATCAAAGAGAATATATCAAAAAGAGCTACCACTCCTTATAAAAGCAACGAACAAGATGGATGCCGTTTTCTTTCAGGGTTTCGGTTTTTTCCATATAAATATGTTACTCATATGATTAGACAAAATGTGTAAAAGAAAATAGACGAGAACTGAAATAACACAAGAGTCGAAACAAAAATTTAGCAGCTATCGAATTTACAAAACTGAGGAAAACAAAATTACCGAAACCCTGAAAGAAAACGGCATCTATCTTTTTCCTTGCATTTATAACGAGTGACGGCTCTTGTTGATATATTCTCTTTGACCTGATGCCTTATTTTATTGCGACTTTTCATTAAGTCAATTATTTTTAAAGCAGTGAGCTCTGCTTAAAATTTTGCTCTTTGTACCTTTTATATAAGTTACATCTATGTAATAGATATAGCCGGGCGCGTATCCAGAAAATATTTTCGGGGTGGATCCAATTTTTTTTCATAATAACCATTTTGACTGGAAAATGGAAATGACTTAGCTAAAGTTTAATTTTGTTACTAGTGCAGACGCGAACCAAATTTATCAAAGCCTAGCGAAAAACAACAAAAAATAAATGAATTGTCTTTTGAAAGAACATTAAAAAATTTTCGAGCTCCATTACAAAAAAAATTATTTTAAAGGAAAAAGATAAAGCTTTAAGTATAAATTAAATATGTGCAAAATTGAAAAAAAAATGGATAAAATTCTTTTTGAATAAAATTTTTACTAAATTTTTTTTAAAAATTTTTTTTAAAGTTATATTCGAAAAGAACGGAAAAAATACTTTAGAAAACGGTTTCCATGTTCCTTCTTAGCATGTCTTATAATTTAACCCAGATATGCCCAATGTCCTATTTATAGTCCACCTACTCAGTTGTTTATATAAAGAGTAAAGGACTGTCGAGAACCGCTACTTTTAATCATTTCGTTAGTTTTTGTCTCTACCTTGCTTGTGACAGTTCGTTTTGGTTAGTTTTCTCTACCATTTCTGCGAAATTAATTTACAAATTTGTGCGTTTTTCAAAATGTCGGAATTTCTCGCTACCTTTGCACGGTAAGTAAAAATTAACTAATTCAAATATAAAAAATCAATGTTTTCTGTCGAAATTCGTATATTTGAAATATTCGTCCACTATTATAAACATAGAAAAGTTTTGTTGGTGTTATAGTGAAGTTGTTGTGTAAGAGTAAAATGTGGTGTCCTACATGTAGGACATCGGGCACATATTATACTACATAAACACTTTTTAGGGGATTTTCGCTACATGGCTGTAAGCAGTATATCCATGGCAAACCTATACGCTACGGTTACAAGCTGTGAGTTGGTACGACTCGACAAAGCTGTATAAACTGATTGGAAGCTTATCAAGGTGCTTCCACAAATATCAGTGAAATTTATAAGGACCTTGGTGTTGGAACGTCTGTAGTGCTAGAATATGCTGACTTTTTGAGGTCAAAAAGGAAGGACCAACATTTTCATTGGTATTTCGATAATTTTTTTTCTTCAATCGCTCTACTTGAGCAACTTACCAATAAAAAGATTTTCGGCACGGGCACAATGTGGGAGAATCGTATTCCTGGAAGCACTTTAACTGATTCTAGGAATATGAAGAAAAGTGCCTGTGGAAGTTACGATTTCATCAAAATTGCTGATAGCAACATAATATTCATAAAGTGGAACGATAATAATATCGTGATCTTTTGTTCCACTGCAATCGGAGTGAATCCCACATATTTGACAACGCGTTACTCCCAAAAGAAAAAAAAATGCATACATAAGTTGAAGAACCATGTGTCGTAAACTAGTATAAGAGCATGGGAGGGGTTGACCGTTCAGACGAAAATATTAGTCTTTACCTCACTGACATAAGAGGTAAGAAATGGTATTTTCCCCTCATAACTCATTGTGTGCATATGGCTGTTCAAAATGCCTGGCAGATACATAAACATAATGGTGGAACAAAAAAAAAAAAAAAAAAAACGAATGGCGGCGATATACCAACAGGTCATCATAACCTCTAACGAGATTTTTAGCCGAGCTTCTCTTTCCAACTTGTGGTGTGTTGCTTTTTGAGTTTTTCCTACAAGTTGGCGGGACCTACAGTTTTTTGCCGACTCCGAACGGCACTTGCAAAGTAAATGAATTTTTTGCTGAGAAGCTTCTCATGGCAGAAATACCCCTGGAGAGTTTGCCAAACTACTTCCGAGGGGCGACCCCGTTTAGAAAAATTCTTTTTCTAAATAATTTTTGATGTTACTTTTGCCGGGCATCGAACCGACACGACTTGGTGTAGAAGGCCGAACACTTAACCGCTACACCACGGCGGAACAATGGATCAATTATATTTCAGAAGAAACATTGCGACAACTTTGCTCACCCAAAATAAAAGGGGTATTGCCTATCAAAAAGGACGTCCTTTACAAAGTTCCATCGACGGTTTGCGGTATGATCGGATGGATCATTTGGTGGTACAAGATAAACAAACCACAGGAAATAGTTTTCATGATGTCATAGTATACCATGTGCCCAATGTCCTCTATATATAGAACGGCTCTAAAATCCAACTTTCAAAATAAATTTTTTTAATATCATTATCAATTTGTCTTTTTATTAACATTTTAATAGGGAATAATACAAAATCACGATGGAAACGTTCCTGTGCAACGAATGGGCATATCTGGGTTAAAGAAAAAAGGCTTACCTACACACAAAAAATTGCGAATTCAAACCCGTATATCTCGGTAACCATCCAATATTTTTACGCAAACTTTGGTGATATTTTTTCTTAGATGGCAGATCACTTTCACCAAATTTCATTCAAACTTAACAGCTTAATTTAGAAAAATGCTAGGACGATTTTTATAGTGAATTTTCAGGTGTACAGCTTGGTCGAAGGTAATTTTTCGAAAATTACCGTTTACGAGAAAAATTCGTAAAACCCTAAATGTTCACCTTTGCCCACACATTGTTTTTGAAAACTTACAAATTTCGAGATAATAATTTATCTATAAGGAGTGAGTTTTTATGGCCGATAGATGGGTTAGTTTCTTCTAGGATGTGTACCGTTAATTTCTGAAAAAAATTTAGTGGCTACCTAAAACAGTGAAAACGCCAGAGCCAGCTGAAATTTACTAAAAAAGGATACAAAATACGTTTTTTCAGTACCAGGTTTTTAATAACAGGTACTCGCTATATGATTTATTATTTACTTTTAAACAAACCACTCTCTTTTACCTTTAAAACGCCATATCGATCGTTAGGAAATCTCTTATAGAAATATTTTTACAGCAATAATAGGGTAAGCCTAAAAATTACATTTTTCAAACTTCGAAATTCGACCAGTCCGGAACGAGTGGTTATAAAAATTAAATGTGTGCAAATTTTTTCCCTAAGGACCCTAAAGAAGTGTTTGAGCGAAATCCGAGACTATTCAGTAACGACTTTTGCTAATATTAGACGTTTTCATATGGATTGACTCCTTCATTTTTGGGATTTTATAATGAAGATTATGCTCAAATTAACTCCCAAAAAGGGAGTTAATTACATATATTTAATATTCCTATATTGGCAGCAAACGTTAGTACCGTTCGAAAACATCACAGTACAGATATATTAATTTTGAGCGAGGCAGGCATATATTTTTGTTTACAAAAATAATTCAAAAAACCATGAGCGTTTCAAAAAAAAAGACGTATAAATAAAAATTAAATTTTTTATAAATTTTAAAAGTAAAAAAAAGGAACTATAAAAAATGTCTGGGCCACAGAGCTTAGCTCGCTGTGAACATAGCTTATTATAACAGAATGTAGTCCGTTGTCTGTTTCAAGATCGGTTATGCCATTATGGAGATTGTAGCGAATATTCCAATACACAAAAATAGCTCCTTGTTGCTGTTGTTGTAGCCATACTTTGCCCTGCCTAGTCGGAAGATCCACTTATAAAAAGTTACGTGACAGACCAGACAGGGGTTGTACGGGTGTTGTCAGTCCGGTACGTTCCGTTACTCGCTTGCGGTACTGCCCGACTGTCTTGGGAACGATTTGGTGGATTTTAGTCGCCTCTTACGACCGGCATACCTACCTCGGGCATATTCTAAACCCATAACCCGCTCCTTGAAAGTTATTAGCTAATCACAATATAGGGCCCCGTTAGAGTCCAATCCGTATTTGCGTATAAGCCGAAAAGCCCGGCCTTCCATATAAGCCGAAAAGCCCGGCTTGCCTAGCTAATCCCCTATGAGCTGCAATATGTTCATTTGGGTTCTTAAAAGGATAACCGGTTTTTATTTCCCTGCCTGCCACCTACTACCTAATAGCTGTTAATAGCATAGAAACATACCTACAGCTTTTCCTGCCACCTGCCGGCTGATAGCTCATTTACATAAAATTATTTCAGTACGTGATGGCCATTTCTTACTTACTTACTTAAAACAGCCTTAAACCGCCTAGGCCAGGACGGCCAACTCGCTTTTACTTATTGGCTTTTACAGGGCTTTCAAACCCAGTACGAATCTGCGTGCTGAATCAATTGTTTTTTTTTTTTTTAATTTGGGAGTCATTTTATATGAAACTTTGAAGCCAGCTTCTGGCTGGTGTTACCATCATTGTATACCTTAATAATAGGGATAAACAATGGTTACCATACGCTATAAATGCCAAACTTACGATAAAACGAAAATGAAATTTGTTTATGTATGTATCTAACGTGCAAAGCGCTCTACTCAAAAATTATTGGCGCATATTTTAAAGTCGAAAAAAAGAATTCAATAGTGGTAGGTGCTGTAATTTTTTTTATTTGCTAGGTTTCTTAGCTTCTGCAATGTACCTAAATGGGTTGGAAAAGCTTAAAAAATCTGCAAACAATAACGTGCCTATTAGCGGAACCTAAAAGTTTAAGTTTTTCCCCGTCTGCAAAAGTCGATAAATATCCTGAATTCTTCTTTGTCTGAAATGTTCTCTGGCAGCAGTATGTGCTTCCGTTGGGGTTATAAAGACTGGGGCTTGCCTCGAGTGATATACGTAGGCACGCCACTCACTTAACTTAACTTAAGGACCTGGAATACGAGAAATCTGTATAAATTGTAATCTGTAAACTTACGAAAATATTGGAAACTTTTGGCTTAAGTTAAGTTAGCTTAAGTATACTGATTGGGCTTTAAGACGAAAAACTATAGATACCTTACCATTATACTTGTGACAACAAGCCTCAACATATTTTCAAAAAAAATTTAATTTGGTTTCAATAAATTTGGGCCCCTATTAATGAAATCCGCTGCTTTATTGCTTTGACAATTTTTTCGTTTATGAATTTACACGTACACAATACATTGACAAAAACGGTACTAGCTTGCCTCGAATTGATTTCGTAATTATTACACATTGAGAAGATACCTTGCTGCCAATATAGAAGTATTACATATATGGTTAATTAGGGATTTGCGCTAATGTATCAGCCCTATAAATTTGGAAGCGAGGTCATCGAGATATAATAGCGTTTTCTTTTCTGCACGAAAATGTCGCCCTCGCCTCATGCCCGCTAAAAGCCATGTTCTGTTGTAAAATGGACATTACCTTCATAGAGGGCATCACTATCTTTTCTCAAGCACCCTCTCCTATAAAAATGCAAAAAGGCAACATTTCTTGCCCTCGCTGTCGTAGACGGTGCGGTTATTCGCCCTGATAAATGGCAATAACAAACAAAAACAGTATACTGTCTGTCACTTTCTAACACATGTATATCAGCCACGATAAAGCAGCACCGATAGGCATACACAATTTTGCCATTTCATATGGCGGTGGTGTTTTCTTCTTCTGAAGACATTCAGGGTGACACTGAAAATTTTAATTGTGCAGCAATATCACAGGGCGAAGTTAAAATTATATAAATGTTCCTCTACGAAATGGCAACATTTTGGTGGAGAAAAGAAAACGCTATAAGTATATATGGATTGAGTCGTATATAATATAATATATGTATGTCTGCAAAATTATTAAATGTGTTTTCGTTTGAACTAATAAATGCTGGTCAGAGTCTGCAAGGTTTCGCTAGTCTGGCCCTGCCAAAAGGGTCAATTGCAAACTAGCAGGCCCAACCTAGGAAAAACTAGCCAGGGCCTAGATAGACAATATTAGTTTGGGCCAATCTACAAAAAACTAGGCAGGGCCTAGATAGGCAACAATAGCCTGGGCCAGGCTTGGCTTTTCTGATCGGGGCCAACATTAGAACACCCACAGAATGTATGGGATTTGGAAAAGTATGTAATTATTTCGCTCCACACGCAATTTCTGAAAGAATGGGGGAAAAAAAGATCTGTGAAAAAATCTGGCCATCTGTAGTAAAAAAATGCCATGGAAATTTGACCTAAAGGCTAAAAATGCACTAAAAAATGGAATATGTCTTTATTGGCTAATATCTAATAAGCTAGTAATTTTAGTAGAAATAATGACATAACAACTTTTATGTAGATTGGAGTCAGGAATAAATTGCCTATATAAATATTGTACCTGCGAGTGTCCTCTCAAGGACTTTTAATAAGTCGAAGTTAATTTTTAATTTTTTTGTAATGGTCAAATAAAATACTTGCAAAATGATAGATTGGATAAGCTATACATCGTTTGGTAGGATATTAACCACAGTTTAATAATAACATTACATTTTAATTTTACTAACATTTTTACAATAGTTGGTTGACTTAAAACTGAGAAAAAACTGTTTTTAATTTTATAAAAACATGCAATATGGGATAGTTCAAGGGTCAAAGTTCTAATTCTCTTCCCTCCAAATGCATTTTCTGAAAGTTTGGGTGTAAAAGACAAGATGTGTAAAAAAGTCTAGCCATCTGTAGTGAAAAAATTCCATGCTAATTTGACCTAAAAGCTAAAAATTCACTAAAAAATTGTATATGTCTCTATTGGCTAATATCTCGTAAACCAGCAATATTACCAGAAATAATGACATAATTTCTTTTATTTAGATTGAAGTCAGGAGTAAATTTCCAATATAAATCTTATACCTGCGAGTGTCCTTTCAAAGACTTTCAATATGTCCAATTAACAACATACATACTTTCACAGTAATGAGATACATAAGCTATACATATATTATATAAGCTATATATGTATATATATTTAAACATTTTTTTCTTACCTGTGTAGAACAATTTGTTTATTTATTTTCCCACATTTACTTAGTTTTAAAGACTTACCAATTGTTGTAGAGGAACGTACCTTAAGATGTAAACTATATTTCTTTCGATATGGTAGCCCTGTGTGGTGACTTGTTCATTAATAATTTGTAATGCTTGGCAACTCTGTATATTGTCATATGTATGTACCTCGTGTATGCTTGTCAAAATGTATTTGTCAAATGTAGCGCGCCTAATTTATTAATTTCACAGACAAAGAGGCGCGAGGACACATTAAGTGTAAGTTAAGTAAATTCCATTTTTATATTGTACTAATTAACCTATTACAGGAAAATAAAACCACCCACCAACGCAAATATTGTAACTACTTTAAATTTATGTTGAGTTTTATTTTGGCCCTCGCGCGGTCTGGAAACATCTTTTATTTTCACTTTTGCAAATCATTGCGGCAGTGAGCTGCGCAACATACTCCTTTGGCCATAACCAACCACCGGTGGTGAACCATCGAATCAACATATTTCCAGCAAGGTACTAGAGCTAGTCAACTTGGGCGCAGCAACAGTTGATTCGAACTGAATGCGCAACTTGAGGCAACATTTTATGTTAAACACAAACTGCACTCTATAAAGCGGATCTCTGTGCGCAACGTCTGTTGAGTTACCAATAAATTGCCGGTAAGTGTCTTAGTTTGAATTGGGGTATTAAGGTATTGGGTGTGTCGAAACGTGGGGTTATTCGATATCAAATGCCGTTAACACGGTCGACGTCTAGAATGGCAGAAAGTGAGGGTGAAGAACTCGAAATTACCGTTCGAGAACAAACGATTGGCGTACAACAACAAGATGTAACGGCGCAGTTGGCACACATGAGGCAAGAAATATTTAATTTAAGGGCTGCGTTAAATCAACAACAACAAAACGCACGAGCGTCGACAGAACCGAACTCTGAAAGTGGAGATAGGGTAGACACTACGTTAGCAGAGGCGGTCAGTGAACTTAGCCGTACTCTAACACGAACGCCTGCACAGCCTGTGATTAAGCTGTATGACTTGCCTGAGTTCAGTGGTCGGCCTGAAGATTGGCCTATGTTTAGGGAAGCGTTTAGTTCAACAACCACTGAATATCGTTATACTGATCGTCAAAACATGATACGTCTACAAAAGGCGTTGAAGGGTAATGCTAGAGAAACAGTAGAGTGTCTCCTTATACATAGCGATAATGTAGGCCGTGTTTTAGAAACTTTAAAGGAACGATTTGGTAGGCCAGAACTTTTAGTTAAAAGTCAAATATCACGCGTGCACGAAGAAGCGCATATTCCTGAAAACAGAATAGATTTGATAATCCCATTTGCAACGAAGGTACAGAATTTAGCGGCATTTTTGAGCGCCGCAGAATGCGATCATCACTTAGGCAACCCAATGTTATTGGAAGAGCTCGTCTCCAAGCTACCGGTGCAGCGCAGATTAATGAGGGCGCGACACTCTGTGAACATACAACCGCGAGCAACCATCCAGCACCTCAGCGAGTGGCTGCAAGAGGAATCACGAATCGTTAGCACTATTTGCACTACGCAGGGTGAACCACAACGTCAGTTAGAGCCGCGATCGGAGAGACGGCAAAGATTTTTTCACGCGGTAGAATCACGACAGCACCTATGTAAAATATGTTCAAGTGATCACGATCTTGAGCGTTGCAGTAAATTCGTCGATTTACCCCATAAGCAGAAGTGGCGATTCCTTCGTGAAAAAAGACTTTGCTTTAATTGTTTAAAGCCTGGCCATCGAGGAAACACCTGCGCGCGTAAGCATCAATGGCATGAGCTCCTACACGAATCTCAACCCGGGCAAGAGAGAGGGAACCAACAGGGTAACCAAAGGCCCCGTATACTAACTAATATAGAAATTTCTTCTAGTAAAGAAAGTTTATTGTTTAAAATTCTTCCTGTCAAATTGTTTGCCAATGGTAATTGCGTCGACTGCTATGCGCTGCTCGATGAAGGTTCATCTTTAAGTTTAGTTAGCTAGCGGATCAGCTTGGTATCAGAGGTCCGACGGAAAAGTTAACGCTGCAGTGGTTTGGCAGCAACACGGTAACTGAACCGTCTATGACTATAAATATGGAAATGTCAGGCGTGGACAAGCAGCAAAAAAGATTTCCATTACGCAACGTTAAGACTGTAAAGAACCTTCAGCTACCAAGACAGACGCTCGACATATCCGAGCTACATGTGGGACAACGACACTTAAAGAGGCTGCCATTAGCGGGCTACTCGGATGCTACCCCAGACTTGTTGATTGGGCTTGATAACGTGCATTTGGGTATAGCCAAACGCGTAGCTGACGATGGTCGTCGGGGCCCGGGCGCAGTATTAACCAAGCTTGGCTGGGTAATTTACGGGTCCACCAAAAATAAATATGATACCAACCAGCGATTATTTTTGGTGCGAGAAATTACGCAATACATGGGAACGGAAGACGAAACTGTTAAGGAGCTAGTTAGAAATTTCGTGGTGAACGATGAATTAGGGGTTTCATCTTCTGCCAAACATGTAGAACCGGATGAAGACGTAAGAGCGCGTGGCATATTGGAAGCAACCACTGTCCGGGTAGGTGAACGCTACGAAACGGGGCTGCTATGGAAGAGTAATGAAGAGATGGTAGAAGGTAGTCGAGAAATGGCATTCAAGAGGCTACGCACACTTGAGCGAAAATTTATTAATAACGATGAATTAAGAAACCAATATATTGAAATTATGAGGAGCTATATAGATAAGGGCTACTCGAGAAAGCTGGGTGAAGACGAACCATCGGCGCATGCTTCGCGCACATGGTATGTGCCTCATTTCGCGGTTTCGAATCCGAATAAGCCTGGAAAGGTGCGTCTTGTGTTCGACGCAGCAGCGGAAGTTTCTGGACGATCCCTAAACTCCTATTTACTGAGTGGTCCAGACTTAGGAAAACCATTGCTTGAGGTGCTGATGAAGTTTCGTCAAAAGGAAATAGCCGTTAGCGCTGATGTGGCAGAAATGTTCCACCAGGTTCTTATACGAGCGAAAGATCAACCAGCGCAGAGGTTCTTGTGGCGGGAGAGCCCCGGCGATGAAATTCAAGAGTACGCGATGGGGGTGATGACGTTTGGAGCAACATGTTCCCCTTGTGCAGCGCAGTATGTAAAAAATAGGAACGCCATGGAGTTTTGTGAAGAGTTCCCCGCAGCTGTCGATGCCATACTAAACAATCATTATGTGGATGACTTTGTGCACTCCTTTACCAATGTGGAGGAAGCCATAAATATAGCGAAACAAGTAAGATTCATTCATAGTAAAGGCGGATTCCCCCTCAAGAAATTCGTATCCAACTCACAAGTGGTGAACGATGCTCTGAATGGCGGACATAGCGTTAGCGCGGTAAAGGACTTCGACAAGCTGGAATCCGGCCATCAAAAGGTACTTGGTATGCAATGGAATACGAGGAGCGACAAGCTGCGGTTCGTTTTAGCCTTCGGTCGAGTTGATGTGGAGCTATTGAGCGGGCAGCGCGTTCCAACCAAGCGTGAAATCTTGCGCGTAACAATGTCAGTATTTGATCCCTTCGGCATAGCGGCGGAATACGTTATCGTCGCTAAGCTCTTGCTGCAGCTGGTATGGAGGGCTGGAATAGGCTGGGATGATGAAATCTCAGGGGAGGCGCAAGAAGCTTGGAAATCGTGGTTAAATATGTTAAAAGACATCGAAAATATTAGGGTACCGCGATGCTATAGCGTTTCGTTTTCTTCAGGAGTCGTAGAACTCCATGTCTTTGCTGATGCAAGTGATATGGCCTACGCCGATGTAGCGTATTGGCGTACCCAAAGCATTCGAGGAGTAGACGTTGCGCTAGTGATTGGGAGAACAAAATGCGCTCCAATGAAGATGACAACGATCCCGAGGTTAGAGTTGCAAGCTGCGGTGCTAGCCTCACGATTGAAAACTACAGTCCTAAAGTATCACGATATAAAACCTTCACGCGTTATCATGTGGACGGATTCAAAGACCGTTCACTCTTGGATTGCGTCTGACCATAGGAGGTACAAACCCTACGTCGCTCATCGAGTGAATGAAATCGTGGATGGGACGAGTGTAAGCGAGTGGAGGTGGGTGCCAGGGGCAGTCAACCCTGCCGACTTCGGTACGAGATTTCGAACTAAGGCGCGTGAGTCATCGTGGATTACTGGTCCAGAATTTCTAAGAAGCGATGAATCGTCCTGGCCCAAAACGGGCGTCGCTGGAGCAACGTGTGAGGAATGCGGGCTAAATATCAACTGTTTTTTACTAGGATAAATGACGATATTCTGCTAAAATATTCGAAGTTTTCGCGCCTAGTAAGAGTGGTAGCCTATATCCGAAGATTTGTAAACAACTGCGCGAAGGCGCCAGGCGACAAGCAAGTCGGCGCGCTGAGCGTTCAAGAGCTCAGAAAAACAGAGCAGTCGATTATTCGCAGTGTACAGGAAGGCGCGTATCCGGAAGAGTACGCCCTCTTGAAGGGTAGGAAGCAGATAAGCACACATAGTGCGCTCGTCAAATTAAGTCCAATGATAGATAACGACAGGGTTATTCGTGTAAATGGTGGTCTAGGTAACGCTGACGCGATACCCCCGTACACGCGCCAACCGGTAATCATGCCGCGCGAGCACCTCGTTACACGTCTCCCCGTCGATTTGTACCATCGCATATGGAAGCACCAGAATGAGAACACCATCGTAGCTGAGTTACGGCGCAAGTACTGGATCCCTCGCATTCGTGAAGAAGTACGCAAGGCAGCCAAGAGATGTTTAGAGTGTCATAAAGAGCGCCCACGACCGGCGGCACCACAAATGGAACAACTACCAGCTGATCGGCTTACGCCTTTCGTTCGAGCGTTCACGTACATAGGCTTAGACTACATGGGGCCATTTTCAATCGTGTCTGGGAGGCGTACGGAAAAGCGATGGATTGCGTTATTTACTTGCTTGACGACGCGCGCGGTACATATTGAGATAGCAAAGGATCTAACTAAAGATACCTGCTTGCTTTGTATTAAAAATTTTATGTGTCGACGCGGAACGCCAGTTCGGATAAGGTCGGATAATGGTACCAATTTTATAGGCGCGGATCGAGAAATGAAGCGCCAACTCAAAGACTTCGAAGAAGGAAAAATCGCCGACGCCTTAGCCAATGAAGGCATAGAATGGGTGTTCAATTGTCCTCTGAACCCACATGCGGGCGGTTGTTGGGAGCGTCTAGTACGAAGCGTGAAGCGCGCTATGCAGCACGCATTGAACAATGAACGATTATCTGAGCAAACACTGTACAGCGTAATGTGTGAAGCCGAAAATGTCGTAAACTCGCGACCGTTAACACACATCCCCCTAGACACTCCCGATGAAGAACCTGTAACCCCTAACCATTTCATTCTAGGCACATCCAACTCAGAGCAGACTCCGCACCCGCAAGAAGAGTCATTCAAGGCAACCCGCACGCAATTTAGGAAAATGCAGCAGATTCATCATCGTTTTTGGAAAAGGTGGCTGGCGGAGTACCTTCCGGACTTGTGTCGGCGAACGAAGTGGTGGAAATCTGTGGAACCACTGGCGGTGGGAGATCTAGTCCTGGTTTGTGATGAGCGCGTGCATCGATCCAAGTGGCCACTGGGCCAAGTCATCGGCGGCAAGGATGGCCAAGTGCGGGTGGCGGAAATCAAGACGGCTTCCGGCACCTTTCGAAGACCTGCGTGCATATTGGCGAAGCTCGACGTGGGTGAATCTAGAAGCGGGTAGATTCACGGGGCCCGGGATGTTGTAGAGGAACGTACCTTAAGATGTAAACTATATTTCTTTCGATATGGTAGCCCTGTGTGGTGACTTGTTCATTAATAATTTGTAATGCTTGGCAACTCTGTATATTGTCATATGTATGTACCTCGTGTATGCTTGTCAAAATGTACACGCAAAAAAGTGAAGTGCTACATCTACTCTTTTTGGAGTAAAACTAGCACTAATTGTGGTGTCAATGTTCCTTTGCTACACCAAAATGGTGTAAAGTGAAAAAGCGTGGTGTAATCTTACGTTAGTAGTAGTTAGATTTTGCTACATACACTTCACATCTACATGCAATCAATTCACGTTAACCGCCGCTTCAGCGAGATAATCAGCTGTTCTTTTGGTCTGTGTTACCCGGTCAATATTTAATGATGCGAGCCATTAATATTGATTGACGGTTTGGAAAGAAATATTGCAATATGTAAAGTATTTACAAATTTTAAAATCTGGGTCGCCGACAGCAATATTTTCAATAAATATTAACGTAGCATATTTTTATTCCTGTCAAGAGATATTTGCATTCAATGTTTACAATTTTCTGCCAATTCGGTGTGGTTGTTTCAATCAAACATATATTGTGTTCCGACAGATATAGAAATACTGGGGATCGCGTAGCCGGTGCTGGACTGGCGGAGGATTTTTTAAATCACTTTAATATTGAAAGCCTAGTATATCGTGATCACAATGATTAAACAAACTGAGGTACAATTAAATATAAACATTAAAATGGGGAAACTTTCCGAGAGTGCAGCACGTTTTTGGAAAAACTACGTTGGGGGAATGGTAGAGGAGGTCGTACACATCAAAACTGTGAAAGTAGAACCTAAAGGAAACTGATATTTTAAGCGATAATTGAGGGCTGAACAAACAAAACGCCTTTCTTCCCTTTTTCACTTTTTCAGTGTTTTGATGCAATCTGGTTGTTAAGACAACATAACACATGATGTATTCAATAGAAACTACTAAAACGTCATATTTCCTATAAAAGAGATCCGTCAAAATCCAAATATTGTTTGGGCGTGCGAATTTTTGCACCAAAACAACTCGGCGAGGCTAATATCGTGCCGTAGATATTGATAGTCCGAAAAAACCATTGAAAGGTCAATATTTTATTTTCCAAAAACATTTTATTTTGTTGAATTTTTTTTTTTGGTTTTTTCGGTCGATGAACATCTAGGGAACGCTATATATGCCCAGCCCAGTTATTTAACGCAAAAAATCCCATGGGATCCCATATAAAATTGCATGTTTCAAACAAAAGAGCATATTTCCAAATTAAGAAGATAAAAAACTACTACACCAACAAAAAATTCAAAAAACTGATGACCCCAGTTGAGCGTAGCTGTTTTACTTTAATAACGCCACCCTAAAACTTTAAATTGTGGCTATTTGACCCAAAGTTTTTTTCGGTTTCTGAAAAATTTTTTAAAGTGGAAATAAGGCGTTTTTTCAGTCCTCAGTTAATCTTCGGTATCGCTAACGCCATACCCATAACGCAAATCAGCTGTCCCAACCAAACCTACGGCCCTTTTTAATTATTTCGATATGTTGTCCTTTTTCCAAAGCCAACCCCAGTAAAATTTGCATTTTTAAACGCAAATATCTCCTAAAATATAAGTTACCTTCGACTGGGGTTATTCTGTGGCCTGTCTTTCCAACACAAAAGAAAAAAAATTCCTAGGCGTGCTGCACTCTCGGAAAGTGAACCCGAATTTTTTTCCAAATCGAGACATTATTGTTACTTTAGCGTAAAAACAGCCGAATTCCGAGAGGTCTTCACTGGCACCGAAGTCTTTTTACTGTCAATAATATCTGTGTCGTTTTATCATAACATCTTAAGTCTAAAAATCTAAGTAAAAAAAATTTAATTTAATGACTTAACTCGACTTAAGATGTTATAATATATTGCCACCAAGTAAGTGTCAGATACTTGGTTTCGTCGTTCTACGAATTTTCGGAATCCCGTTAAAAAAATCTATCAGGGACATCGATGCGTTTCTTCCTATCTTGTTTCTAAGTACCTTAAACTAAAAAAGTTATAAAACCAAGTAACTTAATGCACTGAAATCAAGAAATTATTTCACAACAAAACCAAGTAACTCACGTTCCTTTTTAGTAACTGAAAATTTTACAACAAATATTAGGCTTTTTTATAAAAACTCATTGATAATCAATTTCTAATCGTCACTATAAGTTTCTGTTTTAGTTTGATCTCCTATTAATGCAAAAACCATTAAAACTCATTTGTTAATCAAGAATTATGTCTTTCCTCAAAAAATGTATGTGATTATTTCACAAAACCAAGTAACTTTTAAAGATGCTTGATTTATCTTATTGTTACAAGAAAAGTATTTGAGATAATTTTAAAATTATTACAGGGATAAAGCTAGGGAATATTATGTGATTTCAGCCCAGCATCAGATGACGAACCAGAACACATTTTGCAGGAGAAGTAAGGACTGTTTTTATACTATATCTGAAAGCTATGTACAACTTTTTATCTTGAGTCAGACGCAGGCCAAGAAAAAAAAAAAAAAAAAAAAAAAAAAAAAAAACTAATGGCGGCGAAATACCAACAGGTTATCATAACCTCTAACGAGATTTTTAGCCGAGCTTCTCTTTCCAACTTGTGGTGTGTTGCTTTTGAGTTTTCCTACAAGTTGGCGGGACCTACAGTTTTTTGCCGACTCCGAACGGCACTTGCAAAGCAAATGAATTTTTTGCTGAGAAGCTTCTCATGGCAGAAATACACCCGGAGAGTTTGCCAAACTACTGCCGAGGGGCGACCCCGTTTAGAAAAATTCTAATTTTTGATGTTACTTTTGTCGGGCATCGAACCGCCACGACTTGGTGTAGAAGGCCGAACACTTAACCGCTACACCACGGCGGCCGCCGGGAAGGTCTAATCTTGGCTTGCCTGATGGTGAGGATCTAGAAAGTATATTCAACCAGGTTTGGCCGCTTCGTATCAAACCACGCAAGTCGTTCCTTTTTAGCGAGGCGATAAATATGGAAAATTTAGTGTGAGACCCAAAAAAATAGAAAGGATTTGCTTCCGGCATGCAATTTCGTTTTTATATGAAAGTGCACGACAAACCAAAGTAACTATCAACTTGCTTGGATTTGTCGTGAAACAAATTTTTTTTTGTATGAAAGCCAAAAATCGTAACAATCTAAAATCAAAGTTACTTGGAAGTTACTTGGGTTTGTTCTGAAATAAAAACTTTTTTTATCACTGAGAGAAATGCATTGAATGTTGTGACAATATCGCTATTGATAGCGACGAGTTTGATGCAATATTCATTCAGAATGAGCGAGTTATCAAATATTGTTTGCTCCCAATAAAAAGTAAAATGACATGTCAATCATTTCGATATGATGTACAATTTTCTATATTTATGGATATAATGCTAATATATTTGAACGGCACGTCAATATATATGGTCGTGATATGAATTTCTATTGTCGGTATATCCATATCCATATTTACTGCATAGTAATAATGGTAGAGACAGCGCATTAATATATGTTGACGAAATGTAAATTTTTCTGGTACGCCTAATCATAATAGTTCAACAATTTTTACTATGGATTTCCTAACAATATTACAACTTGTTGAAGCATTTTTTTAAATTAAAAATTTTTTGAATTCCTTATGATTGAACATTTTACTAAAAATTTTATAAAATGCCGTAGCTGAATGGTAGAATATCGGGCTAACGTGCAAAGGAGCAGGGTTCGAATCTTACTGAAACCAGATGTCAAATTATATAAAATTTTGTTTTTTTAAACTATTTAGAATTTATCAATAGTTTATATGGATACCATTTCAATAGTGATTTATCAAAAAACATTTATGAAACATCCATATTCATTGATGGGACAGGATTATCAATTTTTATTTAATGTGATATCAATAATTATGGATGTTCCATCCATAGATTTCCCTCCGTGATATGAAAGGCGAAAATCGTGTTTTTTTAAAACTCTGTAACTGTTTATCTTCGCCAATAAATCCATTACAACGTCGCAAAAAATTCCTTGCCCATGTGCATAAAAAAACTTTGGGGTCTTATCTTGCCATAATTGAAATATTTGTATAAAAAAGTTGATTTTTGCCGGAGATATGGGCTGCTACGCAAACCCTTAATTTCCCAACATTTTGAAAAAACTAGTTACTTGGTTTTGTTGTATCACGGGAGAGATATACTCCTAAATTTTCTGCAGAATTTCCTTTCATATTGCTCATTTCACGTAAAATTTAATCACACTTTGTTGAATACATTTTGATCGTGATAAATATTGAACGTGTAGCATATGTCATTTATCATGGCTTCGTTTTTAATTCGGGGAAATCGGACGTGAAAATTCTATTTGCTTTGTATTATTTAAATTCATAGTAATTTCGCTAAAAGTTGTGTACCTAATAAAAGAACAAATGCTTGTGAAAGTAAAAAGGCGCAGTGCTTAATTGTAGTAAGATCTTGCTCGATCGTTTATACATATTTTTGGTGAATTTTATCAAATGTTTTTTTTACAGTTTGCTCAAAGTTTGATATCCAGTACAACAACACGATCAAATTGCTGGACCGCGATAAAGTACCTCTACAGGAAAACCAATTAATTGAAACCATTAAGCAGTTTGCAAGTTGCTCGTATTTTTACCTGGAACTCCTTGACACAGGCGCAGTTGAAAACAAAAAAAAATTGATTGATGAGACGCCAAGTTCAAATTTACAAATTGGAAAAGAGGTAAGTGCGGAAAATCATCCTGAGTGCAGAATATAAAAATGTTAATATCTATGTGCATACATCTATCTACATAGGCATTACTTAACATTATTAAGGAAGGTGATGGCGGTCACATTATAAAGGAATACAACCTAACTAAAAAATTAAATGATTCTTCACGGCGTATATTGGTACGTGAAGCCGTAAACTTTTTGCGCAAAAACTGTGGAAATTATCCTACTCGAGAACAAAAAATTGCCCTGGCCAAAGCGATTGTTGACAATTTTCCGGTTTACAAATGCAGTGCCAGCAAAATAGGAGGAATAGTAAGTGAGTTTTTCCATTTTAACCGTACTACTATGATTTTTCCCATAGGAACTATTTTTCAATCCGGCGGACAATTCAGGATACCTGGTTACAAAATTCCAAAACTTAAATAGAAAAAGACGCAGAAATCTTAATGAAAGTTTAAATGAATCGAATGCCTACATGTTGGATGAAAATTCTGCGCTTTTACGAAAACGAGAAGACTATGACGAAGTGTTTTCTTCAAATGCACCTCCGAATAGATATGACCCAGAAGCATCAAAATATTTTTGCTTTTATACATACGAATATGTTAAGTATTAAACTAATATAAAACCAAATTCTGACAAAAATAATTGATTCTTACTTTTATACCTAATTTTTATTTTACTTTTTATACCTAAGAATTTGTTACTTGTTTTACTTGGGAATGTAAGTGATTCTTTTATTGAATAAAAAAATATTTTTGGTTTTATACATACTTTTTTATGGGAGATTCTGGAAGTTCTTATATATAGAGCTGCTGTAACCTTTTTCAGCACTTTTTGGAGTTAAAACTACACCTATTGGGAGTATTTCTGTTACCTATTTAGTGTTAAAACTATATATACAGCAGCACCTTAAAGTGCTATTTTTACACCAACACTTTTTTGCGTGTATTTGTCAAATGTAGCGCGCCTAATTTATTAATTTCACAGACAAAGAGGCGCGAGGACACATAAAGTGTAAGTTAAGTAAATTCCATTTTTATATTGTACTAATTAACCTATTACAGGAAAATAAAACCACCCACCAACGCAAATATTGTAACTACTTTAAATTTATGTTGAGTTTTATTTTGGCTCGAAGTTAGACGGCAGAGTTGGAGGAGGGGTTTATTCAAAGGATCTGAACCTTGGGCTCTCCTCCAGACTACCTGATCACTGCAGTGTCTTCCAGGCTGAAGTTTCAGCAATCATGGACGCCGCGGCTTGCATAGGCCAACACACTATCGGACAGGATATTTTTATTCTCAGCGACAGCCAAGCGGCCATCAAATCCCTTGGCTCTTACTCGTTCAACAGAACCGCGTGAACCTCACATGGGTCCCTGGACATAGGGACATTGAGGGAAATTGTAGGGCAGACGAACTTGCGAGGCAGGGCACGACCAGCAGGTTCTTCGGGATAAAGAGCGCTTAGTTATGTCGTTTGCCACATGCAAGCTAATGCTGAAAGAGTACACACTCCGCCAAGCCAACGAAAGATGGCTGCAATCTCCAGGATGCCGGATATCCAAAGAAACCTGGCCGAAATCGGGTCATAAAAGATCAAGACACATTTATGCCTTAAGGAGAAGAGAAATCTCCATATTAATAGGTGCATTAACTGGGCTCCGCCTTATTGGTAGGCACGCAGAAAGACTAGGTGTGCCCTATCGACGATGCTGTAGGAGTTTCAAAGATGATGAGGAGGAGGAAACGGTGGAGCACCTCATCTGCAACTGCCCGGCTTTAAATGGGGCGAGAATGCGCTTTTTGGGAGTGCCCTTCCTGGTTAACCTACGCCAGGTCACGGATCTGGACATAAATCTAAATGGTTCGAGGAGGAGTAACGTTGTCGGTTTAGGAGCTATGTGGAGAATCCCGATAATACCGGGATTTTCCATATGGCAGGGTGTTGGTGGTATCACAATGGGCCTTTTAACCAGACCTAACGTTTCCCTAATACCAAAAAAAATTTCGTGCATATATGTATGTCAAAGAAGTTATGAATTTTTCCTTAAAATGGTGCAAAATTTTATATTATTGAATATCTTGAAAACTATGCGAAGTTTCCAAAAGAGGTTAAAAGTGTTTTTTGTTCTGTCTTAAGCTACACAAATTTATGGTTTTTAAAAATCATCACAAATTTTTTTGACACAGTTTACATGGTTTGACTAATGCCAACCGAGTATGGTCCTAGGTTAAAAAAAAATGCTGATATGATTTTGCTGGAACGTTCAATCATATTCACCTCATAACTGTCAAACAATTTTAAATCCTATGTGTATTGTTCATATATTTAATACTTTTATTTTGTTGGTAAAAAAAAGGGCACACGCACCAAGATCACAGTACAGATATATTCAGTCTATGTACCCAAAATATTACATTTTTCATCATAGGTTAGGTTAGGTTCAAGTGGCTGCCGCAGAGGCACACCTAGGCCAGTATTAAAAGGCCCGTTGTGATACCACCAACACTAGGCAAGTCAGTTCCGGGACTCTGCCATATGGAAAATCCCGGTATTAACGGAATTCTCCACATAGCAGAATCCCGGGACTGACCCTCCTATACCGACACCGTTACTCCTCCTCGACCCATTTAGATGACTTGATGAAGGCCACCAGGTCCTTTATGTCCAGCTCCGTGACCTGGCGTAGGCTGACCAGGAAGGGAACTCCCAAAAAGCGCATTTTCGCGCCACTTAAAGCCGGGCAGTTGCAGATGAGGTGCTCCACCGTTTCCTCCTCGTCATCATCCTTACAACTCCTACAGCATCGTCGGTAGGGCACACCAAGTCTTTCTGCGTGTGTGTGTGATAGTGTGTTGGCCTATCCAAGCCGCGGCATCCATGATTGCTGATACTTCAGCCTGGAAGACACTGCAGTGATCAGGTAGTCTGAAGGAGAGCTCAAGGTTCAGATCCTTTGAATAAACCCCTCCCCCAACTCTGCCGTCTAACTTCGAGCCATCATTATAAATGGAAGTGCCGCCATGAGTGACGGGACTCCGATCCGTGCTCTCCCATTCTTCCTTGCTGGGAATGTTGATTTTAAAACCGCTATCTCCGACTGTTGTGGTCGCACAGCGATCTGTGCTCAGCGGAAGAAAGCTATAGGATCCCAAAATACAGGCGTGTCCAATAGTACTTACGCCCCAGCCAGACGTTTCCCTTAGACGCAGAGCCGATGCTGCTGCTACTCGGTGCCCTTCCAGATCGAGTGGCAAAATGCCAAGAATGGCCTGGAGTGCTTCATTGGGCGTCGTTCTTAACGCACCGCTTATACAGATCATGCAAGATCTGTGTACTTTACCTAGCAGATTAAGGTTTGTTGCCTTGCTCAGCGCAGGCCACCATACCACAACTCCATAGAGCATGATTGGTCGAATGATTGCAGTGTAGATCCATTTGCATATTTTGGGGCTGAGCCCCCATTTCTTTCCAATGGCTCTTTTGCACGTGTAGAGTGCAATACACGCTTTCTTCTGGCGCTGAAGAAAATCTCCTTCCAGGTTAGTTTCCTATCCAGAACTGTGCCCAAGAACTTGGCTTTGTCAGCCAAGTTCAGGTGCACGTTATTCAGTTTTGGTAGTATTAGCGGTGGTATCTTATAGCGGTTGGTGAAAAGGACCTGTTCCACTTTTCCCGGGTTGATGCTCAGTCCGCAGCGCGAGCACCATGAGGAAACCTCTCTCAGTGCTACTTGCATCAAGTCGCACAGGGTTTGTGGGAATTTGCCCCTGTATACTATAGCTAAGTCATCTGCATATGCCACTACCTTCCCGCCCCCCCAGCTTGTGTCTCGCAGCATCGAGTTGACAGTGAGGTTCCATAGAAGCGGGGAGAGAACACCACCCTGAGGCGTTCCCCTTGTGACATAGCGTGATAAGTCAACCGAGCCCAGTGATGAAACTATTCGTCTACCCCTTAGCAGTTGATCAATAAGTCCAATAAGAGACCTGCTTATGCCCAGACTTGTTAAAGCGGTGTTTATAGCATCAGGGCTTATGTTGTTGAAGGCTCCTTCAATATCTAAAAAGGCCACAAGACAGTACTCCTTTTCATACAGCGATTTTTCAATAACAGAAACTAGGCTGTGAAGCGCAGTTTCTGGAGATTTCCCTTTGGTGTATGCATGCTGATAGCTACAGATCAGGTTGCTATCAACACTAGAGGAGAGGTAGTCATTTATTATCCTCTCGAAGGTCTTGAGCACAAAGCATGAGAGACTGATCGGCCTATAGTCCTTGGGCTCGTAATGAGACGCCTTCCCCGCCTTAGGAATAAACACTACCGTGGCACTTCTCCAGGAGCACGGAATGTAGCTAAGAGCCAGGCAGGCTGTATAGAGAAATACCAGCCATTTGGCTGATATCTCCAGCGTGTTTATGAGTTGTGCGGGAATAATCCCGTCTGGCCCGGCAGCCTTGAACGGTTGGAAGCTTTTAACCGCCCACCTAACCTTTTCCTCCGTGATGGGTATGTGTACTGCCAGGTTTGTTGTAGGTGCTAGGGGTTCCTCATGCAAGTTCTCTGGGAAGTGCGTATTCAAGAGCAGCTTGTTGTTGTTGTAACGAGGTGTAGTCCTGCCCAACGCGTATTTTTCCTTAACCTAAATTGTCATCAATATCTTCTAACGGGAGTCCAAGGAAACTAGCAGTTTCAATAGGGTTGGACCAAAGAAAGATGGGTGTTAGAAGAGTGGGCTCAAATGAGCAAGAAAATAAGTGATTGGCATTGTGGGGGGACGAGCCGCATGCCGGACATACATTCGGCACATCAGGGTTCAGTCTAGATATGTAGGAGTTTAACCTGCTACAATATCCAGAGCGTAATTGAGCCAGAGTGACCCTTGTCTCTCGAGGAAGATGACGCTCCTCTTCAGAAATGCCAGGTGTTGCGGCATGTAAGACATTGTTTAGCGGACAGAGCGCAGAGTAATGGCCAACAGACGTTGTATGGATATGCCCCAAGGCCTGTTTATGCACCTGTAGATCAAACGGCGTTGTTATATAGTGCCGGATCTCATCAAAATGTTTACGTAAATGCGATCTTATGGTCCTAGGAGGCGGAATGAGTTCAAGCAGTTGTCTACCGGGGTGCTGTGGTTTACAGCAATTCAGTAGGTACTGCTTGTTTAGCATTTCATTATGCTCCCTAACTGGAAGCATTTTCACCTCATTGTGTATATGACATATAGGTGACATAAGGACGCACCCCGTAGCGGTTCTGAGCGCGGTGTTTTGACAGGCCGGAAGCTGATTCCAGTGAACGTCTGCAAGTCCCGGCGACCATATCGGCGACGCATAGTTCAGGATCGGCCGACCAATTGCATTGTACGTTACCAATAACGTTTCTTTGTCTTTACCCCAAGTACTGCCGGCTAGTGATTTGAGGATTTTGTTACGGCTCTGTAATTTTGAGACAATTGCAGCTGAATGGGCAGCGAAAGTGTGCATGGTGTCGAAAGTCACTCCTAAGATTTTTGGGTAAGCGACAGTAGGTATTTTATGATCACCTACATAAATTTCTAGTTCCATGCCAACCTGCGCTGTCCACGTCGTGAATAGGGTCGCCGAAGACTTTGTTGGCGACAATGTCAAGCTTCGGGCGGTGAAGAACTCGACTAGAGAGGGGAGATAGCCATTTACTTTAGAGCACAGCTCATCAACGGAAGTACCAGTAGCCAATATCGTGCAAGCGTCTGCGTAAGAAACAATCGTAACTTCTTCTGGTGGAGGAGGAAGCTTCGAAATATATAGAAGTTAAACAATAACCGGGAAAGGACACCACCCTGTGGTACCCCTTGTTTGATCCTCCTGGCTTTAGATTTTTTGTTTCTGAATACAACAGACGACCGACGACCACTGAGATAATTGGCGGTCCAACGCTTGAGACAGGGGGGGAGTGACGAGTTTTCCAAATCGGATACAAGCTGCCCATGATTTACTGTATCAAAAGCTTGACTCAGATCGAGTGCAACTAGAACCGTCCTGTCATTAGGTCTGTTTTGATTTAGACCGTCAGTTATCTGAGTGTTTATGACATTTAGAGCAGATGTTGTGCTCCTGCCTTTCCTGAAGCCATGTTGGTGCTCGGCTAACATCAAGTGTGATGTATAGAGCGGGAGTAGGGCCGCTTCAAGTGTCTTTACTACTGGCGAGAGGAGTGAAATCGGACGATATGACTCCCCAACGTTAGCTGGCTTGCCAGGCTCTAGTAGTGGGATCACATTTGCCTGCTTCCATTTGTCGGGTATGACAGCTGTGATCAAAGACAGGTTGAAGACGGCAGTTAAATATTTGACTCCCGCTGGGCCGATATGCTTGAGATGCACCATGGCTATGCCATCAGGGCCGATGGCTTTGGAATTTTTGGCCTTCCGGATAAGAGGCCATCCGTAGCGGTGATGGGAACGGGGGCATAGGTTTTGTGTTTATGCGCGCGCCTGAAGATTCCACGTCTTGTCCTATCTTGCGCAGGGTGTGGGACATACTGTCGACAAAAAGCCTGCACACATTTCCTGGGGTCATTTAAAGTCTTGTCACCAAAGGTGATGTCGACATTTTTTGGTAGACCCGAAGGATTCGACAAGGACTTGACGGTGGACCATAATTTCCCAACACCGGTAGAGAGGTTACAAGACCTAAGGTGCTCCTCCCATTTGGTTTGTTTGTGTACGTTAACCAGCCGCCAGATTTCCACGTTGAGATCACCGATCTGTGGGTCAGAGGGATCGATGTTGCGTATGAGGTCACGTTCATTGGCCAAGGCTGCGGCCTCAGCTGGGAAGTTAGGCCTGATATTTTCTATTCTACCAGCTGGTATAAAACGGGCTGTAGCCTTTTTAATGACCTCACGTATGTTACGCTCGCCAACGTGTACATCAGTGGGAATGGGAAGATCACCAAAGGAGCTCTCCGTGAATTCCAAAAAGCCGACCCAATTAGTTTTTTTGCAACAATTTAAATTACGAAGGAGAGGCAATGGCCACTCTGGGAGTTAAAGACTGATGTGTTCGCCAAGATGGTGGTAGGTTATGTCGCGATATTGATCTCCGTTGCAGTCCTGAAGCCGGCGGAATTCGTTCACTATTAGATGAATGTACATCCGTCGGCGTTGAGGGCTGCACAACTCGACAGCAAGGCGCGACAAACACATCAGTCCAGAGATTTCTGTTTGCGAGCCCAGAACAAATGCGTAGGTGACACAGGCCTAGGCAGGAGTTGCACTTGACCGATGCCACAGACGCATATATCCTGTGCCGACATACAGTGCACGAAGAGTGAGGGACCAGAAGTTGATGGACTTGACTTTCATTCGTGCTAGTGCCGGAAGAAGTTAGTAAAGAGTTTAGAGACGGGGGCTGAAGCTCAGTAGTGCTACAAGCATCAACTGATGTGCTACGAAGAAAGTAGCCATGAGTGGGTGCTTGTGCTGTTGATGCACTGGGAAGCAAGCTACAGCCGGGAACACACATATTCTGCTGGGCAATATGATTATTGCAGGTCGTGGAGACTTGATTATTAGAGGGCGATAAAGCAACATATGAGCGTCGCTTGCCTCGGGACGTCCTAGGACGTGAACAGCACACACTGTACTGAGTGTGATCGTCTTGTATATATTTTCTTCCGACAAACGCAGCAGAACCATTCTCTTGGGCCAGGATTTGGCTCAATGCCAGCCCGGATCAAGAGAATAAGGAGCAGCCGTGCTGCAAGGGGCTGTTCCGGGGATGACAATAGGTGAGGGAATCGTGACGCGTTAGACAGGGTCACTTCGAAATGTATTGCTCTTGGCCGAGTTATTATAAAAAAAAACAACCCGGGTCGTTTCGGTACGAAGGGTATTGTACAGGTACAAATACCGTTCTCGCAGAACCGGCAATACGTGAAACGAGAACCGGCAATACCGGCAGCTCTAGGGTTTCCCTCTCCGTACTGGTCCAGGATACGTCAGGTTTGCGCAAATAGCTTGTGGCTGTTTGAGTTTTTGAGAGCACTCGTCTAAGTCTAGCTGTATCGTCGACATTTTCGCCCCAGTGCAGAAATTTCTGCACGATACTCTCTTCGCCTGCCTCAGAGCTTTTTTGTAGGCCCTGAGTTTAACTTTATATTCGAGCCATTGATTCTCCGTGCCAAGGCTCTTGGCCTTATTAAATTGTGTCCTACATGATTTACGGAGCGAGTCCAGGTCGTAGGACCACTAATGCGGCCTATGTTTACCGCGTGGTTTTGGCACTGGGCAAGCCTGCTCTAGGGCATTCGAGAGCGCCGTTGTAAAGGTCTTTACCAGATCCTCCAACTCCCCTCCTGATGAGGGGACTTGTGGGGGCAGTGCTGGCAAGTCCTTAGATAGTATTTCATTGTGTAGCTGCCAGTTAGTGTTACGTGGGTTGCGTTTCATAAGAAACAGAAAAGTCTAGAACTAATTCTACGTACGTGGTCGGAGAATGAGTGTTCATCGAGAACGCGCCATTTTCTGACCCACTCATAAGCGCCTTCGCTGCAAATAGTGAGATCTATGACCTCCCTACGGGTTTTAGTAATAAACGTAGGTTCGTTACCCACGTTGCAAACTACCAGGTTAGTTGTTAACAAATAATCAAACAACGACTCTCCTCTAGCATTGATATCGGAGCTTCCCCACTGGACGTGATCAGCATTGGCGTCAGTTCCGATAATAAGATGACCCATGGAAAAATTTGCCACCAGGTCTTTTACCTCCCTCTGTGGCGGAGGTTCTTCGGCGTCGTAGGGCATATAGACCGATGCCATCGTCAGACTGGTACTATCGACTGTTAAACAGCTATACAGGCTCCAACCCTGCCCCCCTCGCTGGCTTGGATTAGCTTAAAACCCTTAGTCCCCAAACCGCAAATCCTTGAGCTGTTGACCCAGGGTTCTTGGATGAGGACCACATCTATGTCGCCTTTAGAGAGACGACTGATTAAAGCAGCCGAGGCTGCTTTAGATTTGTGCAGGTTTATCTGAATCACCACCAACATGCGAGCGCTCAGACTTCCCTGCCACCGCCGTATCGTCGAGTTCCACCTCGTCTGGAGGCTTATCTTTCAACGACGATTTGTTCAGACCACGATTTGGCGTAACCGAGATCCTACTAACTGTGGCAATATTGACATTGGTGCGCTCAGGACCAGCTGCTATCACTGTGACGTTGAGGTCTTCCCCGTCCAGCAGGCTGTCTCCTATCTCCGAGCTGTGCACTGCTCGTTCGCCATTTGATGTGGCAGATACCATACTTTCCGAGTCGGACATCTCCGACTCCTCTACCGGCACTGCGATGTCCGAGACCTCCGGTGCAGCCGAAATAGCAGCGCGCTGTGCATCGCCGCGGTATACGTGGATCACGATCTGACCCATGCCGTAGTGCACTCGTCCATTGCACCGTTTAAGGGGCTCGAGTGCTTCCTTAGTCAAGGTGAAGACCACTAGCCTGTCAGGCCCTACCGCATCCTCGACCAGATTGACACCCCAGTCCTGCGTCGGGAGAGACGGGTTCATGATCCTCAGCATCCTGAGAATTCTCTCAGGTTCTGCAGGGATAGCAGGAATCCACGCTCTTGCCCTTGGCCGAGCCGGGATGTCCTTCCAGTCGACAACCTCTATTCTTGCCCCTTGGTAGATCTCACCCAGTCTTGCAGCTGCTGCCTTGTACAGTGCAACAGTGTTTGCATCCTCGCAAGCGAATACCTTGATTCGGCCCTGGTGCCATCCCGCATCAGAACCCATCGGCGTGGCACCCGGAGACTCATCCATAATGTCGAGAAGGGCATTACCGATAGCGTTCCGGACGTACCGCCACTGGTCCCTAGGGATGGCCCAGCTTTCGTTACCTCGGTCAATGACGCCTATGAGGATCCTATCCTTAGTTACTTCAGCAAAGCTGAGTTTACCCACTACGGGGGCGTGTTGCTGCCGCTTCGGGTGAGGTTTTAAATCCACGTCCGATCTCTGGCGTTTGAAGGGATTTCCATTAACCTTCTTTGGCGCGTAATCGCTTTGGAAGTTCGGTAAGATAGCTTCAGCCATCTCCACCGTCTTTCTAGCATTCGGCGATAGCGTCTCTTGTGAAATACCCTCGTATTTCTTCAGGATCCTCGCGGCCGCTCTTTTGTCCAAGTACTCAGAGCGACTGGGAGATGTCTTTTGGTGTAAATTTCGACCCGTAGTTGCCATCGCGGTCGTTCCCTTATTTGGATCTCTGGGGCCAGGTCGTGAGACCACTGCCACAGACGTTAAAGACTTGGTTTCGGTACCGGCACTTACTAGGACTTTAGCATCAGCCGTTGCTGGCTTCACTGTGTTTGTACCGGTACTTACTTTGGGGATTGCCCCCTTGTTATCCAGAGCTAATCGACCCGTATTTGCCATCGCTGTCGATCTCTCGGCTGATAAGGAAATGGAGTTTGTCCTCCGACGTTGCGTTCTCGCTTGCTCCAGCATTTTCCTCCTCTGCTGTGCAGTATACATTGTTGTATCTTTAGTTTTAAGGTTTTTGTTATTATTTATCATCTTGTTCGTACGACCCCTCGCCGGGCAAGGCCAGTTTAGGGTCAAGGGAAGAGTAAGGGGAATATGTCGTCCGCCGCGGCAGAGCCCCATACCGTGGTAAGGCCATAGTTACTCTCCGAGGCGGCCCGGTATCAGAGAGGCTCCGTTCGATTACAGCCACGATTTGCCTCCCGGCTGCAAACGTCCAATGGGCACGTGGTCGCATAACACCCTGGATTGGGAGGGGGAAGATCTTAGTCGTCGCGCCAGAGAGGCTTGGCTTCTCTCGTGATGTAGTACCGGGGCGCTATGATCACAAGGGCAACGTAGCCCTGTGGCTATCGACTTAAGCCCTCGTACCGCGGCAAGGTGTCCACCCTTCACGAGGGATTTTTCATCATAGTCCCACAGAAAAAAAAAAAAAAATGTTAAAATCTAATTTTTGAGTAGTCAAAAAAACATTAGCGGATTGAAAAGTATTTATTGAAAATATTAGAATAAAAGAAAAACAGAACTTAAAATTTGTGAAAATAAAACATGGCTGCTGCATTTGAAAAAAATGAAGTCATGTAGCTCTTAAACTTAAACGAGCCATGTTGTTGTTGTAGCAATACTTTGCCCTGCCTAGTCGAAAGATCCACTTATAAAAAGTTACGTGACAGACCAGACAGGGGTTGTACGGGTGTTGACAGTCCTTTGCCGGATGAATCCGGTACGTTCCGGTACTCCCTTGCGGTACTGCCCGACTGTCTTGGGAACGATTTCGTGGATCTTAGTCGCCTCTTACGACCGGCATACCTACCTCGGGCATATTCTAAACCCCTAAACCGCAGGGTGACGAGCCCTCAACCGCCTTGGCGATTTTGGCTGTCCAACATATGTATTTCGCAAGTCGTTTCTTTGTACAGCCAACTGGCATATTCGCAGAGGGTGGGGCCATGTGTAGAAGTCCACGCAAGTGGCGAACGTTTCTGAACGCCATTCAACTGGGAATGGCTAGAGCTATTTTACAATGACAACCTGTGACAAGGACGGGGGGAGGGGTACAAAAGTCCTAAAATTCGTGTGACGTAATTTATGGATAGTCCCCAATTTAGATACAAAAATTTTGAAAAAGTGTTTAACGGACGTCAGAATCAGATTTAACAAGCCAAAAAATATGTCCGCTAAATGTTTTATCCAATGCACGTGAACTAATTTGCTACTACCTTAAAAATTTTTAACACATGTATCTACCTATATTGAATCGATTTTTCGTCATCCCTTTTCAATTTTGGTTTTGTTACAAACCGGTTTCGGAGATCCGCCATCTTCAGTGTATGTTTTCTTCGACCCGATTTTTACCACGATAAATGTCAAATTTTACTTCATTCTGTCAAAGTAAATTTTTTTCACCCATTTGGCAAAAATCCTTGCACCGTTTTACACAGATCAGCTCCCGTCATACGCACGATTCCAATCAGTGGAAACCGAAGTTGGAATCAAAAATATATGAAACAGTCGGGAGCTCCGCAGCATCCCTAAAGTGAACATGCCTAAGTGCAAATACAATATTACTTTTAGTGACTTTATTGCTGCACCATCTTTTGCCATTTTAAAATGCTTTTAGTCATATCGCGTTTTGCCTTTTTTGAGCGTTCGCAATACAGAATGAATTGGATATATATTGCATTTCTTATCAATTGAGTAGTGATAAAACACACACAATTATCATAGCAATTAGCCAGGCGACATCTCGACGTCTCTACAAGTTATCGCCTCAACGTTGCTGAAGTAAAAATAAAAGTAATATATGAAAAGAACAACATTCAAACACCTAAGTAAAACGTTCCAAATGAGTTGAAGTGTATTTTATCAACACAACAAAAGAAATATTTCGTATTCAAATTCGATAACAAAGCGAAAGCCATAGGCAAAACACGTTAAAAAGGCAAAAGTGCACTTAAAAATGAACAATAGTGAGACGCCGGCTTTTGCCGTCAAAGGCAGTGAAGCGGGCCAAGTGCAGGTAAATAAGCAGCGGCACCAACCACACAGAGAGAGATAAATGTGTAATATCGCACTCGTACTACATGAGGGTAGGAAGTGAGTGACGGAAGACTCAAAGCGATATGAGCTCCGGAAAGAAAAGTAGAAAGGGGAGTCAATGATCGTTTGAAACTGTTTATGGCATACTTACATACATACTTAAGCTGCCTTTACCGATACTTAGCATAGACCTGACTTGACTTGAGAACTGCCACTTAACACTTAGAAAAACAACAAGAGAGCACACTAGCCAGTTTCAAATAAGGGCAAAAATTTCCCCTCTGGAATTGCTTTTTAAAAGTAATTATGTGATTTTTAACATATAACTCTGTAAAAAGTACCAAAACGCATTTTTTTTTGCATTAGGTTACGATGTTCTGAACGTATCTATAATCAGTATATTATTATTATTATTATAAGGCTTTATTACACCGCGACCGGTAGTACGATCTATTGTGTGACCTATCAGCTTATTGCTGTATGCGGAGGCTCTTTATAAATTTGAGCACCTCCTCAGGTTTTTTATTCCATATTACGAACGGATTGAGAGTGACCCCACCTAGGTAGCAGACTCTCTTTCTTGCTAACGCAATGCATTCACAGAGTATGTGAACCGGCGTTTCATCGTCCAGTTCGCAGAACCGACAAATTGTTGTATCTGACAGATTCAGCTTACTCAGGTGATAACGCAGACCGCAATGTCCCGTAAAATACCTAGTGAGGGTTCTTAGATCCACCCTCCTTAGATTAATGAGCCTGGCTGATGCTCTTTGTGAGGGTTCTATAAAGAGTTTGGCCTGCCTCTGCCCTAGGCTGCTAAGCCAATGCTGCCTAAACTGTTTATTTTCCCAGTTGCTTATGGTCTCCTTTACGTGGGCCTTCGTGAGTCCACAAAAGGGTTCCGGACCATAAAATGCTGTTAGAGCACCATGTTTTGCCAGGTGATCTGCTTTTTCGTTGCCGTCATGCCCTTCGTGCCCTGGGACCCAACCTAACAAAACTTTGTTTTTGGCTCCCAGATCATTAAGGACTGCGACGCATTCGAGGTTATAGTGTAAGACTGCAAGGCACGTAGGGCGGCCTGACTGTCCGACATAATGTAGATTCGCCAAGAGGATAGTCATCTTCGGAGGCATTCTCTGCCACATAATTCTATTTCGTGGATTTCCGCTTGAAAGATAGTGGGGTAGTCGGTACCGATTTTTTGTAATTTGGTCTATAGATACCAGCTCACGTTTTACCATCTTCCAGCTTCGATCCATCTGTATACCAAATCTCTGAATCGGATTCATCATAAGGATTCCCTGTGTCCCAGAGCACTCGATCTACGATCGAAACTTCAAAGTTTCGCATGATCCTGAGCGTAGGAGTTATTGCATCACTTACTTGCAAAATAGGACTATTTATGAAATTCTTGACTATCTTCATATGTCCTGTCATATTTCCGATTTTTAGATCGGAAATGTTTTGAAGTCTTAATGCAGCAAGTGTGGCCTCCTTCTCTATCAGAATAGGGAAAGGAGGTATTCCCACAAGGGTACTTAAAGCATCAACAGGGCACGTTCTCATTGCACCTGTTATACCGACACAGACTAGCCGATGCAGCTTACTTAACTTAGTTGCCGCTGTTCTTTGAGCAGTCTTAGGCCACCAGACTAGAGAAGCGTATGTGACTATTGGCTTCACAACTGTATTAAATGACCAGTACTTCATTTTGGGAGACAGCTCCCATGTTTTGCCATAAAGTCTAGTGCAGGCGAAAAAGGCCCTCGTTGCTTTATTTATGGTGGCCTCCAAATTAGCATTCCATGTGAGGGTTTTGTCCAATGTTACCCCTAGGTAACATATATATTAGGGTGATTCAAAAAAAAATGTCGACTTCGTCTTACGCCCTAAAAAGTTAGGTATTGATGAGAAAATAAGCCTTGCAAAAAATTAGCACTCTAACTTAACCCTTAGGGGTGGCTATTTTTTTTCGCCCTTTCCCATAAATTTTGTATGGGGAAAAATGACATTTTTTTTCAAAGTGAATTTTCTTTTAATTTTTGAAACTTTTTTGAAAATATTATTAGATACTCTTAAAGTTGAAGCTTTGAAGCTTCCAAAATGGTAAGCCATGTGCGATTATCTTAACTATTAAGATAATTACAGCCATTTGAAAATGACTTAGTTTTGTACTATTGCACACACATACACAGTAACACGTATGAAATTTAGTTAATTTTAAATGGCTGTAATTATTTTAATAGTTAATATATTCGCACATGGCTTACCATTTTGGAAGATTCAAAGCTTCAACTTTAAGAGTATGTAAAAATATTTTCAAAAAAGTTTCAAAAATTGAAAGAAAATTCACTTTGAAAAAAATACCATTTTTCCCCATACAAAATGTAGGGTGAAAAAAATAGCCACCCCTAAGGGTTAAGTTAGAGCGCTAATTTTTTCCAAGGCTTGTTTTCTCGTCTATACCTAAAGTTTCAGGTGTAAGACCGAAAAATAAACCAAATTTTTTTTATTTGAATCACCCTAATATATATACTCAATGCCTAAACAAAACTATAAAAAATTTTGGGAGGAAAAACAATTTTTTTTTTGGTTGGTCTAATTTTTATTTAATTTTTTTGAAAGTTAGTTTTGCGGCTGCCATATGAATTATATACATCCAAAAATTCTTATCACTATGGAATAATTGGAGAATTTTATTCAAAATGTGTAAAAAAAAAGGTATGGCATCACGCAGTTTTCTCACGGCGCTCACTGAACTTAGAATTTACGTAGAAAATCAAACTCATCAGATTTCTAAGTCAAGTCAAGTAGGGTAATCGATTTCATGCAAACTTCATATAACAGAACGCTAAGTGGCAGTTCCCAAGTCAAGTCAAGTCTATGCTAAGTATCGCTAAAGCGGCGTTTACATAGATCGATTTTTCATTCAATTTCTGAAAATTTAATGGTGTAAACGGGTCTTGCAAACTTGCATGCAACAAAGTTGGTAGCCAGCCGACTTTTGATCAACTCAACATTCAACTTTTGATAAACCCTGCGTTTGTTTACGAACTGACATTCGTAATTTTTTGTCAGATTTTGTTGACAACTTTTGTAATAAATAAATTTGAATAAATTAAATAAATATAAATAGAATTGAGAAGTTATTGGAATTGTTCCTCTTTTTTTGGAGATGAGACACCTAGAGTAAAACCTGTGCGTTCATACCATCCGTAAGGTGCTCCGTTAGGACTTTCGGCGTGGTGCACTCACCCACTGAGTGTGCTCCTTAATACACACTCCCTTATTGGATTACCATACTGAGTCCCCGCCCCAATTAGCACTCCTGAAAAGCTTTTCGCTCCTTTTGGAAGCATTGCAATGCTTAAAAAAGGTTCGATAATTGTTTATCTGCTAGACTAGGTCTCTGTTTCCGTTGTTGTTGTTTTTATTGTAACAAAGCCTAGTCCTGCCAGAAATAACGCTTTTGTCCTAAGTTTTCATCCAAGAAAACGACCAGTTTCAACGGAGTTGGGCCAAAGTGAAATTAGCTCAAGAGTAAGCTCCGAGGAGAAGGCGAATAAATGGTTAGTGTCGTGAGAAGTGCCGCATGCCGGGCAAACATTTGGCACCTCTGGGCTCAGTCTGGATAAGTAATTTAATGTTTAACTACCAATCTTATCCTTCCTTACCGGAAGGAGGGGTAACATGACCTAGAAGATTAGAAGAGGTGATAAATCGCTACAAACAGTCGGGATGTACCGCAAGGGAGTACCGGCGCCTAGCGGATTGATTTCCGACCAAGAACTGTTAATTCGACAACACTTGTTGTTACAACAACAGGGTTTTTTGCGGGATGTATGGTGTCGAAAGGGACAGTCGGGATCAATGATGGGGAACAACATCAATGTTCAACCGCATATATTTCCAGCTCCTTGTTTGCTTCTGTCATGGTCGTGAGTGGGGTTGGCCAAGGATTTCGGCAGTGATATTGGCAGGCTCCGTGCTTTGAAAAATCTGGAAAGAAACGGAAGTTAACTATTTATTCTGGAGCACAGCAAATCAATGTAAAACCCAGCTGGCACATTATTGCTGTAAAAAAATTTAGAAAAATGCTTTTTTAAATTTTTATTTAATTTTTTTCATGACATATCTACCGTCAAAAATTTTTCAAGAAAAATTGATTAATGTAAACGGCTAGTCAATTTAATTTGGAATCAACGGCACATGCAAAGGAAATTGATCCCAAAATTGAACAATGTAAACAGCCCTTAATGGTTGCTTTAGCCAAATAAACATACATAGGTACCCTGCAGTAAAGTTGCTAACCAGAATCCAAAAAAAAGAGAGTCTTCAGCTAAGCACATAGTCACTCGATCTGTACCGCACTCAAAAAAGGTTTTCGTAAATATTAGGAAGCGCCATACATATTTAAGGACAAGAAGGGAACAAAATTGCACTAAAGCGTAATCGTCCTTAAGTAATGGAAATGATTTACTTAAACTGAATAATCATATATCAAGTAAAAATTTCTTTAGCTTAAGTAACAACTGTACTTTAAACAAGTAAGGAAAGCTGTCTTCGGCTGTGCCGAAGGCTATATACCTTTCATGAATAAGCGTCACGATTTTCACTGTTCGATCCCCAGTACAGCCTGTTTCAATTTAACTTTAGCTCATACCGAAATTATAGGAACTATCGATTATATGGGGGCGATGTGTTATATTGGTCCAATCTCATTGATTTTTAACATCGACATTCCACATTCTAAAATAGCAGTAGCTACGAAATTTCACTTTCCTACCTATTTAATTACAGGAGTTATCTATTAAAATCTGTTTATCGGAACAATCGATTGTATGGGGTCTCTGTGAAATATTTATCCCATCTCGATGATTTTCCACATCGATATTTCTTATATAAAATAAGCAACTTTTACAGAATTTCACGATCCTACCTCTTTAATGACAGGAGTTATAGCCCAAAATCCGTTTATCGGAACAATCGATTGTATGCGGGCTATGTGAAATATTTATCGCATCTCGATGATTTTCAACATCGATATTTTTTATATGAAATAAGCAACTTCTACAACATTTTACGTTCCTGCCTCTTTAATTACAGGAGTTAAATCCGTTTATCGGAACAATCGGTTGTATGGGAGCTATATGTAATATCGGTCCGATCTTGCTGGTTCCGACAAATGATTCCTATATTAGAAAATGGTGGCCGCATACAAAATTTCAGCTAAATATCTCAAAAACTGAGGGACTAGTTTGCGTTCAATCAGACAGACAGACAGACAGACAGACAAACAGACGGACATGGCTAAATCAACTCATCTCGTCATCCTGAACATTTTGGTATACTTAGTGATGGGTCCATCTCTTCTTCTTCTCATACTTGCAAACATCGGACCAAAGTTATAATACCATTTCATGTTCATGAAAGGTATAAAAAGAAGTACTTTTCCTCAATTCAAGTGCAAATTTCTTTGTTCTAAGGAAAATTTTACTTTTATTGAGGAAAATAAAGAGTTCTGAGTTCGATTCTCGGTGAAGCAATGCCGTGTTTTCGTTTTCCCGACTTCATGAAAAACGGTGGGTAGGTCGTCAAAATACATGGGAAACAACAACAAAAAATAACCTACCAAGTTGAAAAGCGTCAAATGTTTATTTTTTAAAAAACAGTGAACAGAATACAAATTTTAATCAGTGCCTTATTCACAACTCTCTGGCGGGATCCGCTGAATAAATTGATTAGGGAGCGGCCCTGTAGTAACTAACTAATTTCAGTTTTTCGATTTTCTTTTGTTTTTATTTTTTGTTTACTAATTTTACAAAAATATATGTCAAACACATTTGAAAAGGGCAACGCCCAACAAACATCGAAACAAAATTTCTCCGGCCTTAAGCGGGCTACCCACCTGCCAAGAAATGCCTCAAGAAAAAAGCGAGCATATATTTCTTGTGCTTTGTCAAGAATTTTTGACGTTTACCAAATTTTCCATTTTTTTGCAAATTACTCTCATAAAAATGTAGAAAACATGTTTAGCGAAATATGTACTCACCTTTGCCGTGGATCTGCGCGTTTACCTCAAGAAATATATACGAGCTTATTTATTTCTTGAGGTAAACCGGCGTTGCCAACTATCGAAAAGTGCTGTATTTTTTCTTATGAACTGATTATTGGCCCAAGAAAATTTGACGTGTCAAAACGTTTCTAGATCATTTCTTGAGCGTTTTTTTATATGGAGTTCGACATTTCTTGGCAGGTGAGTAGCCCGCTTTAGAAGAAAATGTATTATAAACATAAAAATATAAATCTATCTGTGCCATTTTTTTAAAGTAAACTAACTCGAGATAGAAAAATATGTGAAAGTTTATTAAGGTGAAATTAAAAAAATTAATGTTCCGGATTATAATTGGCTGTGACAAACGTAAAAAGACAGCTTGGCGGGTATGTAATAAGGCTTGATTATTAAAGCATTTTTTACTTTACTTAAGTTACTTTTAGATTTGAACAGAGGTCGAGTTAAGTTACTTTAATTGGTTGCCACAGATATTCTTCAACTATTGGGAACTTAAAAGTGGTCAAATTGATCTCCAACATAATTTTTTACTTATTCTCCAGACTTGGAGACATATCTACCAACTAGGGCTGATGATTCTACCCGGCCGTTCGGGTAATACCCGGGTAATCCCCGGGTACCCAGCAGGCTATTACCCGGGCATTACCCGGACCCGCTATTACCCGGGTAATACCCGGGCATCATATGGCAAATAGAGCGAGATCCCAGAGCCTAAAAGCGTCACTTATTTTATAATGGATGAAACCAATACCGATCGATAGTCCTCCCCGAATCTAGAAAGAATGTGAAAATTTTAAAGCTGTACCTATGACAAGGGCCTAGGAATCGGGGGTCAAAGTCGCCAAAAAATGACCCTAACTTCACTTATTTTATAATGGATGATTTTCACATATTTGACGTAGATTATCACCCCGCGTCAGTATCAAGTATTGTTAGACCCGTACCAGTGACAAGGCTCCAGCCAGACACCCCCAGTTCGCGGATTTTCCTATAGAAATTTTTTCTCTTTTACCAATTTCACGCATTTGGGCCACTTTGGTTGCTTTTAACTAACCAATATTTTCCCATTTTTTGTAGAACACTACCCTAAAGTAGTATCAGGAATTTTTAGACTTCGTCCCATGGCAAAAACTTCAGCCAGACACCTCAAAACTCGGGAAATTTCACTAATTTTTACTGCGCTTTCACATGTTTAGGCGGATTTGACCAACTTTGGCCTCTTTTAAATAACAGATCTTTACACATGTGTCGTAAAATGCTACCCTTAAGTAGAATGAAGCATTTCCAGACATGATCCCATGGAAAAAACTTCAGCCAGACACCTGAAAGTTCGAGAACTTTTATTTTCCTATTAATTTGCTTTCTCTTCTTTGTCCCACTTTTACTAATTTTAAATGATAGATCTTTTCACATGTGTCGTAGGACACTACCCTTAAGTAGTTTCAGTAATTTTTAGATCTCGTCCCATGGCAAAAACTTCAGCCAGACACTTCAAAACTCGGGAAATTTCACTAATTTATACTGCGCTTTCACATGTTTAAGTGGATTTGACAAACTTTGACTACTTTTAAATAGCAGATCTTCACACATGTGTCGTAAAATGCTACCCTTAAGTAGAATCAAGCATTTCCAGACATCATCCCATGGCAAAAACTTCAGCCAGACACCTCAAAGTTCGGGAACTTTTATTTTCCTATTAATTTGCTTTCTCTTGTTTGTCCCACTTTTACAACTTCTAAACGACGGATCTTTTCAGATGTTTCGTAGGACACTACCCCTAAGTAGTTTCAGTCATTTCTATACTTCGCCCCATGGCAAAAACTTCAGCCAGACACCTCAAAGCTCGGGATTTTCACTAATTTTTACAGAGATTTCACTTGTTTCAGCAGGTTTCTCCAACTTTGTCCACGTTTAAACGGCGGATCTTTACACATGTGTCGTATAACACTACCCTTAAACAGTATCAGGCATTTCCGGACTTCATTCCATGAAAAAAAGTTAAGCCAAACAACCCAAAGCGAGTTTGTCCAACTTTGGCAGTTTTTGAAAGGCAGATCTTTGCACATGTGTCGAGGAACACTATCTCCAAGTAGTATCAGGTATTTTTATACTTCATCCCATGGAAAAAACTTCAGCCAGACACCTCAAGCCTGAGGAATTTTCATAGTTCTTACTGCTTTTTCACATGTTTAATCGGGTTGGTCCAACTTCGGCTGCTTTTAAAGAGCAGATCTTTTCACATGTGTCATAGAAGACCCCCTTAGAGAAGGATCGGCTATTATTATACTTGGCCTCATGTCAAAAACTACAGTCAGACACCTCAAAACTGAGGAATTTTCATAATTATTACTGCGATTTCACAGGTTTAAGCGAGTTGGTCCAACTTTTGCTGTTCGTAAAGGGCATATCTTCACACATGTGTCATAGGAGACTACCTTAAAAAAGTATCGGGTATTTTTTATACTTTGCCCCATGTCAAAAATTTTAGCCAGACACCTCAAAACTGAAGAATTTTCATAATTCTTACTGCGATTTCAAAGTTTTAAGCGAGTTCGTCCAACTTCGGCTGCTTTTAAATAGCAGATCTTTTCACATGTGCCATAGAAGACCCCCTTAAAGAAGGATCGGCTATTTTTGTACTTCGCCCCATGTCAAAAACTACAGTCAGACACCTCAAAACTGAGGAATTTTCATAATTCTTACTGCGATTTCACAGGTTTAAGCGAGTTGGTCCAACTTTTGCTGTTCGTAAAGGGCATATCTTCACACATGTGTCATAGAAGACCACCTTAAAGAAATTTTTATAATTCTTACTGCGTTTTCACATGTTTGAGATGGTTCGTCTACCTCTGGCTGCTTTTAAAGGGCAGATATTTTCAATGTGACATAGAGGACCACCCTTACGTGGTACCAGGTACTTTTAGACTTCGCCTTATGACAAATACTTTAACCAGACACCTTAAATCTGGGTAGTTTTTATAATTCTTACTGTGCTTTCGATTGTTTAAGCAGGTTTGTCCAACTTTGACTATTTTTAAAAGGCGAATATTTACACATGTGTCGTAGAACGCAACTCTTAAGTGGTATCAGGCATTTTTGGAGATCTTCCCATGACCAAAACTACATCCAAACACCTCAAAGCTCGACTTTTTTTTCGCAATTGATCTCTCCATAGGACATGATCAAGCAAATTAGAACAGTTCAGCCCATACAAAGTGTTCAGATGTGGAATTTGTTGCATTTCAGACAGTGTCACTCTTATGTCGCTACCCTGCAGCGAAAGCAACTAGTTGAAAACTACTTTACAACTAGTTGGTGCACCGGGCTTATATGGAACAAAGACAGAACACTGACTAGTTGAGCCCGGTGTTCTGTCTTTTTTCCATATACGCAACTGGTATTTTTTACGTGTTGATGTCCTACAAGATGTCAATTGTCAGATTTCGACCATTATTATTTACTAGCCAGGAAATACCAGTTTCATGCTAGTTGTAAGATACCAGTTCCATCCTAGTTCATCCTGGACTAGTATAATTTCCAAAAAATGAACTAGTCCAAAAAGGACCAGTATGGAATATACTAGTCAAAAAGGCTTTTAACCTGGACTAGTATGATTTCAACCAGAATTTTCCTGGCTTACCCTTTATTTTATCATTTGACTTTATTTTCATGTTTATTCTTAAGAAAGCAGCGGCTATTTGTATTCACCCTATCACGAAAAAGCATCTATGAATTATAAGAGAAAATGAAACGAATGAATTTTGTTTTTTTCAACTGGTATAATTTCATCCAGAAAAATCTAGTTGTATACTAGTATGGAATGGATATTTCCTGACTAGTATGGGTTCAGCCGGAAAATTCTATTTGTATACTGGTATGAAATGGATATTTCCTGACTAGTATGAGTTCTGCCAGAAAATTATAGTTGTATACTAGTATTTTTCTGATTAGTTTGAGGTTTCGCTGCAGGGAACTCGCTTAAACCTGTGAAATCGCAGTAAGAATTATGAAAATTCCTCAGTTTTGAGGTGTCTGGCTGTAGTTTTTGACATGGGGCGAAGTATAAAAATACCCGATGCTTCTTTAAGGTGGTCTTCTATGACACATGTGTGTAGATATGCCCTTTACGAACAGCAAAAGTTGGACCAACTCGCTTAAACCTGTGAAATCGCAGTAAGAATTATGAAAATTCCTCAGTTTTGAGGTGTCTGACTGTAGTTTTTGACATGGGGCGAAGTATAAAAATACCCGATACTTCTTTAAGGGGGTCTTCTATGACACATGTGAAAAGATCTGCTCTTTAAAAGCAGCCGAAGTTGGACCAACCCGATTAAACATGTGAACAAGCAGTAAGAACTATGAAAATTCCTCAGCCTTGAGGTGTCTGGCTGCAGTTTTTTCCATGGGATGAAGTCTAAAAATACCTGATACTACTTGGAGATAGTGTTCCACGACACATGTGTAAAGATCTGCCTTTCAAAAATAGCCAAAGTTGGACAAACTCGGTTAAACATGTGAAAGTGCAGTAAGAATTATAAAAATTCCTCAGTTTTGAGGTGTCTGGCTGAAGTGTTTGACATGAGGCGAAATCTAAAAGTAACTGATACCACTTAAGGGTGGTCTTCTATGACACATGTGAAAAGATCCGCTCTCTAAGAGCAGCCGAAGTTGGACCAACCCGATTAAACATGTGAAAAAGCAGTAAGAACTATGAAAATTCCTCAGGCTTGAGGTGTCTGGCTGAAGTTTTTTCCATGGGATGAAGTATAAAAATGCCTGATACTACTTGGAGATAGTGTTCCTCGACACATGTGCAAAGATCTGCCTTTCAAAAACTGCCAAAGTTGGACAAACTCGCTTAAACATGTGAAAGTGCAGTAAGAATTATAAAAATTCCTCAGTTTTGAGGTGTCTGGCTGAAGTTTTTGACATGGGGCGAAGTCAAAAAGTACGTGATACCACTTAAGAGTGGTCTTCTATGACACATGTGAAATTATCTGCCCTTTAAAAGCAGGCAAAGTTAGAGCAACGCAGTTAAACATGTGAATTCGCAGCAAGAATTATGAAATTTCCTCAGCTTTGAGGTGTCTGGCTGAAGTTTTTGTCATGGGGCGAAGTCTAAAAATGCCTAATATTAGTTAATAGTAGTGTTATACGATACATTTGTAGCGATCCGCCATTTAAAAGCAGCCAAAGTTGGGTAAACCCATTTGACCATGTGAAAGCACAGTAAAAATGATGAAAAGTTCCCGTGCTTTGGGTTGTTTGGCTTAACTTTTTTTCATGGAATGAAGTCCGGAAATGCCTGATACTGTTTAAGGGTAGTGTTATACGACACATGTGTAAAGATCCGCCGTTTAAACGTGGACAAAGTTGGAGAAACCTGCTGAAACAAGTGAAATCTCTGTAAAAATTAGTGAAAATCCCGAGCTTTGAGGTGTCTGGCTGAAGTTTTTGCCATGGGGCGAAGTATAGAAATGACTGAAACTACTTAAGGGTAGTGTCCTACGAAACATCTGAAAAGATCCGTCGTTTAGAAGTTGTAAAAGTGGGACAAACAAGAGAAAGCAAATTAATAGGAAAATAAAAGTTCCCGAACTTTTAGGTGTCTGGCTGAAGTTTTTTCCATGGGATGATGTCTGGAAATGCTTGATTCTACTTAAGGATAGCATTTTACGACACATATGTGAAGATCTGCTATTTAAAAGTAGTCAAAGTTTGTCAAATCTACTTAAAAATGTGAAAGCGCAGTAAAAATTAGTGAAATTTCCCGAGTTTTGAGGTGTCTGGCTGAAGTTTTTGCCATGGGACGAGGTCTAAAAATTACTGAAACTACTTAAGGGTAGTGTCCTACGACACATGTGAAAAGCACTATCATTTAAAATTAGTAAAAGTGGGACAAACAAGAGAAAGCAAATTAATAGGAAAATAAAAGTTCTCGAACTTTCAGGTGTCTGGCTGAAGTTTTTTCCATGGGATAATGCCTAGGAATGCTTCATTCTACTTAAGGGTAGCATTTTACGACACATGTGTAAAGATCTGTTATTTAAAAGAGGCCAAAGTTGGTCAAATCCGCTTAAACATGTGAAAGCGCAGTAAAAATTAGTGAAATTTCCCGAGTTTTGAGGTGTCTGGCTGAAGTTTTTTCCATGGGACGACGTCTAAAAATTCCTGACACTACTTGAGGGTAGTGTTCTACAAAAAATGGGAAAATATTGGGTAGTTAAAAGCAGCCAAAGTGGCCCAAATGCGTGAAATTAGTAAAACAGAATAAATTTCCATAGGAAAATCCGCGAACTGGGGGTGTCTGGCTGGAGCCTTGTCACTGGTACGGGTCTAACAACACTTGATACTGACGCGGGGTGGTAATCTACGTCAAATATGTGAAAATCATCCATTATAAAATAAGTGAAGTTAGGGTCATTTTTTGGCGACTTTGACCCCCGATTCCTAGGCCCTTGTCATAGGTACAGCTTTAAAATTTTCACATTCTTTCTAGATTCGGGGAGGACTATCGATCGGTATTGGTTTCATCCATTATAAAATAAGTGACGCTTTTAGGCTCTGGGATCTTGGTCTAAAACTTCTACTGTAAGCATGCTTGGTTTATTTCAAATATTCAATTCAGTGTACCAGGCGCACAGAATTTATATGTAAGCAAATAAAAAAAGCTGAAATGAAAATTCAGTTTATACAGTTTTAGGCAAAATATAAGAATCATGAGCGGAAGTTTATGAAATTTCTTTCATATGAATTTGTGATGTGAACTTCTAAAGCTGTTAACAACAATAAGAGCATAAAAATGACATTTTGAAAATATCTCAAAAGTTTTGCGTTTCATTTAAAAGAGATACTCGCTGTGATTTTTTCAACCCTTTTGTATATTGAATGGTATCTACATGAAACTTGGGTTCTATCTGCTGTTCTTTGTCGCTACCTCTAAACATAATTCTACATTTTAGTCCCTATAAAGGTTTTAGTCAAAGTCACCAGGAAAACTAAATCCCGAAAATCCTATGTATATTTTACTGAAGCACAGGATGAATGCTTTCACCCCAACAAGTAAAAACTTTCAAGGCGAGGTAAAATTTAAATATAAAAACATAAAAATAAAAATAGAATAAAAAAATATTTTTAATTTCAAATGTTTTTAAAATGAAATAAAAACTGCAAAATAATTTCTCCTCTGCCTTAATAGATTTTTCACCACCTAGAGCTTGTCCTGAACATTTATGAGTGAGAATTCTTATAGGTATTACAGTACATGGCAAGATTGAAATCTATAAAAACATTTGGCGCTTGCTATATGGTGAAAAGATGATCTTTTAGGGAAGCTCATGTCGGTAGTAAGATTTTTAGAAACTTATGAGAACCATCTATATGTTTTTATAGATTTCAATCTTGCCATGTACTGTAATACCTATAAGAATTCTCGCTCATAAATGTTCAGGACAAGCTCTACGTGGTGAAAAATCTATTAAGGCAGAGGAGAAATTATTTTGCAGTTTTTAGTTCATTTTAAAAACATTTTAAATTAAAAATATTTTTTTATTCTATTTTTATTTTATGCTTTTTAGTTGTGAGTTTGTGAAAATTGCCTAATTGAGATTGTAATCGAATATTGCATGTCAGGTTTAAAAAATCAATTTTCTATTATAATTGTAAATTTATTAACATTTTTTATGCGATATAAAATAAGTCAATGCATTGATATTAATTCGAAATATATTTATATTAACATGAATAATCCAAGGCGATGCATCTAATAAATTTCTCATTCTGCGCATTTCCGTCATTGCATCTTCGTTGCATGGCGTACTACTAGTAAGTGTAGAGCAATCTAGTTCATCAATTTGCAAGCCATCCAACGATCTCACACGACTTAGTGCGACATAGGCCTGTCCCTTTGCAAAAAGTTTGGATCCGAGATATACAACTGCGTTGCTTACACTACAGCGCCATCTGCATATCAATATAAAATGCTCAGTGCCATCTGCATATCAATAGACAATGCTCATAAGAGTAAAGGAATTCTCCGCGTGGTAAGTAAAGGTACTTTTGGAATACACCACGCGGCGAATTCCAATCTTCTTTCTATGGCAATAGGGAAAAACGACTAAACTTGGGTGATGATTGGATTTTTGCAAATAAAGCAATATTTTAGATTTTTTTTTTTGTATAATGCATTGTCAGTAAAACCTGATCGATGGTGAAAATTTCAAAACCCCAGCTCAACGGGGAGTTAGTTCAAAATCGAAAGCAAAATCTCTGTAAATAAAATTTTTCAAATATCTCTACCCATGCGCCACCTATCGGAATTATTTTTTTATTATGTGCATTGGGGTATAATTATATGACTAAAAGTTAGCTTTTATTGTAGTCGACCACAGTATTCCCTACAGGGAACATTGTTGAACTGAAATCTAAAAAAAATATGTATGTTGTCAAAAATGTAAAACATAATTCCAGCAGCGTCCGTAGAAAGAAGGGAGATTTTCTAACCTATATCTGTAGCTTGAACCAAAAATCACCCATGTTTTCGCTGTTGTAGCCACCGAAACTCTTCATGAAAGATTTGGTTGCCTTAAGAAGGCCCTATGTTCCAATAGAAGTCAAGAAAAATGATAACGATGATGACGATACATTTTGTTGTCGATTCCGGGGTCCACCTACTGGCCAGTTTTCTGTTTTCTGCGAAGATTTTCATAACAAAAAAAAAATACACTTCCCGGACACTGTGACCACAGGCGAGACTTTAAACATATTTTACTATTGAAAAACTGTATTATAGATGCTACTTTTCAATGGAATGTAATAGTAAGTTGAGTGGATAGGGGTAGTAGCCCCACTTACGCCCCCTTCTGTACACACCAGTTTGCAGCAGAAATTTTATTTCCAATTGAGTTTTTGTTTTTGTAGCAACCTACTATTATTTCATGTAAATTTTGTGCGCCTGATACAAAACTTGAACAAAACTTTGTTTCGAAAAAGTATCAGCTGCACTGACAAATACGCCAGCAGCCTTTTTTAAAGTTTTAATACTACAGCAAGGTGTAAAACATTGGGACCATATATAAAAATTATAGCTATTTTAACTTCGAGGTATAGCTTTAAATCCAAAAAGGATGGAAAAATGTTAAGATATAGGTTGGCTCTTTTACCTCACTTAGAAAGCTTGTACTTTTTGGGGTGAAAGCAATCAATTATCCTTTGCTACAGAGCAAACAACTGGTTACCGGCTATCCCGGGCCATATTTTACCACTTTTTTGATCTGACATTAATTTTTAATTTTTTTGGCTGACTGACTTGACGTTTTAATGATTTGCTCCTTTTTTCAGCGAGTATATATATATCTGCTTTTCCCCAAGCCTATAAATCATTCTTTTTGCAATGAATCTTATATTTTTGAGTACTTGCAGTCATTTTATGAGTTGCATCTGCGATAAAAAAAAAATTACCAAATGACAGTATAACCAGACAGATCTTTTTTCGATAGCTTCTAAACTAGAAAAACGCAGAACTGTCGGGAATGGACCGTGTTAAATAAGTATGAAATAAAAATTTTTAAGAAAAAAATAGTTATCTGCTTTTGCAGACGCAGCGAAGATATGTACATAAGATTTTCGAGAAAAATGTTTATGTAAAATCAACACTTTTCCGGTTATTTTTTTCAACACTATCGCTCATGTTAAAAAACTTGACTTCGTGTTAAATTCACATGAATTGCTATAAAATTTACATGCATTTCTTTCAACACATCATGCCTTCCTGTTAAAACAACACAATCGGCCTCATTCTCTCATGCAAATTCAACAGGACCTTTCTTGTTAGTTTAACATGGTTCATGTTGTCAAAAAAATCAATCTGTGTGTATAGACTTCTTAATATTCTCCTAATTTGTATGTTCTTAGTATTACACTTATTATTACTAACAGCTTTATAAGATTACATCACAAATTGATATGATAGAAATTGTATAAATTTCCGTTTACGATTCTTATGTCTTGCTCAAAACTGTATTAACTGAATTTTCATTTCAGCTTTTTTTATTTGCTTATATATAAATTCTGTGCGCCTGGTACACTGAATTGAATATTTGAAAGAAACCAAGCATGCTTACAGTAGAAATTTGCCATATGATGCCCGGGTATTACCCGGGTAATAGCGGGTAATAGCGGGTCCGGGTAATGCCCGATTATTTCTCATTATCACCCGATTACCCGGGCATTACCAACCATATCTATTTTCAAACTATAAGAAAAAATTAAAGTTGTACGAACTAAATATAAAGAAACAAGTATGAAATTTATATTTATTCATGGTGTTTTAAGCTTAAATTCATATTAAGTGCATTCATACGTACCAAGTATATAATTTCATTTGAGGACTAGTTGAAAAGTATTCTTTTTCATCAACTTTAACTGTTGTTAAGAAAGCCAAGATTCTCAAGTTGGGGTGATAATGAGAAATAACCTCTGGCCACTGAGAAGCAATCAGTTCTGAACTAGCGCGTAAATGTTTATTGGGCAATATGTTGTTTTTGATTTTGTTACTTATTTTTTATTAGAATTTGACAAATGTGGCAAATTATTTTGGCAGATAAAGCCAGTGTTGTAAAGAGTAAATGAAATATATGACAATTAAATATAAGCCAGGGCCTAGATTCTCTAACAGTGAGTTTTGAAATTTTCACTTTTTCACCATTTAAAATATATGGAAAACAAGTAAGGAAGTCTAAGTTCGGGTGAAACCGAACATTACATACCCAGCTGTGCACATAAAGTGGGCGTGATCGTTCACCGATTTTTCTTATTTTCTGTGGTAGTACTCTACATAAACATAACATGCCTGGTACCTAGTTTCGTAAATCTATCTCACACCGTTCTGAAGTTGTTAGCAGTCGAATTTAAAAATTGCTTGACTCATAAGTGGGCGGTGCCACGCCCACTTTCCAAAATTTTGAAAAAATTATGTAAAGAATATGAAAGTTGATGTATGTACCAAATTATATTATTATAGCGAAATCAGTTAATTAGATATGGACTTTTCAATATTTCCACCTCCTTTCAATATAACTTTTATGAAAAAGTAGGCGTGGTCGCGAAGCGATTTCGTTTATTTTCTATAGCTGAATTTACCACAACAATAGTATGGCCTCTACGAAATTTCGTTATACTAGCATAAACTGTTCTGAAGTTATTAAGAGTCAAAATTTTAAAATTTCTTCAAATATACGTGGGCGGTACCACGCCCCCTTTTCAAAATTTTTTATAAAATCGGCCTTAGAACATCTAAATCAATACATATTGCAAATTTTATCATTGTAGCTGCTTCTAATATAGAATTAACCCATTTTATACGTTTTTCGAAATTTTCGATATCGAAAAAGGGGCGTGGTTATGGTCCGATTTTACCCATTTTCAATAGCAATCTATTCTGAACCCAAATAAGTACGCATGCCAAATTTGGTGAAGATATCTCATTATTTGCTCAAGTTATCGTGTTAACGGACAGACGGACGGACGGACGGACGGACGGACAGACGGACGGCCATGGCTCAATCAAATTTTTTTTCGATCCTGATCATATTGATATATGGAAGTCTATATCTATCTCGATTCCTTTATACCTGTACAACCAACCGTTATCCTAACAAAGTTATAATACCCTGTGTACAAGTACAGCTGGGTATAAAAAGTGTACATTTCAAAACTCACACTTAGAGAATCCAGAGCCAGTAAAGCGTTTTTCGTGAACTCGGCAGAACGAAAACACGGCTAATATCATATTTTTATACTTGTATATAACTAAAACAAGTGTTATTAAAAAAAAATGTTTTTCAGAGTACTTATATTGGCTTCCTTATATTGACTTTCCCTCGTGAAGGGTGAACACCTTGCCGCGATACGAGGGCGTAAGTCGATAGCCATAGGGCTACGCTGCCAAGAGAAGCCAAGCCTCTCTGGCGCGACGACTAAGATCTCCCCTCCTCTCAATCCAGGGTGTTACGCAACCACGTGCCCATTGGACGTTTGCAGCCGGGAGGCAAATCGTGGCTGTAATCGAACGGAGCCTCTCTTATACTATGGCCGCGGCGGAGGACACATTCCCCTTACTCTTCCCTTGACCCTAAGTTGGCCTTGCCCGGTGAGGGGTCATACGAACAAGATGAATAATAATAATAAAAACACTAAAACTAAAGATACAACTACGTATTCTGCACAGCAGAGGAGGACAATGCTAGAGCAGGCGAGAACGCAACGTCGGAGGACAAACTCCATTTCAATATCAGCCGAGAGATCGGCAGCGATGGCAACTACGGGTCGATTAGCTCTGGATAATAAGGGGGCAATCCCCAAATCAAGTACCGGTACAAACCCACACTGAGAGAAATGCATTGAATGTTGTGACAATATCACTATTGATAGCGACGAGTTTGATGCAATATTCATTCAGAATGAGCGAGTTATTAAATGTTATTTGCTCCCAATAAAAAGTAAAATGACATGTCAACCATCGATATGATGTACTATTTTTTATATTTATGGATAGAAGACTAATATATTTGAACGGCATGTCAATATCTATGGTCGTGATATGAATTTCTATTGTCGGTATATCCATATCCATATTTACTGCATAGTAATGATGGTAGAGACAGCGTATTAATATATACTAGGATCGCCCGTGGTCGAAATTCGACCATCTGAAATTTTCTTCAACTCTCTCTTAATATATGTGCATATTCCCCGTTCACAACAAAACCAAGTAAGTGACTCCCTCGTGACAAATGCAAATTTGGATTAAGTGATACCATACAAACAATCTTCACATTAGGGTGGTGCAGCAAAGCAGTACAACAGAAAAGCTGACGACAATACATTAGGATATATCTACAACAGATTTTTTTTTATATTTTTTCTTTATTTTTTTTATTTTTATTTTTTTATTTATTTGTTTATGTCTAAGGTACAGCAGACACTTACTATTACAAATTATATTAAACTTACATTAATTGTTACATAAAAAATAAGTTTTTAATTTAAATTGCACAAACACCCGGTATGGGCTTATAATATTTCGATATATAATGGTACATTTTTTATCGTAACCTTGTGGAATTTTACTTTTAAAAAAAACCATATCGTTAAAAATATAAACTTTTTAATGGACAAAAAAAAAAAAAATAAAGAAGTGCTCTGCGAAAAACCTTGTTTTATGTGAATTATGTGATTTCATCTGGTCTAATTTCTTAAGTCGACCTAGGCTGTTATTGCTTATGACCACAGACTTATACTTGCCAGCGTCTAATTACAGCTTTACTTTAAATGAGACGATTGGGGATATTTTTCTGGGCATTCCTCAACTTATGAAAAATGTATTTTCTGCTTTGAAAATATACTTTTCCAATATTTAACCCCCCAAAAATTTCATAAGTGAATTAAACTTTAAAAAAATCGAGATAAGCTTAGACATCAAATAATCAAAGTAAAAATGGGTATTTGTTTCCTTTAGGTGTCAACTGCTAATAAATTAGCTAAAATTATGGGAAATATCTCACAAGACAGGGTTTGGCCTCAGGATCACGAGTCCGGAAGCGCTTTCTAATATTTTGCTTCTCTGAAGAGGTATTTGCAATCAAAGTGGCAAGTTTTCATGTGGTTGTTGTAATTTTATTAGGCTGTACCTAAAAACGTGCGAAAAAATGCGTGCCGTGGTTAATTTTTCGATTTTTTGACCATAACTTTCCATAGAAACATGAAATTAAAAAAGCGCTTCCGGACTCGTGATCCTGAGGCCAAAACCTGTCTTTTGAGCTATCTCCCATAATTTTACCTAATTTATTAGCGGTTGATCCCTAAAGGAAACAAATACCCAAAAATGTGTTTTTCGTAAAAAAAGTAGAGTAGATTGGTGATTTCGTTTCATCAAAAAATGCGCGTTTTTTACACTCGTCAATTTTCCGTTTTCGTTTGCAAAATGAAGGTAAAACGTCAAACAGAATAAGTTTTCATTTCCTAAAAAATTCACACTTTTTACCCTCTGAAGCTTTGACAGGGTAGTTGGTTGCACTGAAAATCAGCTGACGAAAATTTTATTTGACAGATAAATTTGGTGAAAAAAAATTGGATTTTGCAGTAACAATTGAATATGGTTGATAAGCGAAACCTAATTATTCATGCACATAGCATAGCAAACGGGCAATGTTTTTCGTTCGTTTTATCGATGTAGCACTTTCATGTAGAACGGGTACACTTTTATCACACTTTTACAGTATTCTGTGCAAGGGTGTAAACATGTTCAACGAAATCAGCATTACTGTCATATAAAATTGTTCTTTAGTTAAAGTCCGTACGATATTTAAACTTCGATCTTAACATTGTGGAATTTTCTTACAAAATCATATCGTTAAAAAAATAAACTTTACCAATAGGCAAAAAGTTAAATATATAAAGCCAGAAGTGAAGCTGGATTTCTTAGCTTACAAATGTTGTTTAGATGCCGAAGATGATATGATTTGGTACATTTTGTTGTTTCTTTTTTGGCACAAAAATAAAAGCAAGTGGCAACTGCTGGATCATTGCATAGATATGTACGTGTGTGTGTAAGGGAATGAGCGGATGGTTGTGGCTTTGGGAGTTTTATAAGAGTGCTGAATAGTGATGTATAGTTCAGGTATAACAGAATGTGGAGATAACAAAATAGCTGGAGAGTTTGGAGACCTATTTTTTCTTTAATAACAAATAAACTAAAAATAATTTTCAAAATTTTTTTTGGTAAGACACCAGATTAGTCCATTCTAAGTTTCCACTATAAATTTTATAGAGATCTATCCATAAATACTATACGAAATTGGGTTGCGTCTGTTTGTATGGGGAGAGTGTTAGCCTATTAATATATAGATGGGCGACATGTAAATTTTTCTGGGACGCATAATCATAATAAAAAAAAAAAACTAATGGCGGCGATATACCAACAGGTTATCATAGCCTCTAACGAGATTTTTAGCCGAGCTTCTCTTTCCAACTTGTGCTGTGTTGCTTTTGAGTTGGCGGGCCCTACAGTTTTTTGCCGACTCCGAACGGCACTTGCAAAGCAAATGAATTTTTTGCTGAGAAGCTTCTCATGGCTATGGATTTCCTAACAATATTACCGCCGTGGTGTAGCGGTTAAGTGTTCGGCCTTCTACACCAAGTCGTGGCGGTTCGATGCCCGGCAAAAGTAACATCAAAATTATTTAGAAAAACGATTTTTCTAAACGGGGTCGCCCCTCGGCAGTAGTTTGGCAAACTCTCCGGGTGTATATCTGCCATGAGAAGCTTCTCAGCAAAAAATTCATTTGCTTTGCAAATGCCGTTCGGAGTCGGCAAAAAACTGTAGGTCCCGCCAACTTGTAGGAAAAACTCAAAAGCAACACACCACAAGTTGGAAAGAGAAGCTCGGCTAAAAATCTCGTTAGAGATTATGATAACCTGTTGGTATATCGCCGCCATTAGTTAGTTAGTTATTACCACTTGTTGAAGCGTTTTTTTAAATTCAAAATTTTTTGAATTTCTTATGATTGAACATTTTTCTAAAAATATTATAATATGCTGTAGCCGAATGGTAAAATACTGTGCTAACGAGCCAGAGGAGCAGGGTTCGAATCTTACTGAAACAAGATGTCAAATTATATAAAATTTGGTTTTTTAAACTATTTAGAATTTATCAATAGATTATATGGATACCATTTCAATAGTGATTTATCAAAAAAGCATTGATGAAACATCGATATTCATTGATGGGACAGGATTATCAATTTTTATTTAATGTGATATCAATAATTATGGATGTTCGATCCATAGATTTCCCTCCGTGCAGTGAAGGTAACAACGGCTGATGCTAAACCTCCAGTAAGTGCCGGTACCGAAACCAAGTCATTAAAGTCTGCGGCAGTGGTCTCACGACCTGGCCCCAGATATACAAATAAGGGAACGACCGCGATTGCAACTACGGGTCGAAATTCACCCCAAAGGTATCTCCCAGTCGCTCTGAGTACTTGGACAAAAGAGCGGCCGCAAGGATCCTGAAGAAATACGAGGGAGTTTCACAAGAGACCCTATCGCCGAATGCCAGAAAGACGGTGGAGATAGCTGAAGCTTTCTTACCGAACTTCCAAAGCAATTATGCGCCAAAGAAGGTTAATGGAAATCCCTTCAAACGCCAGAGATCCGACATGGATTTAAAACCTCAACTGTTAAAACCAAACTGTTGGACTGTACAAGGCAGCAGCTGCAAGACTGGGTGAGATCTACCAAGGGGCAAGAATCGAGGTTGTCGACTGGAAGGACATCCCGGCTCGGCCAAGAGCAAGAGCATGGATTCTCGCCATCCCTGCTGAACCTGAGAGAATTCTCAGAATTCTGCGGATCAAGAACCCGTCTCTCCCGCCGCAGGACTGGATTGTCTATCTGGTTGAGGATGCGCTAAGGCCTGATAGGCAAGTGGTCTTCACCTTGAATAAGGAGGCACTCGAGCCCCTTAAACGGTGCAATGGACGAGTGCACTACGGCATGGGTCAGATCGTGATCCACGTATACCGCTGCGATGCACAGCGCGCCTATATTTCGGCTGCACCGGAGGAATCGGACATCGCAGTGCCGGAAGAGGAGTCGGAGATGTCCAACTCGGAAAGTATGGTATCTGCCACGTCAAATGGCGAAGGAGCAGTGAACAGCTCGGAGATGGGAGACAGCCTGCTGGACGGGGAAGACCTCAACGTCTCGGTGATAGCAGCTAGTCCTGAGCGCACCAATGTTGATACTGCCACAGTTAGTAGGGGTTCCGCCACACCAAATCATGGTCTGAACAACTCGACGTTGAAAGATAAGCCTCCAGACGAAGTGGAACTCGACGATACGGCGGTGACAGAGAAGTCTGAGCGCTCTCATGTTGATGGTGATCCAGATAAACCTGCAGCCTCGTCTGTTTTAATCAGTCGTCTTTCTAAAGGCGACGTAGATGTGGTCCTCATCCAAGAACCCTGGGTCAACAGCTCAAGGATTTTCGGTTTGGGGACCAAGGGTTTTAAGCTTATCCGAGCCAGCGAGGGGGGCATGGTTAGAGCCTGTATTTTGGTTAAGTCTGAGCTGAATGCTTTTCTCTTGCCCAACTATACCAATGGTGACATTACAGCTGCGTCTATATGCCCTACGATGTCGAAGAACCTCCTCCACAGAGGGAGGTAAAAGACCTGGTGGCAAATTTTTCCATGGGTCAACTTATTGTTTGACTATTTGTTAACAACTAACCTGGTAGTTTGCAACGTGGGTAACGAACCTACGTTTATTAATAAAACCCGCAGGGAGGTAATAGATCTCACTATTTGCAGCGAAGGCGCTTATGAGGGGGTCAGAAAATGGCGTGTTCTCGATGAACATTTATTCTCCAACCACCGGTACATAGAACTAGTTCTAGACTTTTCTGTTGAGCAGCCGGTTATGAAACGCAACCCACGTAACACTAACTGGCAGCTACACTTTGAAATATTATCTAGGGACCTACCGCACTGCCCCCAGAAGTCTCCTCATCAGTAGGGGATTTGGAGGATCTGGTAAAGACCTTTAAAACGGCGCTCTCGAATGCCCTAGAGCAGGATACGCACTTCCCAGGGAACTTGCCTGAGGAACCCTTAGCACCTACAACAAACCTGGCTGTATACATACCCATCATGGAGGAAAAGGTTAGGTGGGCGGTTAAAAGCTTCGAACCGTTCAAGGCTGCCGGGCCAGACGGGATTATTCCGGCACAACTCATAAACACGCTGGAGACATCAGTCAAATGGCTGGTATTTCTCTATACAGCTTGCCTGGCTCTTAGCTACATTCCGTGCTCCTGCCACGGTAGTGTTTATTCCTAAGGCGGGGAAGGCGTCTCATTACGAGCCCAAGGACTACAGGCCGATCAGTCTCTCGTCCTTTGCACTCAAAACCTTCGAGAGGATAATAAATGACTACCTCTGCACTACTATTGATAGCAACCTTATCTCTAGCTATCAGCATGCATACACCAAAGGGAAATCTACAGAAACTGCGCTTCACAGCCTAGTTTCTGTTATTGAAAAATCGCTGTATGAAAAGGAGTACTGTCTCGTGGCCTTTTTAGATACTGAAGGAGCCTTCAACAACATAAGCCCTGATGCTATAAACACCGGTTTAACAAGTCTGGGCATAGGCAGGTGTCTTATTGGACTTATTGAGGTAGGTAGTGGCATATGCAGACGGCTAAGCTACTGTATATAGGGACAAATTCCCAAAAAAACCTGTGCAACTTGATGCAAGTAGCACTGCGAGAGGTTTCCTCATGGTGTCGCGCTGCGGACTGAGCATCAACCCGGGAAAACTAGAACTGGTCCTTTTCACTAACCGCTATAAGATACCACCGTTAATACTACCAAAACTGAATGACGTGCGCCTGAACTTGCCTGAAAGAGCCAAGTTCTTGGGCACTGTTCTGGATAGGAAACTAACCTGGAAGGAGAATGTTCTTCAGCGCCAGAAGAAAGCGTGTATTGCACTCTACACGTTCAAAAGAGCCATTGGAAAAAAATGGGGGCTCAGCCCCAAAATATGCAAATGGATATACACTGCAATTATTCCACCAATTCTGCTCTATGGAGTTGTGGTATGGTGGCCTGCGCTGAGCAAGGCAACAAACCTTAATCTGTTAGGTAAAGTACACAGATCTTGCATGATCTGTATAAGCGGTGCGTTAAGAACAACGCCCAATGAAGCACTCCAGGCCATTCTTGGCATTTTGCCACTCGATCTGGAAGGGCACCGGGTAGCAGCAGCAGTGGCGTAGACAGCTTTTTGCGATGTTCATCAATATGTGGTTTATAAGCGTGGTACAAAAACAGGGTTGGGCATTTTTGCACTACCACTAAGTTTTTAGTGACAATTTCTTCAGTGATAGTTAAAATCAAAAATCACTATCTCTAAGTTTTTAATAATAGTGGGGGTCGACTTTATGATAATACCCTACCATTTCGAATTTTCCAACGAAACTTGGCAAAAAGACTTCCTTTAACTCAATTTAACAAAATTTTAGAAAGAACTGGGTCCGAAAATAATAATAAATAAAATCAAAAATCACTATCACCAAATTTTTAGTGATAGTGGTTTTTGATTTTAACTATCACTGAAAAAATTATCACCAAAAAATTAATGGTAGTGCAAAAATGCCCAACCGTGTACAAAAATAAGGAGGGTTTTTTTACTTAGATATGTACATTAGGTTGCATCGAAAAAAATATTCAGTGTGTGTCACCTTAATTTCAAAGTTTATGTCCAAAAAATTTTTTGTGTTCACCTTTTTTGTTTAAGCATCTTCGAAAAAAACGCTGATTCGAGTTTTTTGCTATAACTTTCTTATATTTGTCCGGTTTTTTTTAATATAAATGACACCGTAGAGGTCTTGCTCGGACCTATCATTGACATTTGGAGTGTTTTGGCTTAAATCGAATTTCGGATTTACTATGCACACGGCGACCGCAGTGGTGTAGCGGTTTAGGTTATGATAACCTGTTGGTATATCGCGGCTATTCGATTTTTATATTTACTTGTATAATACTAATCTAACGATCTCAGAAAATTATGAGGATTTAGCAAAAAAACATAATACTTTTTTCCTAAGCAAGCGTAGTGATCGCTAGGTGGGGACTACATGTTTGGCTAATTGTGTTTACTGTTTGTTTATTAATTATAATTTTTTTAAATCACATCGTACATACTGTGATCAAAACATATATGGACAATTTTATTGATTTTCAGAATGCTGCAATGCTATTAGCTTAGAATTTGTAGACCTTACCTCATTTTTGGTATAAAACTGACTTGCCATTCTTGTAAAAAACACTTTCCGGATTATATTTTTAGAGGAAATTGAATTCCCTACAACAACTGTCTACACTGAAATGACACTACGAATTTTCCCAGTTTTTTCATGTATTTTTTGTAAACTGTTTTCGTGATTTGATTTCTTATATGTAAAAATATAAGTAAAATACAAAGAAAACAACAAAGTGTCATGTAGGCATTTATAGATGCTTTCTCTGCGAAAATGTAGCTCTACCTTCAAATGGCACATCCATATCTACTTATCCCTGAGAGTAGTGACCTTTCTTGCGGGGCTAATGTCGCACCTCGTCCCGTTGTTGAATTCTGATTTCGGATTTAGCAATAAATTTGCCTCAAAAATATGTATGTATTCCCATATTGATTTTTGAAATTAGGCAAATTCGAACCAAAATCGGGAAATAACGAAAGCATACCAATGTTTGAGGCAAGCATACTAGATAGAAAATTCAGGTAAATGTTTGTTTATATCAGTGTTTTTTTTTCAGTTTTATACCAAAAATTGGGTAAGGTTTGCAAAATCTAAACTGTCGTCGATCTCTACAAGAGATGGCCCAGCAGAACCGCGTGAACCTCACGTGGGCCCCGGGGCATAGGGACATTGAGGGAAATTGTAGGGCAGACGAACTTGCGAGGCAGGGCACGCCCAAGCTGGTTCTTCGGGATAAAGAGCGCTTAGGTATGTCGTTTGCCACATGCAAGCTAATGCTGAAAGAGTACACACTCCGCCAAGCCAACGAAAGATGGCTGTAATCTCCAGGATGCCGGATATCCAAAGAAACCTGGCCGAAATCGGATCATAAAAGATCAAGATATATTTATGCCCTAAGGAGAAGAGAAATCTCCATATTAATAGGCGTATTAACTGGGCACTGTCTTATTGGTAGGCACGCAGAAAGACTAGGTGTGCCCAACCGACGATGCTGTAGGAGTTCCAAGGATGATGAGGAGACGGTGGAGCACCTCGTCTGCAACTGCCCGACTTTAAGAATGCGCTTTTTGGGAGTGCCCTTCCTGGTCAGCCTACGCCAGGTCACGGAGCTGGACATAAAGGACCTGGTGGCCTTCATTAAGTCATCTAAATGGTTCGAGGAAGAGAAACGGTGTCGGTTTAGGAACGTCAGTCCCAGGATTCTGCTATGTGGAGAATCCCGATAATACCGGGATTTTCCATATGACAGGGTCGCGGAACTGACTTTCCTACACAGAGCCAAAGGTACCTAATAAAATAGAACAAAAGCGATAAGATATCTATATAGTTTTTCTTCAAGAAGATATGCTTCTCACTATTGTAGAGACAATATTTTTAATGTTATTAAGAAGATTTTCTTTTTAATATTTCAAAAGAAAAATAAATGATATTGCCTTCACCGATAATCGAACTTACAATTTTCGGAATGATAAACCCAGCTGTTAACCATCAGGCCATCGCTCACTTTTGATTGCCAGCGTCTAATTACTGATATTTGTATAGTTGTTAATGTTTTCAAAGGAAAATCACATAAATATAATTGAGAAGATTTTCTTTTTAATATTTCTAATTAGGAAAAAAAAGAGAGAGAATCGAACTTACAATTTTTGGAATGCTAAACCCAGCTGCTAATTACAGCTTTGTACTAAATGTATAGTTTTTTTAATAAGAATTTCTTCTTAAAACCATAGAGATTTCCCTATGGTTTTTTCTTCGTTCCCACCGTTGCCCAAAACTGATAATTAAGACAATCTTATTAATTTTATTAGGCATTTTTGGCTCTGTGTGTATCGGCTAGGCGGAAGTAAAGACAACAATGAGATACTCCACGCTACATACAGACATACGAACTAATATGCAATATATTTCATTTCAGTATATTGAACAACTATTAATACCCGATTTTTTTTTGTATGTATGCAGTCAGGTAAAAAGTATCTAAACCGGATATGCAACACAGCATGAAGTAAGGAACGAGTTTCTGCTGACAGGATGACAGGATATGCACAGAAATTTTTAGAGTATGTATACAAGATATATTGATACAGCATAACTCAATAATGCGCCCACACCAGTGTCTGCGATTGTCGCTTTCGAACTAAAAATGTCAATTTTGTCGTTCCACATTTCTTATTCCTTTCATCGCCTGCGACTCGACGAATGCCATCGAACAAATCATCAGCGCAAAAATTGTCAAGCGATGAAGCAATAATGGGTAATTGCAAGGACCTTCGTTTTTTCTGTTTTGCTCGACGCCAAACACCTACGACTTGGCGGCATGGCGTTAATTAAAGATGGCGACAGCGACGTTGAAAATGACTGTAACAACAAAAAAGCCAAATGGTAAACAAGTGAAGGCACCCAGCTACCATTATCTCCGCGCTGACGACGACAACGCTAATGACATCGTTGACTGGTCTGATTACATTCGCCGAGCCGTACGGGTCTGTGGCTATGACGTTGTGAGTATTTCATCTTTGATGAGTATGTTGATGTTCCATATGTTTGTCGATATGAATGACAAAAACACGTGGGTTGCCTCACTCGTATCTTGACTCATCTTATGTGCCTTATGAATTTGGTGTTTATCGTCATTGTGGTTTGCTGTTGCTGCTCTACTAACGCGGCTGTCAGTGATGTTGTGATGTCTTTAGTAGCGATTGTTATGGCATGATTTCTTGTACAAATGCCCGAAAAATGATTGTGATTTGGTATTGACATGAGCAAAGTTAGTAGTAAAGTTTATTTGATAAGAGCGATTGTGATATGATGTTTTATGCTATGAGTTAATGATAAAATGTGATCTTATGAAATGTTAGGTAAACCAAACTCCTAAGGTTTATAAACTGGCATGACGTAATCTTGATTCCCGACTAGTTTTTATCATGACATGACCCTGAATGGGTTGATATGATATCATCTGTGGAACAAACCTAAGTTATGCATAGCTCTAAAACCATTGTGGCCGTATTACTTGATATGAAGAACTCTTGTTTAATCTGATCTTACCAAAGTTTATGTAACCCATGTAGGCGCGTTCTTGCAATGTTGTGCGTTATTACATGTGATTTTATTTAAATTTTTGTGATATGGTGTGATATGATTTCTTTTAAATTCATATTATATGATGAGACACGCCGCTTGAGTGTATGATATAAATGTGCATTTTCTGATATGTTATCAACCGATCTGATCTTGGGTATCAATTTTTTCCTTATGGCTGGTTTTCATTAGGTCAAAATGACTGACCTCAAAAACTGACTAAGCTGCCACTATGTCAATTTGGTGTCAAATGTGTTTTCATTATGTCTTTAAAACTGGCATAAAAATTCGCATTTAATTTGTTACGGTAAAATCAGCTGTGCGCACATCCAATTATACACATTTGCCAACATGTTGGCAAATGTATTTTGTGTGTCAAACGTTGAAAATTCCGCTGGCATCTGGTGGGCTCGAGCGAATTCAGATCCTACACGCTTACACACACTCCTAGTAACTGGAAATGTCAGACAAAGCAACAACATAAGCAATTTCATAGCTCCGATTCAATTTTCAAGGAAGAAGAAGAAACCATATGGTGGGAGGATGACACCTGTAATGAATTCGCATTGGTCTACTCTGATATCATATCATATAATATGAGCAAGTTATATATATCTCAAAAATTGTTATGATGGCAACATTTGATACGACGAACACTGGTTTCACTAAAGTTCATGTAAACTTTCTGGTATGACCGATTCAAGGTAATGTTATCATATTATGGTCTCCTTTGAATCTTTAAAGTGTGATATAATGTCGTTGGATAAGAACTGTTCTCTGATTTATATTTTATGATGTGATTTGAAATATTTTAGGTTGATAGGATGTCATGCGTTGTTAGTTGGTATATATGCATATTCAAATCCTAAATTTGTCATACTTTATGAACGGACGAGTTGATGCAATTTCAAAAGATTTGCTCGGGTTTGATTTGCATATGATTCAGCCTATCTGATCTGATGTCATATCATATGACTTGACATTTGGAACAAGTCTAACAACAAGTTATAGCTCAAAACTTTTTACGATCGAGCTGTGCTTTAATCTGCTTAATCTGTGTTTCAACACATTTTTTGTGAACTAGTTGAAGCATCATCGCGAATAACGTTCTAAGTTTCAAAATCAAAATTTGTCAGGAGAGCAAAAAAACGCTTAAGTCATAGTTTTTAAATTTATTTCTTTCAACTATCTCCTTAACTTTTTCTTTTATATCTTTCATATTATCAGGTTTACACCTTCCTTATGATCTTCCAGTGCCCTTTCGAATCACTTTCGACGCTTCTATGCAAAATGATGTATGTCGCTTCACATTACCCCACTATTTCTAAATGCATTTTTACAGTTATGGCATGCAAAATTTTAGAAAATTTGTTATCTGAACAATGCAAAAGAGCAATACAAAACGCAATATGCAATAAACCGGTTTTGAAAAAATTTACACTTAGAACGTTAAATGCTTCAGTTGTTAATGCCATCGCATTAGTGTATTTGTGATATAATTTGATTCTTTAAAGTGCGACGTGATCACATGCGTTGATATGATGTCATGCATTGGTATGTATGATTTGATTGTGATTTTCTGATAGGTTATAAGAAACATCGATCCTATCTTAACAGATTACCACTCATTGGTTCTGTTTTGATTTGATTCTGATATCGCCTTAAAAGTTAGAGATTTGTGTAATGTGATATGGTCAATACCTAGTTTTTAGTCAGTAGAGTTCTATAACGCAAGTTAATCTAATATAAAATGCTGTGATTTAAGCAAATATGACAAAAAAGCACGCTCTCTAGTTTAGTAGATGCGATATGCAATAACACGCTCCGAGACCTATGTATAACAAAGACTTGATATCATATCGTCACTGTACAATGATGTGATCTTATCCTGATCTAAAAAAAATAGGAAGAGGAATATATACACGGCTAAAAAAATTAACCTAAATTTTAAACCCGTATAAAGATAATTCAATTTCTCAAACTTTTTTGTACAATATTTCAAACCGTCCAAATACCTACAAAGATTTTCAATTTCTTTTGGTTTCGATTTAAAATCTAAATGAAAAAGCTGTCTAAATTTTTTATTTTTGTTTTGTTTTAATGTAATTGAATTTTTCCCACAAAAACTTCATGTGCGTCATAGCTCAGCGGTAGAGCAGTCGGCTGTGACTCCAGAGCGTTTTCGTTCGAGTTCTGTCAGCTGCCACATTTTTTTTAAGTTTTATTTTATTCTTAAAACTTTTCGGTCTAAAATTTAAACTTTTGGGTTTGAAAATTCAAATTTATTTTTGAAAGCTTATTCAAGATTGAATTTTGCCAACAACATTTATGTGTGCGATGTAGGTCAGTGGTAGAGCAGGCGGGCATGATGCGGGGAGTCTTGGTTCGAATTCCCGCCAAAGGAGAAAAAATTTATTTTATCTTTAAAAAATTGTTAAAACATTTCTTGTTTTTAATTGAAACCCGATTCCTTTAGCCAATTTTCATGAAAAGTGGTCTAGATTGAATTTGAATCCAAATTTGGTTTGGTCATATATGTAGTCCAAAAAAGTTTAAAATTTAGGTTAAAATTTTTAGCCGTGTAGGAGAAGAGGAAAAGGGAGAGAAATAGCAAAAGGCAGAGGAAAGGAGGGGCTACAGAAATTGTATTAGAGCAAAGAGGCTATAAAAGCGTAAAGCGGCAGACATGTCTTTATTAAGGCGGAACATCGTTTGTTGGGTTTACTATCTAGTGATATTATAAATAAAATTGGCATGCAATGAATTATTTTCTCATCACTGTCGCACAACTCTTCATTTCGCCCTTAATATTGTTGTAAGTAATAATGGTTTCATAATTTTCATAGATTTCACGGATAACAACGTGCCGCTAAATGAGCGGGGTAAGAAGTCAAATGATCAAGTTATATGCTGAAAGATAGGCCAATGAAGGACTGTAACAAGCTGATTGACTTTAGAGGGCTGCCAAATGATGTCGTTTCCACTGCAGTTACATACATACATGCATTGCACTCAAGCGCCATACTCGAGTATTCGAGTTATCGTAACCGGAAAAGAACCAGCCATAAAAGGAAGATGTAATAAAATTGCTTCGTTTTTTTTTTTTGTTTTTCAACTTTGTTTTTGTTAAGTTAACTTGTTAGTGTTGCACGCAGCTACTTAGCAATTCCCCTTTTAATTTATATGTGGAAAGGAAATAAACTTGATAAAATTTCAAAAATCAACGATAGGCATATGAAATATATGCTAATGTAGTGCCATGAAGTGGAAAAAAAAATTAAAATAATATTGTAAAACAAATTATTTTTAATTAGAACTGAGTCATACATTTTGTGGAGCGATTACTCATACTCACATTCTTATCTCGGTAATGTTCTACAAATAGTAGCGTGATTTTCTTGGCGTTCGAAAATTTTTCGGCACCTACTTGTGGGAGCAGTGTAAGAAGGGTCTTTTTGACCTCGCTATGGATCCCAGGGAGCATTCAAATGCCTCTCGTCAACTGTTGTCCTGGGAATTATAGTCCTTGATTCCCTCAATTATCACACTTATATCAATACTCGCTTACCCGGCAAACCTCGTTCTGCCCGCCTCCTTTTCTGATAACTCGAACTTTTTCTTATGCAGTGGCGTGCCTTCCATATAAGCCGAAAAGCCCGGCTTGCCTAGCTAATCCCCTATGAGCTACAATATGTTCATTTGGGTTCTTAAAAGGATATCCGGTTTTTCTTTCCCTGCCTGCCACCTACTACCTAATAGCTGTTAATAGCATAAAAACATACCTACAGCTTTTCCTGACACCTGTCGGCTGATAGCTCATTTACATAAAATTATTTCATCTCTTACTTACTTACTTAAAATAGCCTTAAACCGCCTAGGCAATGATGGCCATCTCGCTTTTACTTATTGACTTTTACTGGGCTTTCAAAACCAGTACGAATCTGCGTGCTGAAGCAATTGGTTTTTTTTTTTTAATTTGGAAGTAATTTTATATGAAACTTTGAAGCCGGCTTGTGGCTGATGTTACCATACGCGATAAATGCCAAACTTACGATAAAACGAAAATGAAATTTGCTTATGTATGTATCTACAATTTTAACGTGCAAAGCGCTCTACTCAACAATTATTGGCGCATATTTTAAAGTAGAAAAAAGAATTCAATAGTGGCAGGTGCTGAAATTTTTTTTATTTGCACAGTGCCTAGCAAACAAAGATATTTAAGGTTTCTTAGCTTCTGCAATGTACCTAAATGGGAAATAGTGCGAATAAAACGTTTCCCTTGGATTGGAAAAGCTTAAAAAATCTGCAAACAATAACGTGCCTATTAGCGGAACCTAAAAGTTTAAGTTTTTCCCCGTCTGTAAAAGTCAATAAATATCCTGAACTCTTCTTTGTCTGAAATGTTCTCTGGCAGCAGTATCTGCTTTCGTTGGGGTTATAAAGACTGGGGCTTGCCTTGATTGATACACGCAGGCACGCCACTGTTCTTGTGAGAGTGGTATTGATATATCTTCATATCAATTCCCAGGCCCCCCTCTTCGCCCCTCTTAGAGATATTCAACCTCAAAAATGAAGCTTGTATGGGAGTCCTCACCCCCCTTTTCTGTGTTAATTGTATTTATATCGTATATCTCCATACCAAGTGTGAGGTCCGTTTCAAACCCCCTTTCAGAGATATTCCACCTTAAAATGAAGTATGTATGTGCTGAAGGTGTCACGCCCCATTTTCCGATAACTAATTTTTTTTTCGGTGGTAGGTATGTTATTGACATCGTTTTTCGCACACCAATTTTCAGGCCCCTACCTAGACCCCTCATAGGGATATTCAGCTTCAAAAATAAAGTATGATGTGTCACGCCCCGTTTCTCGATAACTCCCACATCTTTCCTTTTCTCCGCATGCGTTGCCAAGTGAGAGCTCTATAATCGAATAGTTCAACATTCCTTTTTTAGAGACCTTCCAATGAAGGAACACCCTAATATGTAGTGTTTTTCGTTCATAAGTACCCTGCAGTAAAAAAATGTCAATTGCAAAAAAAACATCTAGCTTTTAAATAACTATTTTCTGGCAATTGTAGGAAATAGTGGATTTCAAGCACACTGAGGAATAACTAACGTCTAACTACGCCACAAGTCATGCAGACGTCATGTAGAGGAGTCCGAAAATATGTTAAATTTTTCGTTTGCTTCCGTCCTTCAGCTTGTAATTTCCAGGTGCTTTTTCCGTATTGGGTAAATACAAATAGTAGCTGGTTTCTAAGAAATCAATTTGATACACATAGAGTAAAATGGGGGAATTAAAAAAGGAATGGAAAAGATAAAATAAAATTTAAAGTAAATAAATAGAATGATATAAAATAAAAAAATAAAATGAATTTATCTTTTGGCAATTTTTTGGTTGAAAAGTAGTTACTTAGTAGTTGGTTGACATCTCATGCAGAGGTTACCATAGCTGACCGGACTCCGGCCATCGTCAAACAAAAATAGTTAGTCCGAGTATATGAAAATTTATTTATTTATTTATTTATTCACTTCAAATCTACAGTACAAAGTACCTTACAGACTAACGATACATTAACAAAAAATGCTTATTGAATAATAGAATTTAAAATTAACACAAAAGTAGATCTCGAAAAAGAAAAGTCAATTAACTTATAAGAAGATAAGTCATTAAATTCACATAAGGCCCGCGTAATAGGAGCATTTCTTTCAAAATTTGTTCTGCAACTTTCAACATAGAAAGGAAAAGAGTTACGGAGACTTCTTATCGGAACATTAAAGTTTATGCGCTCTAGAAGAATTGGGCAATCAATCATGCCATTGATTATATTGAAAATAAAAGAAAGGGAGAGAATAGACCTTCTTTTATCTAAGGAGCAGAGATCAATAAGCAACAACCGCGAATGGTACGAAGGCACAGGATCCTCGAAACGCAAGGAATTTTTTGAACCCTTTCGATCCTTTTTATTGATTGTTGATCGTATGGTCTCCAAATAATAACCGCATATTCTAATTTAGAGCGAACGAGGGACGTGAAAAGAAGCTTAAATGTGTAAGGGTCTGAAAACTCTGTGGAATTACGTCGTATAAAGCCCAATACCGAGTATGCCTTAGAAAGAATGAAATTAATATGATTATTAAAAGACAACTTCGCCTCAAAAATTACTCCTAGATCTTTAGTTTCAATAACCTTGTTTAAAACACAATTGGCGATATAGTACAGCGAGGGAGTAGGATTCTGGCGCCTAGTGTAAGTAAGGTGAAAACACTTATCAATGTTTAAGGATAACCGCGATTTTAAACACCATAAATGGAGATTATTTAAATCACTTTGAAGTCTACTTACATCATCAGCATCCTTCACCACCTTGAATACCTTCAAATCATCAGCATAAAGAAGGTAATTCGAAAATGAGAAACAACTGCCAATGTCGTTAATGAAAAGAACGAATAAAAGAGGGCCTAAAATGCTTCCCTGGGGAACACCAGAAGAAGCAACAAAAAATTCTGAAATCGAGCCATCAAGCGAGACTACACAACGCCGATTAGACAAATATGAGGTTATCCAATTCAGAAGAGAGGAGTGGAATCCGAGACAAGCTAACTTAGTAATCAGAATCCTGTGAGAAACTCTATCGAAGGCTTTAGAAAAGTCAGTATAAATGCAGTCAACTTGCGAACCAGTCGAAAACGAAGATATGCAAAAATCGCTGAACACCATTAAATTGGAGACTGTCGAGCGTCCGGAAATAAATCCATGCTGGTTAGGACTGATTACAGACTTTACAGTAAAATGTATTTTATCTTTAACAATACTTTCAAAAAGTTTTGCAAAGTTTGATAGCTTTGAAATAGGCCTGTAGTTACGAACATTACATTTACTCCCACTTTTGAAAAGAGGCGTAATTGTTGTTATCTTCCAGTCATTTATGAAGATTCCTGACGAAAGAGATTTATTAAAAAGTAATTGTAACGGGTATGACAGCGCTGGACAGCCCTTAAGTAAAAGAGCTGGCAGTCCGTCTGCTTCTGATTGTGACGAAAGCTTGAGGGATAGAATCGCACTCAAAACTTCGTCAGACGAAATATGCAAGGTCCCTAGATTAACAGACGGGTATATTTCAGAAGAAAAATCGGGAGAACTCTCGTCATCAATAACAAACAATTTACAGTAAATATACAGCACTAGTTGATTGGTAAGCTACTTAAAGTTACTTTTACGCTAGATACTTTTCCTGCAGAGTAACTATGCATATAATTTTTCTTTACAACCCACCTTGTACATTCTCTCATACCCCATTGGCTGTAAAATGGGCGCAAGTGCATAAGTACTTAATGCATTGCTACTTCTGAATCAATGGGTATCTCACTTTTGCTCGCCATATCAGTTGGGATAGCATGCATGGCAGTTGATTGTATTGGTAAAATCGTTTCGCAGCATATAAACATTTGGCGATAAGCGCCAAAGACATTATACAAAATCCTTGCGCAAGTAACGATAACATAAATTTGTACAAATAAGACTTTTTCACATACACAACTCAAACAAATTGTGCAATATTCATTTCTGATCAAGCATTTTCCGTCAAAGTTCGCAGACTTGCGTTAAAATCTAAATTGCTTCGATTTTAGCACAGTTCTTTGCGCAAATAGCTCAACCAACGCACACACCACACAAATACTTGTGCAAGTGCATGTTTTGCGCATTTAAATCTGTGCTGTGTATAGGCCGCCATAGGAAAATACACTTCGTGCAACTAAAAATGCACTCAAACACACTTGAAGGCTTCCTGAATGATAAGAGAAGTTCCTTTTTTATTGGCAATCAATATGGAATCCTTCAATCTTTAATATGGGTGGCATGACTCATTTTTACTGCGAGTATTGAAAATGATATATGGACATTTGAATGTGATTATTGTTGGTGTTGCTTTACTATTTGTTGTTGTTGCTGTTGTGCTGTTGATATTGTTACTTGGCTTGTTTCATCTAAAACCGTCCGATGATGCGAGTCGAATCGATTCGAAAGAATTTTCTCACAGGAGGTTAGGTTAGATTCAAGTGGCTGCCGCAGAGACACACTTAGGCCAGTTTTAAGAGGACCGTTGTGATACCACCAACACTAAAAAAGGCAGTCCCGGGACTAGGCCATACGAAAAATAGCTGAGTTGTTGGGACTCTCCACATAGCAAGTCCCGGGACTGACACTCCTAAACCGACACCGTTACTCCTCCTCGAACCATTTGAATGACTTAATAAAGGCTATCAAATCCTTTATGCCAGCTCCGCGATCTGGCGTAGGCTATCCAGGAAGGGAACTCCAAAATAGCGCGTTCTCGCTCCGCTTAAAGCCTGGCGATTGCAGATAAGGTGCTCCACCTTTTCCTCCTCCTCAACATCTTTGCAACTCCTACAGCATCCTCGGTAGGGCACACCTAGTGTTATTGACATATGAACGTAGCTTAAGGTTTCTTGTTAAATACAACTCTGATAATTTATATTTTAACTACTTTTATTTCAACCCTGTATATGTATACTGAATTTAAATTTGTAATGGCTTCTAACGGCTTCATTCTTTACGAACATTTCATTAAATTTATATCCTTTCAGATATTAAAACCCATCAAAATTTTGTACTAAACGTTTGTTTATCGATTAATAAAATGTGTTATTAATATATTCGTGTGCTTTATTTTCGAAATATTGCCGCCGAAACATTAATTTTAATATTTAATCACGCATAAGCCTGCTGAATAATCGCCATCTTTAAATAAACGCATGCCGCGCTACAATTTAAGGAAAAAAACGAAAACTGCGCAAAATTCATCAAAAATGCCGAATAGCGACAAAGACACATCCAGCGACGATGGGGAGAAAACTATTATCGAATCAGAAAACGCAGTTGCTGATTTGCAGGAACAGATTCGTAGACTCCGGGAAAATTTAGAGGTCTCCGAAAAAGAAAGACTATTGCTAAAACAGACACTAGCTTCTACAACTGCCGCTATCGAAGTAAAGACAAGTGAATCACGTCCAGACACTGGTCATACCGGTGCTGCCGCACCAATGATCGTGCCTGCGCTATGTCACATAAAGGTTTTAACAGCGTCGCCGCTCTTGCCACACAAACTTCAATGCCAATGTATATGGGCAAATCCGCCGTAGTGTTACATTTTTGCCAAAAAAAAAATTTTTTTAAAACATCGAAGCACAAGAATAACTTTTTTTCTGGTACATTGGTAGATAAAGAGGAGCTTAAATTTATCGGCGTAATTCGTCTTACATAATGCCTCAAAAAGATATAGTCAATAGATCGGAGATAATATATATAAATTCAAGTCGCAGTGTTTAATATACATTTATTTAAACACTACTGCACCGAAATTTTACCAGCGTGTGGAGATATAAGAAGCTTATATTTAGGCCAAATTTTTTTGATATCCGACATCCGGTTTTGGAGATATCGTTAAAAATATATAGCCGAAAAACCGTCAAATATTTTTTAGTGCCAAGTTGGTTATGCATTCATTTTAACAGTTTCCTACGTTTCCTACCATTCATCTTGAAATTTTACCAGCGTACTGACGAATAAACGAAGAATGATTTAGGAAATATCGATGAAAGTAAAACCCGAAAAACCGATAAATATTTTTGCTAATTTGAGCACTTCTTTACCGATTATGTTAAAGGTTTAGCAGCATGTAGATATTTATGTAAAGTATATTTGGGTAAACTTTTTTTGATACCCGAAACCCGGTTTTCGAGATATCCTCAAAAATATGAAACCGGGTAAAAAAACTTTCTACCTGCAATATGGGTATCAAACGAAATATACTGAAGAGGGCTGTGACTTAATAAACTTTTTTTTGATACCCGAAACACGGTTTTCGAGATATCCTCAAAAATATGAAACCGGGTAAAAAATCTTTCTACCTGCAATATGGGTATCAAACGAAAGGTACTGAAGAGGGCTGTGACGTAATAAACTTTTTTTTGATACCCGAAACACGGTTTTCGAGATATCCTCAAAAATATGAAACCGGGTAAAAAATCTTTCTACCTGCAATATGGCTATCAAACGAAAGGTACTGAAGAGAGCTTTGACGTACTATGGTTCTCATATCGATATTTCTACTTCTTCGGAGGTGTATTCCGATATATATATATATTTATCTGACCTCTGTTCTCCAGCTTTTCGTTAAATTTTATTTAACGAACAGGAGAACTTTAAGTCTCTTCACTAAAGGGACCATTATGAAAGGCTATTACAGAGAAATAATGATGATATGTATACTTGCATGTTTTTTTTTTTAATTATTATACTTAGTTTGTGTTTCATTTCACTAACGTTTGAATAAAAATTAGTTTGGAAGTAATTAAATATATTTTTCCAAATTTTTTTACGGTTTCTGATATATCTCGAAAATTTCCCATATTTGCTCCTTGTACAAATTTCAATAACTTTCGTTATGTTAATCTTTCAAAATGAGGCATTTGGTTTTATACTACTGTAGTGTGGGACAAAAAATTACAAAAGAGTAACATGTAACACTGTAGCTGTGCCAACAAAAAAACATGCTACCGAAAAAAAATTACGCAGCTAAGTACCTTGACATTTCTGCCTCTAACTTCAAAACTGCAGAGAGCACATCAAATTCAAAACCACCGAAAGTTTTGCTGTATAATAGGCTTTCATGGCGTATAACCAAAATTTTAATACTCTGTTGCCTCAAAAACTTATAAGCACAAATTCACAAATATTGAAAAAAGGCCAAAAATAGAGTATCGCTACTTTCATTGATGATAACTTTAAATATTGGAGTAGCACAGTAACCCCGCTTACATTTTTAGAATCTCCGTCTCAAAAACTACACCCAGTTAAAATTTCAAAGCGATACATTAATGCCTCAAAATTTTATAGAACAAATACCAAAAAAAAAACGAGTATCACTTGAAAAAACGGAAAAATCGACGTTTTTCACTCTTCAAAGTTCTGAAAAAACTTTTTGTCTACATTTTTTCCATCCATATCTTCAGAGGTGATAGTGAATACGTCAAACTAAATATCCATATGCTTTTTACCGGCTTTACTTCATTAATCCATGTGTAGCATCCGAGTATCCAAAAATGTAACACTACGGCGGATTTGCCCATATGACTACCTCAACAACCGCCAATTATGCTGCCTACGCTTTGCCACATACAATTTTTAATAACACCGCTGTTGCCACACATACTTCTAACGTTGCTGCTGAGGATGAATACTTCGCCCGTTCAAACGCTTTTACAAGTTTCGCTAACACCATATCAGATGGTCATCATATACCTAGCTACATACAACCTAATACGCATAATTCTAACTTCACAACAGGTAATTATATGTCAAATGCCAATTTCAATTCTACAGCCGCCGCGTCGGTGCACACCGCTCCTTCGTCTCATATATTGAATAATAATTCACACCCAACTTTTGTACCGTCGCACAACCCAAATTTTTCTCGTAAACTACAAAAATTGCCGCAGTTTTCAAGGTCGCCAGAAGAGTGGCCAATGTTAATAGTCGCTTTTCGAGAAACAACAAATATGTACGCATACACCAATGTGGAGAATTTACTCCGTTTGCAAAAGGCTCTCAAGGGAGAAGCCCGATCAAAAGTTGAATCTCTTTTGACTCACCCGTCAAGTGTCAATGCGTTGATTTCGTCGTTGCAATTCCACTTTGGACGACCAGAACTACTTATTCGCAGCCAGCTAGCCAAAGCAAGATCAATTCCTTCAATCACAACTGGAAAATACATGAAATTGCTAACTTTAGCTCAATGGTTACAAATTTGGTAGCCTTTCCGGTGCCGTGCCTCACCTGTCGAACCCCACATTGCTTGAAGAATTGGTAAGTAAACTACCACATTACAAACGCGAAGAATGGGCACGTCACACATTCTCAATAAATATGCCATATCCAACAATTTGCGAAGTCAGTTCTTGGCTGCAACAGATGTCAACATACGTTGTTATGGCAGCAGAGCTTACCTCACCACATGTCAACTTCGATAAGCCACCACGAAATTCTAACACAAATAAATTTGTAAAACCAGTCCTAGCCGTATCGGAAGAAAAATTCAAATGTTTATTTTGTAAGGACAATCACCGATTGTACCAATGCTTAATGTTCAAAGAGGCTAAATATGACGACCGATGGGAGATCGTTAAAACCAACCGCCTTTGTTTTTGTTGCCTTTCCCCGGGTCATAATGTGCACAACTGCCCACGACGTCGCCCGTGTGGCATATCGCTTTGCCAAAAGTACCACAGCAAACTTTTGCATAATGAAATCACTCAAAATAATAATACTGGCAGCACTGGACCTGTCGAGTCAGCTGTTGCTACAATAAGTAAATGTCGTTTGCCTGAATATAAAAAATATCAAATAACGAATGATGGAAATAAAGAAAATGTGATTACAAATGTAAACAAAACGTTACTGAAATTTTTACCTGTGAGCTTACATGGACCAAAAGGGCGTATTGATATAATTGCTTTTATTGATGAAGGAGCAAAGGTAACATTGCTTGAGGAAGAAATTGCTAATGAAATTGGTGTTACAGGTAGAACAGATTTGTTGCATCTAAAGTGGTTTGACGACCAAACTACAAGTGAGGTTTCGATGCGTGCAAACTTGGAAATTTCAAACGTAAACAACAACAAGAGGTTCGACATGAATGGGGTGCGAACAGTAAAAAATTTATTGTTGCCTTCACAAACATTGTGCATCGAGAAGTTTGCGCAACAGTTTGAAGAATTAAATGACATACCCATACAAAGTTATACCAAACATCATCATTTATTGGCGCTTAACCGCCTAAGCGATTTTGGCCGTTGCATATCAAAGCACGCCAGTCATTCCTTTTTAGCGATAACTGACGCCAATTGGAAACCCCAAGGGAGTTCAAGTCATCCTCCACCTGTTGTTTCCATCTCAGTCGAGGCCTCCCCCTTCCTCTGCTGCCGAATTCAGGCGACGATAGGAAAACCTTCTGTGCTGGAGCTTCTTTGTCCATTCGCAAAACATGGCCCAGCCAGCGGAGTCTTTGGGATTTAATTCGCTGGACTATGGTCAGATCTGCGTAAAGCTCGTACAGCTCATCGTTAAATTTCCTTCGATACTCGCCGTTGGCATCACGGGAAGGACCATAAATCTTCCGGAGAACTTTTCTCTCAAATACTCCAAGGGCCATCTCATCTTCTCTTGACCTTGTCCATGAATCTGAGCCATACATCAGGACAGGTATGATGAGAGACTTATAGAGCGTGATCTTTGTTCTTCGAGAGAGGACTTTACTTCTCAATTGCCTACTCAGTCCAAAGTAGCACTTGTTGGCAAGAGTGATTCTCCGCTGGATTTCTAGACTGATATTATTTTCGGTGTTGATACTGGTTCCCAAATAGACGAAGTCCCTCACAGTTTCAAATTTGTAACTATCAACAGTGACATGGCTGCCAAGGCGCAGGTGCGCCGATTCTTTCTTTGATGACAGCAAATACTACGTCTTGTCCTCGTTCACGGCAAGACCCACTTTTTTCGCTTCCTTATCCAGTCCAGAGAAGGCAGCGCTTACGGCGCGGTTGTTAACGCCAATGATATCAATATCATCGGCATACGCCAGCAATTGCACGCTCTTGTAATACGGTTTAGCTCTGCTGCTCGAATTATCTTCTCCAGCATCAGATTGAAGAAATCGCACGAAAGGCAGTCGCCCTGTCTGAAGCTTCGTTTGGTTTCAAATGGCTCAGCAGGGAAGTCAAATTCAGACATGGCGGCATACAGGCAACTCCTTTTTGCGCTGTCAAAGGCGGCTTTGAAATCGACAAAGAGATGGTGTGTGTCGATTCTTTTATCATGGGTCTTCTCCAGGATTTGGCGTATCGTGAAAATCTTGTCGATGGTAGACTTACCAGGTCTAAAGCCACACTGATAAGGTCCAATCAGTTTGTCTACGATGGGCTGCAGCCTTTCACACAACACGCTAGAAAAAACCTTATATGCAATATTAAGAAGACTAATTCCGCGGTAGTTGGTGCGGTTAGCGGGATCGCCTTTCTTGTGGATTGGGCAAAGCACACTTAAATTCCAATCCGGAGGCATGCATTCGTCTGACCATGTTCTGCATAAGAGCTGATGCATGCTTTTTACCAGCTCTTCGCCTGCGTGTTTGAACAGCTCGGCGGGTAGTCCGTCTTTTCCAGGCGCTTTGTTGTTTTTGAGCCGGGATATAGCTATCCTCACTTCATCATAGTCAGGTGGTGGGACGACTTTTCCATCGTCAGGGATTGGGGTATCGGGTTCGACGTCTCCCTCGCAATTTAGCAGTGAGGAGAAGTGCTCCCTCCATAATTTAAGTACACTTTGTACGTCGGTTACCAGGTCGCCATTATTGTCCTTACAGGAGCTTGCCCCGGTCTAAAAAACCTTCCGTCATCCGCCGGATCTTTTCATAGAATTTCGGGCATCATTCTTGTCAGCCAGCATCTCAAGCTCCTCACACTCACGCCTTTCGGCCTCACTTTTCTTTTTTCTGAAAAGGCGTCTCTCTTCCTTCTTTGCCTCACGATATTGTTGCCATACACTGCGGGTTGCGCCCGTTCGCAACGTCTCCTTGTAGGCAGCGTCCTTTTTTTTCGAGGCAGTTTTGCATTCCTCATCGTACCAGTTGTTCTTGCGGGCTCGCTGGAACCCTATAGTGGCCTCAGCGGCGGTACGCAATGAGTGAGAGATATGCTTCCATTGCTCGGTTACATCGTTAGGTCGGGGATTGCCCTCTGCTAGCAGGTGTGAGAGTCGAGTTGTGAAATTATCATCTGTCTGTGTCATGCGCAGCTTCTCGACGTCAAACTTTCCTTCCGTTACTGTGCGCACTTTCTTCGTTGCACAGAGGCGTGTGCGTATCTTGGCTGCGACAAGATAATGGTCAGAGTCAATATTGTCTGCCGTCAATCAAGACATGATCAATCTGGTTTCTAGTTCTTTGATCAGGGGACAACCATGTGGCTTGGTGTATTCCCTTATGCTGGAACCTGGTACTACTGATGACCATATTGCGAGCAGCGGCGAAGTCAATCAACCTAGTGCCGTTGGGGGATGTTATATCGTGGAGACTGAATTTTCCAACTGTAGGACCAAAGACTCCTTCCTTGCCCACCTTGACATTAAAGTCGCCGAGCAAGATTTTGATATCATGCTGGGGGCAGCGATCATGAGTCTGTTCAAGTTTATCGTAGAAGGAGTCCTTCTCTGCGTCGTCCGTCTCCTCAGTCGGCGCATAGGCGCAGATAAATGTTATGTTGAAAAACCTCGCCTTGATGCGGATCGCAGCGAGACGCTCGTCCCCGGGTCATAATGTGCACAACTGCCCACGACGTCGCCCGTGTGGCATATCGCTTTGCCAAAAGTACCACAACAAACTTTTGCATAATGAAATCACTCAAAATAATAATACTGGCAGCACTGGACCTGTCGAGTCAGCTGTTGCTACAATAAGTAAATGTCGTTTGCCTGAATATAAAAAATATCAAATAACGAATGATGGAAATAAAGAAAATGTGATTACAAATGTAAACAAAACGTTACTGAAATTTTTACCTGTGAGCTTACATGGACCAAAAGGGCGTTTTGATATAATTGCTTTTATTGATGAAGGAGCAAAGGTAACATTGCTTGAGGAAGAAATTGCTAATGGAATTGGTCTTACAGGTAGAACAGATTTGTTGCATCTAAAGTGGTTTGACGACCAAACTACAAGTGAGGTTTCGATGTGTGCAAACTTGGAAATTTCCAACGGAAACAACAACAAGAGGTTCGACATGAAAGGGGTGCGAACAGTAAAAAATTTATTGTTGCCTTCACAAACATTGTGCATCGAGAAGTTTGCGCAACAGTTTGAAGAATTAAATGACATACCCATACAAAGTTATACCAATGCGATTCCTAAAATTCTGATCGGAATGCCGTATACAAATTTGGTACGCCCGCTTAGTGTTGTGAACTTCACCGAGGGATTCACAGCACATGAAACAAAATTTGGTTGGACGCTGTTCGGTTCAGACGAAAATGAAATTAATAGTTATACAATTTGTCATGTAGATACCGATGATCATATAAATAAAATACAGCAGCAATTAGATGATTATTTTTATCTAGAAGCTTTCGAAGCAAATTTGCCAGTTGTTAAGTCTGCTGCCCCCTCCCAATCCAGGGTGTTATGCGAAACCGTGCCCATTGGACGTTTGCAGCCGGGAGGCAAATCGTGGCTGTATTTGAACGGAGCCTCTCTGACACCGGGTCGCCTCAGAGAGTAAGCATGGCCTTACCGCGGTACGGGGCTCTGCCGCGGCGGACGACACATTTTCCCCTACTCTTCCCTTGACCCTAAGCTGGCCTTGTCCGGCGATGGGTCGTACGAACAAGATGAACTCGAATAACCTGAATAAAAACGAAAAATCTGAAAAACAAACAACGCCAAATTTCACTCCTCAGCAAAGGAGAGCTATGGAGAGCAGGCGAGGAAGCAACAACAACGCCGGAGGACAACCTCCGTTCCACAATCAAGGGGGGGATCGACAGCGATGGCAACTACGAGTCGGTCAACCAACCCTCTATCGAATAAGATTGACTTGATGGGAGCTAGCACCAGTGCGGTTGCCAACGCAGCTAAGCGGACAACGGCGGATGCTAAACTCCCATCAACCGCTGATATGAAAACCAGTATCTTTACGTCTGTGGCAGCGGTCTCACGACCTGGCCTCGGAGTTTCGAAGGAGAAGGAAGCTGCAACTGAGATGTCGGCAAGGAGAGCGACCGCGATGGCAACTACGGGTCCGCACTCCAGGGAGACATCTCCCCGCCGCTTCACATACCACGAGAAAAGATTGGCTGCAAAGATCCTGAAGAGGTATGAAGGGGTACCGCAGGAATCGCTGTCGCCGAATTCCAGTAAATCTGTAGAGCTAGCGAAAGCTGTGATACCGGATTTCCAAAATTCTTACATGCCAAAGAGGTTAAAAATTAACCCTTTCAAGCGCCAGAGATCGGATCTGGAGTTAATTCCCCCTCCCAAGCGGCATCAGAATACCTCTGGAGCGGGCAAACTAAGCTTTGCTGAGGTAACCAAGGACAGGATCCTTATAGGCGTCCTTGACCGAGGCAATGACCGTCTGGCCATCCCCAAGGACCGGTGGCGTTACGTGCGAAATGAACTCGGCAACATTCTTCTCAACGTTGCTCCGGAGTTTCCGGGTAGTTCGGCACGAGTAACGGATGCGGGTTGGCACCAGGGTCAAATTAAATTACTCGCATGCGAGGATGCAAAAACCGTAGCACTGTACAAGGCAGCAGCTGCTAAACTGGGTGAAGTCTACAAGGGCGCAAAGATAGAGGTCGTCGACTGGAAGGACATTCCAGCTCGTCCAAGGGCAAGGGCGTGGATTCCGGCCATCCCTGACGAACCCGAGAGAATACTCGGGATGCTACGGCTAATGAATCCGTCCCTCCCAACGCATGACTGGAGTGTCAATCTGGTCGGGGATGCGGTAGGGCCCGACAGACAGGTGGTGTTCACCATGAATAAAGAGTCAATCGAGCCCCTCAAAAGGTGCAATGGCCTAGTACACTACAGCGTAGGCCAGATCGTTATCCACGTATATCGTGGTGATGCTCAGCGCGCTGCCTTCTCGGCTGCTCCGGGGGAACCGGAAAACTTATTACCAGAAGAGGAAGCGGAGGATTGCGATGCGGAAAGCATGTTATCCGCCACGTCCCTTGGCGATAGTGCTGTGAACAACTCGGAGATGGAGGACAGCCTACAGGACGAGGAAGTCCTCGACGTCACGGTGGTAGCAGCCAACGCTGAGCGACTAACATCTAACGCTACAGGCAGCAGGACTCCTGCAACGCCACATCGGGCAGTTAATCGGAACAACTCGTCGTTGATAGGCAACCTCCGGGATGGAGCAAACCTCGACGATATGGGGACGGCAGGGAAGTCTGTGCGCTCTCATGTTGTTGGTGCTTCAGATTAATTTGCACAAATCTAAAGTGGCTTCGGCTGCTTTAAGTAGTCGTCTTTCTAAAGGCGACGTGGATGTGGTCCTCATCCAAGAACCCTGGGTCATTAGCTCGAGAATCTGCGGATTGGGGACTAAGGGCTTCAAGCTCATTCGAGCCAGCGAGGAGAGCAAAGTCAGAACGTGTATTTTGGTCAAGTCTGAGTTGAACTCCTTTCTCCTACCTAACTACACCAATGGTGATATTACCGCTATCAGTCTAACGGTCGACAGCACCCGCCTGACGGTGGCGTCGGTCTATATGCCCTACGACGCCGAAGAACCCCCACCACAAACGGAGGTGAAAGACCTGGTGTCAAATTTCTGCACAGGTAATCTTATTATTGGAGCGGACGCTAATGCTCACCATGTCCAATGGGGGAGCTCCGATATCAATGCCAGGGGCGAGTCTCTGTTTGATTACCTCTTAACAACTAACCTGGTAATTTGCAACGTGGGTAATGAGCCTACTTTTATCACTAAGACCCGCAGGGAGGTCATAGACCTCACTATCTGTAGTGAAGGCGCTTATGAGTGGGTCAGAAAATGGCGGGTTCTGGAAGAACATTCATTCTCCGACCACCGTTACATAGAAATGGTTCTAGACTTTATGGTAGAACAACCTATTATGAAGCGCAATCCACGTAACACTAATTGGCAGTTACACAATGAAATATTAGACAGAGACCTGCCAGTACTGCCCTCACAGGCCCCCTCATCAGTAGAGGAGCTGGAGGATCTTGTTACTACATTTACATCGGCGCTCTCAAATGCTCTAGGACAGGCTTGTCCAGTGCCAAAACCACGCGGTAAACACAGGCCACATTGGTGGTCCTACGATTTGGACTCGCTCCGCAAATCTGGCCGGAAACCATTTAACAAGGCCAAGACCCTCGGCTCTGAGCCTCACTGGCACGAATATAAAGCTAAACTAAGGGCCTATAAAAAAGCTCTGAGACAGGCGAAGAGGACCTCGTGGAGAAATTTCTGCACTGGCGTCGAAAAGGTCGACGATACAGCGAGACTTAGACGAGTCCTCTCGAAAAGTCAAACAGCCATCAGCTATTTGCGAAAACCTGACGGATCCTGGACCAGCACGGAAGAGGAAACCCTTGAGCTGCTCTTGAATACACATTTTCCGGGGAATCTGCATGACGCACCACTAGCATCTGCAACAAACCTGGCAGTAAATATACCCATCACTGAGGAAAGGGTAAGGTGGGCAGTTAAGAGCTTTGAACCGTATAAGGCTGCCGGGCCGGACGGGATTATCCCCGCGCAACTTATAAACACGTTGGAGACATCAGCTAAATGGCTGGTATTTCTCTTCACAGCCTGCCTGGCTCTCAACCAAATTACGGGCTCCTGGAGAAGCGCCACGGTGGCCTTCTTAGACATTGAGGGGGCTTTCAACAATATAAGCCCGGAGGCGATCAACTCCGCTCTAACTAATCTGGGCGTAGATAGACCTCTAACTGGTTTAATTGACCAACTTCTAAGAGGAAGGGAAATAGCTTCTTCACTTGGTACGGTCGAGTTATCACGCTATGTCACAAGGGGAACGCCCCAGGGTGGTGTTCTTTCCCCGCTTTTATGGAACCTCACAGTCAACTCGTTGCTACGTGACACAAGCTTGGGGGGCGGGAAGATAGTGGCATACGCAGACGATTTAGCTATTGCATTCAGAGGCAAGTTCCCACAAACTCTGTGTGACCTGATGCAAGTAGCACTGCGAGAGGTTTCGAGGTGGTCCTCTCGCTGCGGACTTAGTATCAACCCAGGGAAAGTGGAACTTGTTCTCTTCACCGGTACAAAATACCGCCACTAAGCCTACCAGAACTAGATGGCACGCGCCTGGGCTTGTCGGATAAGGCCAAGTTTCTAGGCATAGTTCTGGACAGGAAATTGAATTGGAAGGAGAATGTTCTTCAGCGCCAGAAGAAAGCTTGCATCGCTCTTTACACATGCAAAAGAGCCATTGGCAAAAAATGGGGGCTCAGCCCTAGAGTATGCAGTTGGATCTACACGGCCATCATTCGCCCAATCATGCTGTATGGAGTCGTCGTATGGTGGCCGGCACTGAGCAAGACAACATACCTGAATCTGTTGCGGAAAGTCCATAGATCCAATATGATCTGTATAAGCGGTGCGCTAAGGACAACGCCCAACGAAGCCCTCCAGGCCATTCTGGGCATTTTGCCAATTGATCTGGAAGGGTTTCGGTCAGCGGCGGCATCAGCTCTGCGCCTAAGAGAAACCTCCAGTTGGGGTGCGGGTACTATTGGACACTTCAGTATTCTGGAATCTTACAGCTTTCTCCCTCTAAGCACAGATCGTTGTGCGACCACTACAGTCGGGGATAGCTGCTTCAAAATAAACATTCCCAGCAGAGAAGACTGGGAGAGGACGGATTGGTGTCCCGAAACAAATGGTGGCACTTCCATATACACCGACGGCTCGAAGTTGGACGGCAGAGTTGGAGGAGGGGTTTATTCAAGGGATTTGGACCTTGAACTCTCAGAAGTCTCGGCAATCCGGGACGCCGCGGCCTGGTTAAGCAAACGTGTTATCGGAGGAGATATCACTATTTTCAGCGATAGCCAGGCGGCAATCAAATCCCTTGGCTCATACACGTTCAACTCTGAACTGACGCTCAGCTGTCGTCGATCTCTTCAGGAGATGGCCCAACAGAACCGCGTAAACCTCATATGGGTCCCGGGACATAGGGACATTGAGGGAAACTGTAAGGCAGGCGAGCTTGCCAGGCAGGGCACGACCAAGCAGGTTCTTCGGGATAAAGAGCGCTTAGGTATGCCGTTTGCCACATGCAAACTAATGGCCAAAATGGGATCTTAAAAGGTCTAGACGCATTTATGCCCTAACTAGGAGGGAAATCTGCATATTGATAGGGGTATTAACCGGTCACTGCCCCATTGGTAGGCATGCAGAAAGGCTAAGTGTGCCCTACCGACGATGCTGCAGGAGTTGCAAAGATGATGAGGAGGAGGAAACGGTGGAGCACCTCATCTGCAACTGTCCGGCTTTAAGCGGCGTGAGAACGCGCTTTTTGGGAGTTCCGTTCCTAGATAGTCTAAGCCAGATCGCGGAACTGGACATAAAGGACTTGATGGGCTTCATAAAGTCATCTAAGTGGTTCGAGGAGGAGTAACGGTGTCGGTTTAGGAGTGTCAGTCCTGGGATTCTGCTATGTGGAAAATCCCAACAACTCAGGGATTTTCCATATGGCTGGGTCCCGGGGCTGACTTTCCTTGTGTTGGTGGTATCACAACGGGCCTTTCAAAACTGGCCTAAGTGTGCCTCTGCGGCAGCCACTTGAACCTACCTAAGTCTGCTGCCGATATCAGAGCAGAATGCATTTTAAACAGCACAACTAAACTTGTAGAGGGTAGGTATGAGACGGGTCTTTTGTGGCGTGATGATATTGTATCTATGCCAAATAGTTACGACGTAGCATTAAAACGCCTTCAGCTTGTCGAACACAAAATGTTGCGCAATTCCAGTTATGCAGAATGGTACAATGGTAAAATATGCGAATACATAAAAAAGGGCTATGCAAGAAAACTATCTTCGCGTGAAATTGAATTGCAAAGTGCGCGCATATGGTATTTACCTCATTTCGCCGTTTATAACGTAAACAAGGGCAATAAGCCCAGACTTGTTTTTGATGCAGCCGCCAAGGTCAACTCTGTTTCTTTGAATTCCATGCTTTTGAAGGGTCCTGATGACTATCAACCACGATCTTTGCAATCGATTTTGTTTAAATTTCGTGAGGGTGCGATAGCCGTTTGTGGAGACATCAGAGAAATGTTCCACCGCATTAATATTATTGAAAAAGACCAAAACTTTCAGCGTTTTCTGTGGCGTGAGGGTGATACGTCGAGGCCGCCAGACGTGTATGTCATGAAGGCCATGATTTTCGGTTCCATTTGTTCTCCGTGCTCCGCCCAGTTCGTCAAGAACTTGAATGCTATGCAGTTTAAAGATGAAGATCCGAGGGCAGTCGAAGCCATTGTAAATCGTCATTACGTTGACGATTATGTCGATAGTTTCTCTAGTGTGGAAGAAAGTATAAGCGTAACAAAGTAAGTCATTGAGATACATAGCAAAGCTGGGTTTGAGCTAAGAGGTTTTATGTCAAATTCAAACAAGTTGCTTGGCGACATTGGTTGCAATGCGACGTTTCAGGGCGACTCAAAAAATATGTGTAGTTCCGAATGTGCAAACGAAAAAGTACTTGGCATGTACTGGAATCCGAAGTGCGATGTGTTCTTTTTTAATTTAACGTTTGCAAAAGTGCCGCAGTCGGTTTTGGATGGCACGCGCCGACCAACAAAAGCTGAGCTGTTAGGTTTGACAATGTCAATTTTTGACCCCTTTGGATTTCTCGCTAACGTAACGCTGTTGCCAAAAATTTTGTTGCAACGATTGTGGAAATTGAGTACCGGTTGGCACGAAGCCATACCCGTTGACATCTATGACAAATGGTATCAGTGGTACACAATGCTCAGTAACGTATGTCTGTTAAGTATCCCTAGATGCTATGGTGAAAATTTTTTGGATCAGTTTTCGGAAGTGCAGTTACATATATTCGCTGATGCGAGTGAATTGGCTTTTGCTGCTGTCGCATATTTTAGAGTTACTCACCAGGACGAAGTCAGCGTTTCCTTTACGCAGCCAAGAGTCGGTGCAGGCCGTTAAAATCAACGTCAATTCCTAGGTTAGAGCTGCAAGCTGCGGTACTGGGAACCCGATTATGTAAATTAATTATAGATGGTCATACGGTAAGGCCGCATTCAATAACATTCTGGTCTGACTCTAAGACCGTAATACAGTGGATCCGATCCGAAGCTCGCCAGTATAAGCAGTTTGTAAGCCATCGAATTTCTGAAATCCTTGCTTCATCTGAGGTGCAACAATGGAGATGGGTACCTGGAACATTGAATCCGGCTGACGAAGCAACACGGCCCAATTATCATAAGAGTTTTGTACGAGGATTGAGCTGGATTGGTGGCCTGGTGGCCTGCCTTTCTGAAGAAATGCGAATATGATTGGCCATCGATGCCAGATAATAATATACCATCAGATGGTGGCGATGGTGATGTGGGGAAAAGAGCGAAACCACTGTATACGGTGGAACTAAATGAGGACGTTATACCATTCACGAAATTTTCGAATTATTATAAATTTCTCAAGGTTATGACTTGGGTTCGGATCGCAGCTGCAAAGTTTTTGCACTCTGTAAGAGGAGATGCCAAAGCTTTCAAAAGGCCATTTAAGGTTACAGCTTATGAAATAAAGGAAACAGAAATAAAATTATGCCAGCTTGTTCAAGCAGAAGCATTTAATGAAGAAGTTGCAACGCTGTGTAGAGGTGAGCCACTGTCAAAACGTAGCCCTATATTTAATTTGACACCCTTGCTAGACGACAAAAGGATATTACGTGTTGGTGGTCGTATCGACAACGCCTTATGTCTACCAATGGATACTAGAAGACCAATTATTTTGCCAAAATGCCACGCCATGTCGCGACTTATAGCGCGACATTATCACGAAATATTCTACCACCAAAACCAAGAAACAATAATCCGCGCGATCCGTTCGAAATTTTGGATTCCCAGTCTGCAAAGTGTTGTGCGATCAATTAAGCGTGAATGTCAGGTATGTAAAATCTCCACAGCTACGCCGAGGACCCCGCTCATGGGTCAAATATCCTCAGATAGGCTTGAAACATACCATAGGCCGTTTTCTTATACAGGCCTCGATTACTTTGGACCAGTTATGGTCTCCATAGGTCGACGGCGAGAAAAGCGATGGGTGGCGTTATTCACCTGCCTGACGATTCGAGCTATACATTTAGAGGTGGCCAGAGATTTGTCGACAGATGCAGTCATTCTATGTTTACGAAATTTCGTTAACCGCAGAGGTGCTCCAGTGCGTATACGTAGTGATAGAGGAACAAATTTCGTGGGAGCAAGCAAATAGATTGGCTACACATTGCAGCAGGCGTCGACAAGGAGTGCACCCGTCGAGGTATAGAATGGCTTTTCAATACGCCTGGAAATCCTTCAGCAGGCGGTATTTGGGAGCGTATGGTTAGAAGTGTAAAACGAGTATTAGCATTTACTTTGAAGGAAACTGCTCCTCAAATCGAAACGCTTCAAAGCTTACTTATTGAGGCTGAAAATATAATAAATTCCCGTCCTCTTACACATCTGCCAATTGAAAGCGGTGATGCCGAACCGCTGACACCGAACCACTTCCTACTGGGTTGTCACAACTACATACAGACTCCCGTCGACACAAATACGGTATGCTTACGCAAGCAATGGCGTATTTTACAACATCTGAAACAAACTTTTTGGCTGCCGCTCCTTCGCTTCACGGGGGGCGGGATGTTATTGACATATGAACGTAGCTTAAGGTTTCTTGTTAAATACAACTCTGATAATTTATATTTTAACTACTTTTATTTCATATGTATACTGAATTTAAATTTGTAATGGCTTCTAACGGCTTCATTCTTTACGAACAGCCGAAGAGAAAACACGAATAAGTAAGAATAAAAAAGATGATAATTTGTCATTTTTCTTAATACTTAATTTATATCCTTTCAGATATTAAAACCCATCAAAATTTTGTACTAAACGTTTGTTTATCGATTAATAAAATGTGTTATTAATATATTCGTGTGCTTTATTTTCGAAATATTGCCGCCGCAACAGCTAGCCTTCTGCGTGTCTACTAATAAGGCAGTGCCCGGTTAATACTCCTATTAATATGGAGATTGCTCTCTTTCTTAGGGCGTAAATGTGTCTAGATCTTTTATGATCCAATTTTGGCTAGGTTTGTTTGGATATGCGGCATCCTGGGGACTGTAGCCATCTGGCGTTGGCTTGCCGGATACCCTTCGAGATCGAAGGGCAAAAAGCCAAGAATGGCCTGGAGAGCTTAATTGGGTGTTGTCCTTAGCGCACCGCTTATACAGATCATGCTCGATCTGTGCCCTTTACCCAAAAGATTCAGGTTAGTCACCTTCCTCAGCGCAGGCCACCATACAATTTCTACGGGAAAAAAAATTAAAATTGTTTCTCCACAATTTGTGCAAATTTTAAATTTCCTATTCTCAAAGTTTATTTCTTGTCTTTTACTGCAATTAAAAAAAAATAACTTTGTCACTTTTAAAGATAGTTCTTGCCATGATATAAAGCATGATATAAAGGTTTGTTTATCGATTAATAAAATGTGTTATTAATATATTCGTGTGCTTTATTTTTGAAATATTGCCGCCGCAACACCTAGCCTTCTGCGTGTCTACTAATAAGGCAGTGCCCGGTTAATACTCCTATTAATATGGAGATTGCTCTCTTTCTTAGGGCGTAAATGTGTCTAGGTCTTTTATGATCCAATTTTGGCTAGGTTTGTTTGGATATGCGGCATCCTGGGGACTGTAGCCATCTGGCGTTGGCTTGCCCGATACCCTTCTAGATCGAAGGGCAAAAAGCCAAGAATGGCCTGGAGAGCTTAATTGGGTGTTGTCCTTAGCGCACCGCTTATACAGATCATGCTCGATCTGTGCCCTTTACCCAAAAGATTCAGGTTAGTCACCTTCCTCAGTGCAGGCCACCATAAAATTTCTACGGGAAAAAAAATTAAAATTGTTTCTCCACAATTTGTGCAAATTTTAAATTTCCTATTCTCAAAGTTTATTTCTTGTCTTTTACTGCAATTAAAAAAAATAACTTTGTCACTTTCAAAGATAGTTCTTGCCACGATATAAATACTACAGGTATAACCGTTAGTGACACTAATGACATTTTTAAGCAATTCTCATACTCATTTATTTTTTGCCACGACACGACAAATCAAATTAATTTCTTTTTATTTTTCTTCAATTTGCGAAAATAACTATTGCTAGAGTTGATAAAAATAAAGACTGTAAAAGCGGAGCGAAAATGCCCCTCTAGCAGGCTAATCTACCATCTCATTTCCTGCCATTTTACAGTGTTCAGCATCCACCTAAACGTGTAGTGTAAATTCGAAAATATTTTTAAATTTTTTTTTTTCAAATTTTTCTTATTTTAAATTGTTTTAATTTTTTTTTTCTATTTGACTTATATACTGACAAATATTATATTAAAAACTTCAAAATAAAATCAAAAGAGAGAACGGTTATACCTCTAGTATTTTTATCATGGTTCTTACAGATAGAAAAAAAGTATTAACAAGAAGTCATGTTACTTTAACAGGAAAACATGTTAACTTAAAAGGAATTCATGTTAATTTAACAGGAAGTTAATTTAACCGGAAGTTAATTTAACATGATAGTGTTGTGATAGTGCAGAAAAATAATCACCCGGCTCATCTTTCTGTCGAATAGTCGCCGGTCATTCGCTGACACCGAGGCAGATACTCCAAAGACGTTAGCGTTAGATGAGCATATTTCGAATTGGGCATTTTAGGTCGAGCTTTTGCCTTCCTAATATGCATTCTACATACCTAGCTACAAATATTTACCTAAACCAATATTTGGTTTATAATTTTCTTCTACATATAATGAACCCATCTATCTGCCCATTTTGTCGCGCCGAGTGCATTATCTAATTAGCAACTCATATCAAACGGCAAAGTCGACTCCATGCACGACTCAGCGGAACATCATCATAAACGATAAGTACATAAGTAAATAGTCTGTTAACTCAAAAATTACCAACCGTTGCACATACATACCTTTTTTGTTTTTGGTCTGTTGCGGGAAGATAAAAATTTAAATTATTTGATTGATTGCTAGATTAAGTGTTATACACTTTCGTAAGCAAGTTGCGGAAGCCATTTGATTTTGTGATGAGTACCTAATGGCCAGGGCAACCAAAACTATGCAAATGCATATTTTTTGTGTTACAAGCTGTGAAGTAATATATTGAATACGAATGCGATTTACATACAAAGAAAGGGTTCAAGCTACATTTGTTAGCGCATATTTTTACATATTTCGAAATAAATGCATATCTTGGAATATTGCATTATAAATGCATTTTTTTGCATATTTCGTGATAAATTCATATATTTATATTTTAAAGATTTTTTTATAATTTAAATTTAATTCCAACTGCGATAATAATTGAAATCGCCTTTAACTTTTGCGCTTCCCAACACTTGTCGAAAGCTAAATATCTGTGGACATTTAGAAAACCCACTTAAGTCTAAAAAAACAAATTTTACAGGAGAGCGAAAAATCACATTTAACTGTTAACAAAACTTTTGCTGATACATATTAAAAAGGAATAGGGCCATTACATAAAAGGGTCATGATTTTTCAGTTAACTGTCTTCGACTAACCGCAACAGTTTTATTTTAAACCGAGTTTAAAGGAAATAAGTGCTTCTTCAAAACTGATTTTAGAAAAAATATCCGCTTATGTCAGGTAAGAGCATTTTCAAAAATCACCTGAGACGAAAAATTTCACAAAACTTTAACCTATTTAGACTTAAGTTCAAGTTAATTTCAAGTTCTGCCCGAGGAAAAGCACTTACACCGAGTTAGGTTGTTTGTCCAAAAGCAAAATAAAAAAAAAAATCATCAGATCAAGTTGACTTAAGATGGGTTTCCAAACGATAGTTAGAGGTTTATTTAGAAGGTTTTTTTCTTTTTTCTTTCTTATCTGACTTAAGTTGTTTTCCCAAATGCACTAGGAAAAAATATCGACTTAAGATGCTTTTTCAAAACTCATACCTCAGTAGCTAGTCACGCTATCGGTACGCCGATAAGACAGAAATGACCGTTATGAAAATGTGCTTTTATGATAAAGAAATTGGAAAATTTACTAATCTCGACTTAAGCGGGTTTTCCAAAAGTCCACAGATATGTTGACCGACTAGTGGCAAGCGGAAAAAAACCATTTCTGAAAGCACCCTCATGGTTGGCAATTTTTAAAGAAATATAACATGAAGTACCATTGCATATTTTCAGATGGACGCGCCAAAAGGCTTTTACCGGGAGAAAAACGCATTAAAACTATAATAAAATAATAGCACTGAAATTAGATTTGATATCGTTCGATGAATCAAGAAGAAGCTGTGTTTTTAATAATTTTCATTTTTAGTACAGCGAATTCTCTAGCGGAAGCCACTAAAAAATAAATTTAAAAGTTTGCACAAAGTTCATAGTAGTTAATTTAACTTTAAATAAAATACATCCAAATTTGAAACTTTTTTGTCAGAATTTTTAGAAAATTTTTGAGTATGCAGTTTTGTAGCCCATTCAATTTTACTCTAACAATGTGCAAGTTAAAAATCGCTAACAAAAGTAAATTTAGTTCATGCGTTGTATGGAAGAAAATACCCAACACCTTTGACAATAAATGTTTTGAAAATTCAGGGAAATTTTTTAGCGATATTTAACTTGCACATTGTTAGAGTAAAATTGAATGGGCTACAAAACTGCCATCTCAAAAATTTTCTAAAAATTCTGACAAAAAAGTTTATTAAAAACACAGCTTCTTCTTGATTCATCGAACGATATCAAATCTAATTTCAGTGCTATTATTTTGAATGATGCTGTATGTATTCATATATATTTTATATTATTGTAAATGTGAAAAACTTTGTAATTTTTAACTATTTTCTATAATAAAAACCAAATCTAAAGCCATCGACTTGTTTTAGTTAGCAATACCTGAAGCTTGAGTCATTCATAACCATTACACCTAACCTGGTTTTGCGGTATTCATAACCATTAGGTGTGTCTTACATTTGCGTTATTCATAACCATTACAGCTAACACACGTTTGCGTCACACATAACCCAAACGCACAGCAGACATGGTTATTTTTTGCACACTCGCCTTAAGAAAATAACTAGGAAAACTACCCAAAAGTCACATTAGGCAAGTGGGTTACATAACCGGTCAAATAACCGGCATTTGTCTAGTAGGGCAGTCATTACGCGGTGGGGAACTTGGATACGGGCCGCAGTTTATTATGCAGAAAACTATGAAAAAATAGAACGGATCGCTAGTATGTTGGATGCAAAGCATTCACAATCAGTGAAAGATATGCAAGAATTATTCAAAAGTCCCAATTTAAGTTTGCAACTTATTTATATAAAATATAACTTTTCTGTTTTAGCTGAAGCTATAAAGCTACTTCAAACAAGTAATTTAAATCTAGTTGATCAAATTAAAATAGTTCAAGATGCAAAAGAAGCTATTGATAAATGTGACCGCGACTCTGTAAAACTAAAATTTGCTAATGTTTAAAAAAGAACTAGTCAAATTTCTGAGCAAAATTCAAATGAAACGGAGCCTATTGAAACATTCTGAATATAGAGGTAGAGAGAAGTTGTTCTATGTATAAAGCTGCTTATCGTGCTAATAGACGCAGTCTTTTATTCGAAAACTTGGCGCAAATGTTTGTAGTTTATTTTAACAGCAACATGCAGAAAAATAAAAGTTTATTTTTAGAAAATCTGTTGAATTTGAGAATTAATTAAAAAAAATTTTGCGCATATTTTAAGAGCATATTATGCTGTTTTTAAGGATTTTTTTATGCGCATAAAACTCATTTTTATCGCATATTTTTGGGTGCCATGGTAATGGCCATATCTACACTTGCATATTGACTTACTTATGGGTACCAGCTCTTATGCGATTCTTAACTGTGATTCAAAAGTTTGTCAGATCTTCTAAATTTATTACGGCGGATGGCAAGTGGTAAGCTTCTATCATTCATTAAGAATGCTTAAAAATACCTATGTATGTATTTCGGAATTTTATTTGGAGGGGGTGAAAAAATTATGAACATTTGCTTTGAGAGTTTACATGAGGAGCATTTGAAAAGCTGGGATTAAAACAGAAAACGCAAAAGGGAAACTTATAAACTGTTAACAAAAAAGAGTTTAACAAATTTTCGTTCTTTCCATTAAAATCAGTGCTGCCAGGCCCTATACACTTGAAGCACCTTTGGTTTTGTTTTGCCCTGAAATATAGGTTAAACAGATTTTACTTTGAATATATGTACCTACATAAATACAATTCATTTGGAAGTGTCTCAGTTTCATATGAAAGAGCAAAGCTTAATCCCTTCGGTATGAAATTTTTCTATTTTATTATATGATTTTCGGTCCAAATAGACATAAAAATAGTGTTTAAATAGCATTAATTCCCACAGAGCCAAATTTTGTAGAGAGCTTAGGTTCGTCGTGAGATAAAAAACTTCAAAAGTCCCCATCGATCACATGGACAGTCAAAGGTCAACATTTTAGGTTTTTTGGAATTTTCTCGAAAACGGTAATTTTTAAAAGTATGTACCCAGTTTTAAGATATCGCGATTGTAAAATTTGGTCTGGAAATTATATGAAAATATATGCCACATATGGACTTTTCAGGATTTTTCTCGAAAATTTTAGTAGATATGCGTTGAAAAAGTTTTCTTTTACAATTTATTTGTTACGAAGTTCCCCATCTACAATGAAATTAGTTTTTTTATAAAGCCTATAGTTCTCGAGCTAGAGCTACTTTTTCTCCATGCATAATCTCAAAAACTACTAGTCAGTGAAAATTTAGTTATTTTATATAACAAAAATTCCCACAGACCCAAATTTTTGTGGAAAACTTAGGTTCGCCCCCAGAAAGAAAACAGCAAAAGTCCCCATTGGTCCCATATGTGCCAAAAAAAGTTAATCGGGATCAAGGGTGGAGAAAAATAAAAAAACCACTTTTTGAGGATTTTTCAAGATTTTTCTCGACTTTTGAACCGGAATAACTTTTTAGCACACATGGGATCAATGGGGACTTTGTGGTTTTTTGCAGTGTTCTTTCTGGGGGCGAAACTAAGCTCTCCACGAAAATTTGCCACTACTTGATCATGTTTATTTTACTGCATCACTCAGCTAATAAAACTGAATGAAAAAACCGAAGAAAAATTATAGTTACTTGGCAAATATATAAATGGGATTTTTCGTGAAAACCTGGGAGCGCCCTTGGAAGTATGTACCTATTACATCATACTAACTTCATCACCATACATCATAGTAACATCTAATAGGTATCTAAATACATATATAGTGTTTCAACAACCGAACAATGAACGTTCAGAAATTAGTAATTGGAAAAGCAATATTGAATTAGATGCTATCAAATATCGAAAATCTAATTAAATGTTGGTCGTGCCAACGAAAAAATCCAAACAACAATAAAACTGAAAGCAATCTAACAGAAAAAATCGTTTCAAATTTCAAACAAATATAAAAATAATTTCATATCACGGTACAATTTATACATTCATGACTAAAACTATCATTAGCGTGGCTAAATATATTTATGGCTAAGAAAAAAAAATTATCAAAGAAATAAAAAAATGAAATAACAAATATGTAATAATTTTTCAAACGAAGCTATTATTATTTAAATCGAGTTGTTGAGAAAACTTTATTACATTTTCTTACCAAGTATGCATAATTCTTAAATATATTAATAAAAATATACATTGAAGTGAATTAAAAAACAATTATTTATACACACATCCTTACAGTAATAAAAAGTAAAAAAAAATAAAAAATTAAATTTTTTTGGCCCAGTATAATGTCCTTAGAGATATCCATACTTATATAAGATACAATACTCATTCCGATACATTTTTGTAGATAAACAAATGCAATCATACCTAAATATGTAGGCAACTGTGTGTTTGTATGTGTGCTTATTCATTTATAATTTTTGCTGTTTTTATCTTTTATTTTATCTGTACATTTGTTGTTTGTTTACCGCAACACACATAGCGCTACTTTGCATCGCCAGCGGCAACAATGCCGGCAGCAGTAGCTGTAATAATATTTGAAACAGTAACAACGGCCGCAAATATAATAAAATACACAACAACAAACAACGACAGATAGCAGGCAACAAGCGATAATGCAATACAATATCTACCTACATACACACAGCTCTATTAAGCAAATTCATACAAAAAGTAAAACGAAAAACTAAGTCATTATCAGCGCCAGGATCTTATCGACGGCAACAATCTAAGCGACCGACCGATGATGACGACGCCGCTGCTATGGCCGCCATTGCCTGTTTGCGTGCTAATGATTTTGGGCTGTCGATAATGCGTTGTACGTGTGTGAGTAATTGTGTGTGAACATTAGGGAGGACAGTTTTTATTTTATTATTTTATTTTATTTAATTTTTTATTTTTATTTTATATCATTTTATTATTTTTTTTTATTTTATTGTTTTTGGTTTCATTTTATTTTATTTGGTTTTTTATTTTGTATTAAATTAGGTTATATTGTATTTTAATATAATTTAGACGCGTCTTTTGAGCCCTCTCTCATAATTTTAGCTAATTTTTTAGCAGTTTTTTTATTTCATTTATTTTTTAGGTATATTTTTTTTAATTTAGTTTATTTTGTTTTACTTAATTTTATTTTATTTTATTTCATTTTATTTTATTTTATTTTATTGCATTTTATTTTGTTTTATTTTTTAATTTTATTTTATTTTATTTTATTTTATTCTAATTTTTTTAATTTTATTATAATCAATTATTTTATTTTATTATACTTCATGTTTTACTTTATTTTATTTTGTCTGTTTTTATTTCATTTATTTTTTATTTAATACTAGCTGGTGCCCGCAACTTCGTATGCGTATAATTTCTATTTTTTTTGCAGCTGGGTTAGCAAAGAATAAAATCCAACAATAAGACTGGAGTTCAGCACTTAAGGGTCGTGTTGTCATGTAAGATTTAAAGTTTGTCTGCTCGATAAACCCAAATTTTGGTCAAAAAAAATGTTTTCATCGGACTGATTAAGCTTAAGGTTTAATAAAAAAACGACCCTAAAGCCATTAATTTTTCCAATATAAAGAACATAAATTATAGAATTTCTTGGTACACAATATTTGAAGTTCTACCCAAATTACAAATTATAAACAAATTTTCCGAGCGAGTTACTCGCGAGCAAGCTACATAAAGCTGCACGTGTGAAAAGCAATTAGTCTAAGGTCGATACCAGCTGCTCGGAGTGTCTGACCCTGTGACTTATTTATTGTCATATCGAAACATACGCTGACGGGAAACTGAACACGTTTAAATTGAAATGGAAAATTGTTTGGTATTATGGGTATTCGTGGTATGAAAACTACACAAATTTTTTAAATGGTTGATTTGGATTCTACTCACTTAATAATGCTTCCCCAATCAATTTTTTGTTGATATCTGCCATGTACAGACATCGACCTGTTACAATTTTATTATATGTAGAGATATTTTTGTTTTTTATATTTTTTAAATTTAGTTTATTTTGTTTTACTTTATTTTATTTTATTTTATTTTATGTTTTTATTTTATTTTATTTTATATATTTGTTTGCAAGAATGGAATTGTTGTGTAGTATCGAGCGAAATAAAATACACGTTTTAAGACTACTAATAATATATTTAGGTAATTAACAAGTTTAAAGATTACAAAATGTGTAGTTTTCTGTTCTACGAAAGACGAATGAAGGTCACACCAGAAAAAGCGAAGAAAAGAAATATAATAAAATGTAATGAAAGAGTGTTCAGTCGCTGCCAGCATTTGATCTGTAACAGCGTTGTATTTTCGATGTACTATTTCTATTCTCAATGTTGCTGACCATTTTATGCTGGGTGCGCCACATCGACTTTGAAATATTTTTCGTTTCGTTTTACAACAGGAAAAGGCCCATCGTATGGTGGTTGAAGTGGCCGACGAACGCCATCTGTTCTTATGAAAACTGCCGGAGTGGACATTAAGTCGTTCTCGATGAAAGGAGTTGGCTGCGCATGGTTGTTGGTTTGCTTAGGCTTCAGTTGACGCATCTTACGACGAAGGTAGCTTAAAAACTCATGTTCAGAACAGATTTCGTTGTCTCCTTGAGATGTTTGCAAAAACTCACCTGGAAGACGAAGAGAGTCTCCATAAACCATTTCAGCTGGAGTCGATTTAAGATCCTCCTTGTACGCCGATCGATAGCCCAATAAGATAATAGGTATTATATCGACCCACTGTTCTGTTTGATGTGCCTTGATGCTAGACTTTAAGGTCCGATGCCAGCGCTCGATTATGCCGTTTGCCGCCGGATGATATGCTGTGGTTCTTAGATGTTGTATGCCCAAAATATTGCCCAGTTCACGGAACAAGGAAGATTCGAACTGCCTTCCTTGATCAGTAGTGACTCGCAGTGGAACGCCAAATCTACTGATCCAATTCGAATAAAAGGTATGGGCTATTGACTCGGCCGAGATATTTTCGATAGGATACGCCTCTACCCATCGCGTGTAGCGATCTATGCATGTAAGACAGTACCGAAATCCTCTGCAAGGCGGTAAAGGTCCGACTATGTCGATATTGACATGCTCAAACCGTTTATTTGCAAGCGTATACGTAGACAACGGGGCCCTATTATGGCGAAATACTTTTGCCTTTTGACATCGTAGACACTCCCTGCTCCACTGGCGACAGTCTTTTCTTAGATTAGGCCATACGAATTTTTCGGCCACGAGTTGCATTGTTTTTGCCGCTCCCGAATGACATATATTATGCATTGACAGAAACCCGATTACTCGAAATGGCTCTGTTAGAAATGGACGAATCTTACCGGTGCTAACGTCACAATAAATGATGGTGTTTGAATCATGAAATGAAAACGGTTTCAAGTCTAAACCAGTCGTGTTATGTTTTAGTAGTTGTTGTAGCTCGTTGTCATTGCGCTGGCTCTTTGCTAATTTGTTGTAGTCAACAAGCCGATTGACATGCAGCGCTTCGACACGAGACAGGGCATCTGCGACGAAATTTTCTTTCCCTGGAAGGTAGCGAATATCCGTAGTAAATTGACTTAAAAAATCGAGATATCTTATTTGCCGTGGCGATGCCTTTTCCAGCTTTTGCTGGAATGCGAATTGGAGTGGCTTGTGGTCCGTGAATAAACAAAAGCTTTGACCTTCCAGCATGTGTCGAAAGTACTTCACTGCTTTGTATGCGCCCAACAATTCACGATCGTAAGTACTGTAGAGTTGTTGTGCGGTAGTGAGACGCTCTGAATAGAAACCGAGCGGCTACCACTCGTTATTCTCTTTTTTGCTGCAAAACGGCGCCGAGGGCATTGCTGGAGGCATCTACTGTGAGAGACAATGGCGCGCCAGATTTTGGGAAAACTAATGTAGTGGCCTCAGCAAGTGCTTTTTTGCTTTGCTGGAAAGCACCAATCGCTTCTTTATTCCATACAACTTTGGAAGTGTCATGCTTTTTGTTGCCTTTTATTAGCGCTGTAAGTACACTTTGATTTTCCGCGGGCTTCGGTAAAAAACGACGGAGATAATTGAGCATACCCAAAAATCGCCTCAGGTCGCAAATTCTCGTAGGTAACTCAAATTCGTTAATAGCTTTCACTCTCTCAGCTGGTGGTTTCACACCATCTTTGCTGACTACATAACCCAAAAACAACACGTCAGGCTTACCAAAAATGCACTTGGACGGGTTTATTATAACATTATACTCACGCAGTCTCTCGAAAACGGCACGCAGATGTTGTCGATGTTGCACTTCGTCTTTCGATGCAACTAAAATGTCATCTAAGTAGGCCCATGCGAAATCCAGGTCTCTTAATACGTGGTCCATGAATCGTTGAAATGTCTGACTGGCGTTGCGAAGTCCGAAGCACATGAAAACAAATTCAAATAACCCAAACGGGGTTGTAATTGCCGTTCTCGGAATGTCTGCCGGCTCTACTGGCAATTGATGATAAGCGCGGCGCAAGTCTATCGTTGAAAATATAGTGCAACCATGTAAATTGCTGGTAAAATCGTGGATGTGTGGGACTGGATAACGATCGGGCTCCGTTATACTGTTCAGCCTCCTAAAGTCTCCACACGGCCTCCACTCTCCATTCTTTTTTTGGACCATATGAAGCGGACTCGCCCAGGGTCTTCTCGATGGACGGCAAATACCCGCATCGAGAAGTGCCTGAATTTCAGCTTTTGCGGCCTTGAGTTTGTCCGGTGCTAAACGCCTGGGTTTCGAAAAAATCGGGGGTCCTTTAGTTATGATATGATGTGTGACGTTGTGCGCTACATCTTTTTGTGTAATGTTTGCTTGCGCAAGATCTTTAAATTCCGATAATATGTCCTGAAAGGGCATATCGCTATTGATGAACGATAACCTACTGGTATATTTGTTAAATGTTTTAACGGCGCAAAGTTGCGACGCTGTGGTTGTACTGTCTATTAGCTTACGATTATGCACGTCGACGAGAAGCTTAAAATGTGCTAGGAAATCGGCTCCTAATATCGGTTGCGATACCTCAGCTATAATGAAATTCCATTGAAATGGTTTTCTTAAACTTAAATTCAAACACAAAAGGCGTTCTCCGAAGATTTTTATAGCTGTGTTATTTGCTGCGTATAGAAACGTATTCGTGGGTGGATTTCTACGATTTGCAGATGTTGGAGGTATCACGCTAACTTCTGCCCCTGTGTCGACCAAAAATTGGATTTTGCTGTCTTGATCGACAATTAAAAGACGGCGGTTTTTCGAAGGGACCCTGTTACACACCGCCGTTTGTGCTAGGTGTTTCAGTTTAACGACTGTGAACAGGGGGCTCGGCATTTGGTTGCCTTTTCGCCAAACGTTTTATGATACCAACATTTTGTGTCGTCTTTGTGAGGTGTACTCGAGCGCTTTCGAGATACTGACCGTTGTGATCGCCGGCCACGTTGCTGTAGCTGAGCTTTCAACTCGGCTACCTCTTTTGTTAATGACGTCATCTGTTGGGCCATGTCCGACTTGCCATAGTCGCTTTGTGTTGCGACCGCATGTATTTGCGGGCCGTCGCTAACCTCAATAATTTTGTCGGCCAACAAAGCGACTTTGTCAAGCGGCTCGTTGCTGATGGATATGATAGAGCGCACGTTCTGCGGTAATCTGTTTAACCAAATCGATTTCAACATGCTGTCGTTCATTTCGGTCTCTGCTAATTGGCGCATTTCGAGAAGCAAATGTGACGGTTTCATGTCCCCCAGCTCGATGTCCTGTAATAACTTTTTTATTCGTTTCTGTTCTGAATCTGCAAATTGCTCAAGAATACGCGATTTTAACGTTTTGTACATGTCAGAAGCCGGTGGATTCAATATTAAATCACTAATTTGCGCGAGTACTTTACTTTCGATAGCTGTTACTACTGTATGATATTTTGATCTATCACTGCTGATTCCCGCTGCAACAAACTGTGATTCTACCTGTGCTAACCACAACTCGGGCTTCGCGTGCCAAAATGGTAGAATTTTCACTGTGGCACGGGCTATTTCATTACCACCTGTTGTAGCGGGTCCTGCTCCGGCGGACGTGTTTTTTCTTCTCCAAGTGGCATGTTGAGTGTCGGGGTCACCAATATGTAGTATCGAGCGAAATAAAATACACGTTTTAAGACTATTAATAATATATTTAATTAACAAGTTTAAAGATTACAAAATGTGTAGTTTTCTGTTCTACGAAAGACGAATGAAGGTCACACCAGAAAAAGCGAAGAAAATAAATATAATAAAATGTAATGAAAGAGTGTTCAGTCGCTGCCAACATTTGATCTGTAACAGCGTTGTATTTTCGATGTACTATTTCTATTCTCAATGTTGCTGACCATTTTATGCTGGGTGCGCCACAGTTGTTTAATGGCCCTTGGTACTTAAACTTCATTGTAATTGCAAGCTTGAGGGCAAGAGATAATAAATTTTGTTTTCAACAAATTTCATTATTGCTGTTGGTATTTTTAATTTTGTTAATAATTCATATTCCGGGTGATCACCCTACGTAAATTAAGATTTGTGTGTAAACTAAAAAACCTGATCACGGTTTTTTGTGCTGATCAGAGTCTTTAGAATGTTCTGTTGCGATGTGACAAAGCCGGGAACCTGTCGGTAACGATATCTGTACTATTCTGGAAGTTATCGTAATTTGAAATTTATTATTCTCCCGTTGCCATAGGGCAATATATTAAATAGAAAAAGTAAATTGCTAGTTCCACTGATCAGTATGATTTAGGCAACACGTCGATAACCATCCGGCCAACTACGTGTTATTTTTGTGAATGCCTTAAACACCCTTTTCTATTCTTTGTGCTTGCCGACTGTTTGCTTAGCAGCAGCGACATATACAATGTTGCATTTTGCTAAGGGCCGCTTGCATAAAAGCCGATAACGACTAACCGAAGTTTAATTGACGTATTTTGTATGGTTAGCTGTCAAGTTAATCACCGATTAGGTGTTATCGGCTTTTATGCAAGCGGCCCTAAGTGTTGCTCTTTTTTCAAACCAAAAAATGTTTAATTATTAGTACGAATTATTAAAACATCAATAATGAAATCTGTTGAAAACCATAATTTATTATTTCTTGGCCTCAAGCTTGCAATTACAATGAAGTTTATTTTATTTTTTTATTTTATTTTATTTTAATTTATTTTATTTTATTTTATTTTATTTTATTTTATTTTATTTTATTTTATTTTATTTTATTTTGTTTTATTTTATTTTATTTTATTTTATTTTATTTTATTTTATTTTATTTTATTTTATTTTATTTTATTTTATTTTATTTTATTTTATTTTAGTTTGTTTTGTTTTATTTTATTTTATTTTATTATACTTTGGCCTCAAGCTTGCAATTACAATGAAGTTTATTTTATTTTATTTTATTTTAGTTTATTTTATTTTATTTTATTTTATTTTATTTTATTTTATTTTATTTTATTTTATTTCATTTTCTTTTATTTTATTTTATTTTATTTTATTTTATTTTATTTTATTTTATTTTATTTTATTTTATTTTATTTTATTTTATTTTATTTTATTTTATTTTTTTTTATTTTATTTTATTTATTTTTTGTTTTAAAAAGTTTAAATTCGAATACCTACCTTGAGTTTAAATAAAATAATATTTCCTAATGTTTGGAATTTTTCATTCGCGCACGTGCTTTGTTTAATTTTTGATCTCAGATATGAGAGGGAATACGAGTATTGTCATGTGTAAAAATTGAAGAGACTTTCAAGTGGAGCTCAAATGGGTTTCCAACTTAAATCCAACCTTGGAAAAATGTTGGAAAAATATGTTGAAAATCAAGTTGAAATTGAAGACATTTCTCCAACATGGAAAATAAAGTTGGAATCATGCGTACTGGGCCGATTAATATTTAGATACATATGTGGGTCATTATTTTACAAATCGAACAACTTTTGAGACTTCATAATTTTGATTCGGCTCAAACTTTTTTTTAAGATGCTCGCACAAAATAAGCAAATATATGTATCAGGATTTCCTCGAAAAAAATTTATTTTCAGAGATCTGCATGTGCTCAAATTCGATGAGTAAGCAAACTTGCCCACATTCAAAATACCATATCTTTGGTTCCACTCGTCGTATCTTATTCATTTTTGTTTTATTTTGAAGGTAATAATATTTACTTTATAACTGCGTTAAAAAAAATATTTAATTATAAAAAATCAAAATATTGAATAAAGAATGAATTTTTTTAATAATTATTACATACAGTTTTCCCCACTTACTATTTTCGAAAAAATATATATAAAATGCGCTACAATTTCACCTAAAAAACCCTTCTTATTTCAAGTTGGACAATTTTGTAGTTCAAAGGATATTAACTCATTTCTGACCTGACCTCGAGCAACTTGCTTACATTTGCTTGCAGTAGGTACGTGCTACAATTGTATACAGTCAACGCCTGCCTGTGTATGCATGCTTGGTCAAGTTAACTACAACATACATACGTATACATACTTGTGAATAAACTTAATAATCACTTAGTAGGTAGATAGTTTTACGAAATTATTATTTTTGTCAGAATTAGTATAAGTAGATGTAAGATTGTAAATAGAAAACAGAATTAAATGTTATTTCAATGTAGAAACATCGTTCATTTCCTTAATTGAGAAAGTTCTTGTTTTATTATTGCGAGTTTTAAATAAATATTATTAGGAAAATGCCGAAAGTTAGATGTTTTAATCCATTTGATTTGTCTCCGCATCCAAACACCAAAAAATACGGGACTCTGAGAAAAGTAACAGAAAAGCACTTATTGACGCTGGATATTCCTGTAACAAAAAAAGCGATGGAACAACGAATTTGCAACAAATGCCGACTTAAGCTATCTAAAATCAGCAAAGATAATGAGGTTTGTATATACTTGCACATATAATTGAATATACAAATTCAGAAACAATATATCTATTTATGGAACTCATATGTAAGACATTGGCAGCTGCCCTCATGTACACATATGGTTTTCCATATTTTAACTTCAGTATTATTTAATTCGTCAAATATTAGGTACCTATCATACATTTATTCGTTTTTCCAGATGAAGGAACCAGATGATATTAATTTCAGCGAAGTACACACTGAAACTGATAGCGACGTGAATTACACTCCGGAATGTTCTACATCTATATCATTGGAGAAAGACAGGGAAGCAATGTTTGAGGCAACTAGTTTAATCAACAGAGGCTTAGAAATAATCGGAGTTTCACCAATTCAAAAAAAAAAAGTTAATCAGAAGCGCTATTCAACTGAAAAAATGCAGAATGTTTCTGAAGCAATTTCAGGAAAAATTTTTGGCATACCCAGTGATGACAACGTTTGCTTAGATGAAAATGATGGAAACGAAATATTACAAACTCTTAAAGACGCATTCGCTACCACCAGTGATCGAGCAAAACAAGTTAGAATTTTAACTATTTGCAAGGATTGGCCTCATCGGAAAATTCAACATCATTTCCCCTCTGCTACAGTTCATATGATAACTGTTGCTAAGAAAATTGCTGAGGAGAAAGGAATTCTGGCAGAAGCAAATCCCAAGAGCCATCCGTCATTAGAAAGAGAATTTATTGATTTGATAACACAATTTTATGAACTCGATGAAAATAGTCGTGTAATGCCCGGGAAAAAAGATTTTGTCTCTGTAAAAATTAATAATGAACGCATTCACGTGCAAAAGAGGCTACTGTTGATAAACTTACGCGAACTTCATCAGATGTTTAAGGAAAATCACCCCACGGTTAAGTGTAGTTTTTCAAAATTTGCAACTTTGAGGCCAAAACATTGCGTTCTAGCAGGTTCAAGTGGTACTCATTCAGTATGTGTTTGCACTATACATGAGAACGTCAAATTATTAGTCGAAGGACCTAACATCAAACATCTTACTGCTGAGTCTGTGCACCCAATAAAAAGCTATCAAGACTGTTTAAAACGTATGTTATGTCTTAATGCATCAACAAATTGTTATTTCGGAAAATGTGCCCTGGGGCAACAAATTTGATCGATGAAATAAGAACAATTTTGGAGGATAGCTTTATTGAGGAAATAACTTACAGACAATGGGTGAACGTCGATAGAACCACTTTGCAAGTAATGGTATCCCCAGTTGATGAATACTTACAAAAATTAGAGTCCGGCTTAAAAAAATTATTGTTGCATTCATTCATAGTTAAAAGCCAAAACAAGTATATAAACAGCAAAAAAGAATCTTTACCAGAAAATGAATGCATCGTTCTCTGTGATTTTTCCGAAAACTATGCATTTGTCGTGCAAAATTCTGCTCAAGGAATTCATTGGAATAACAATCAGGCAACAATTCATCCATTTGCCATTTATTACAAGCATGGAAGCGGCGAAATTCGTATGAAAAGCTTTGTTGTCATTTCGGACTGTTTACATCACAACACAATTGCCGTGCATTTATTTCAAAAATACCTAGTGGAGTATGTTAAAAATAACTTTGAAAATATTTCCAAAATTACATATTTTTCTGATGGGGCAAGTGCACAGTATAAAAACAAAAAGAATTTTGTTAATCTTACCCAGCATCAAAAGGATTTCGGTTTGAGTGCGGAGTGGCACTTTTTTCCAACTTCACATGGCAAAAATGCATGCGATGGTTTAGGAGGGACCTTGAAAAGATTGGCTGCCAGAGCAAGTCTACAGAGAGCGAATAATCCAATTCAAACGCCAAAAGAATTATTTGACTGGGCAATAGCGGCTATCCCTAATATTTCATTTAAATATGTGGAAAACGAGGAATACTACAAAGAAGAAAAGAACCTTGAAGCTAGATTTAAAAAGGCAGTAGCAGTGAAAGGGACGTTGGCATACCACTGCATGATTCCAGTGGCAGAAGGAACAGCAAAAGCAAAGTTTTTTTCTTTGGATGATCATTCAGTTGAAGTTCAAGTTATGAAATAATTATTATTAAATATGTATAAATTTAAATGAAATTAAAAATTATTGTTAAGTTGGTTTTGTTTTTTGTAGTAATTAATTAGTACATACATCAATTGCCGTCTTCAAGTCCGAGTTTGTAATTTTTGTAAAATTGATATTATATAAGTTTGTTTATATATTAGACTGATTATGTTTAATAAATCCTGCTCATTTTCTACTTGTAATAATAAAACATAATAATATAAAAATAGCTTGTAAAATCTTAATTTTACAAAAATAAGTATTATAATTTATAATTTATTAAAAATTATTAAATCCTATATTATTAGAAATTATTAAATTCTATTTTCGAATACGAAATTTTTTTTTTATATTGTTACATGTAGTATCTAAACACACAAACACATATGTATACATATTTTCTTACGACGGTTTTGAAGTGTGCATTCTCATTTTATTTTCAATAATATATGTAAATACATTTTAAAAATAGCTAAAAAAATAGAAATTGTTTTTTATTTGTATTCTATGTATTGTCTATTGTACTACAATAATGATTTGGTAAAACACAAATACTAGCTACCTGCAAAGTGCTAAGTATGTATGTTGTAGTTAAGTTGACCATGCACAAGTATGTATACGTATGTATGTTGTAGTTAAGTTGACCAAGCATGCATACACAGGCAGGCGTTGACTGTATACAATTGTAGCACGTACCTGCTGCAAGCAAATGTAAGCAAGTTGCTCGAGGTCAGGTCAGAAATGAGTTAATATCTTTTGAAATACAAAATTGTCCAACTTGAAATAAAAAGGGTTTTTTAGGTGAAATTGTAGCGCATTTTATATATATTTTTTCGAAAATAGTAAGTGGGGAAAACTGTATGTAATAATTATTTGAAAAATTCATTCTTTATTCAATATTTTGTTTTTTTATAATTAAATATTTTTTTTAACGCAGTTATTATCTTCAAAATAAAACAAAAATGAATAAGATACGACGAGTGGAACCAAAGATATGGCATTTTGAATGTGGGCAAGTTTGCTTACTCATCGAATTTGAGCACATGCAGATCTCTGAAAATAAATTTTTTTCGAGGAAATCCTGATACATATATTTGCTTATTTTGTGCGAGCAGCGTAAAAAAAAAGTTTGAGCCGAATCAAAATTATGAAATTTTTTTTTTCGATAAATCCGTTTGATTTGTAAAATAATGACCCATGTATGAATGTAATGTATGTATATTTTAGACTGGGAAAAAAATAAAAAATTTCGTTTATTTCAAAAATTATATTGATTTTCTTTTTAAGAAAGGTGAAAGAAAATTACTGTAATTTTTTCAGATTTTTAAATTAAAGTCTAGAGGTCTATCATCACTAGTTGAGATTTTACAGACTTTACCTCATATTTGGTATAAAAAAGACAAACCATTGTTGTAAAACACCATTTACCTGAACATATTTTTGAACACACAGAAAAATTTTCATGTACAATCAACACTTTTTTAACACTTTTTCAGGTTATTATTTTTCAACACTATCGATACTGTTAAATTAACATGAAGGTCATATTGAATAACCTCACTTCGTGTTAATTTGACTGACTTCCTGTTAAATTAACATGAAGCTCATCTTGAAAAACTTGACTTCGTGTTAAATTAACATGACTTCCTGTTAAATTAACATGAACTCCTGTTAAATTAACATAAATTCTTGTTAAATTAACATGAATTCCTGTTAAAACAACACTATCTGCCTCATTATCTCATGCAAATTTAACAGGATATTTCTTGCTAGTTTAACATGGTTGATGTTGACAAAAATTATTCTGTGTGAATGAAATCGAATTCCCTACAAAATTCGCATTGACCAAAATTTTCTCAGACTATCCGTTTTCTAGTATTCTAGCCTACAAAAATTAGCATGTTTTTTCGATTTGCCATTTTTTCTTTAAAAAAAATGCCAAAAATGCAAATATCCATGTAGAATAAAGATAGATACAGATTCTTAAAGGAAATTGAGTAAAGTTACTTTTTTAAAACTTATTTAGAATTAAATTAAAAAAAGTCATATTTCCGTCTTTTTTTTTGGTGTTTTTGATCCAATTTTTTTACTAAATTTTGTTTATTGATATTCTACAAAATTAATTATCATTATATGATGAATATTATAAACAAAAATATACATTTCTCATATACTTTCAAACATATTTTTGCTTAAAATATGCTTCCTCTGCGAAGGTGTAGTTTTACAGTCTTCAATTGGCCCAAAAACAAAAAAAAAAAACAAAAAGTTGACGGATGTGAGAACTCAATACATTAATTTTCCTGTATTTTGGCGAGCTAAATCCAAATCCGTCATCAGAATTAGCCTAACAGGTCGCAGTTCTTCTCCAACCTAACAAAACCATCACAAAATAATATTGGACTTTTTTGCAAGGTTAGGATCGAACTTCGGGCCCGTTGTTGAATTCTGATATCGAATTCGGACTCAAAAAAACATGCCAATGTTTGAGGCTTGAATGCTAGAAAACGGCTAGTCTGAGAAAATTTTACTCTAGGTAGCTTTTGTAGGGAATTCAATTTCCTACAAAAATATGTTCAGTTAAATGGTGTTTTTCAACAATGATTTGTCGTTTTTATACCAAATTAGAGGTTAAGTCTGTAAAATCTAAACTAGCGATGATAGACCTCTAGACTTTAATTTAAAAATCTGAAAAAATTACAGTAATTTTTTTCACCTTTCCCAAAAAGAAAATCAATATAATTTTTGCCAAAAATGAATTTTTTTGTATTTTTGGCCCAGTCTAGTATATTTGTGTAAGTTCAATTCGTTGCCTTCTGTTTGTTTGTTGTTGCGTCGCGTAGGTGTGGGCACAACATTAAATACTAGGTACCTTGCCATTGCTTTTACTATGATTGTTGTTCTTGTAACTTCGTTGTTGTTGTAGGTATCATGTTGTTCCGACTAGAGGTGGGCGTAGTGCGTGTTTTTGACCGTGACACGAAACACGCACGCGTGTGTCCATGTGCTCGTGTTTGAAAATGCGATTTCGTGTCGTGCTCGTGCGTTGCCGTGTTGAGCCCGAAAACCAAAAAAAAACAAGCACAAAAAACACGATCACCTTTTTCACTTTTTGTACTAAACTGGCGTACTTTTATTTTTTTCCACTTCACTCCATTTATCTTAATTCCACTTCACTCCACCCAAAACTTCAGTTTAATATTTGATTAAATATTCACACAGATTTTTTTTTTATTTTACCATTATAATAGCTTTGCCTAGTGCTTTTATTCATGTACATACATAGATACTTAAAAAAATGTGTAAAAATATATCAACGACTGAGTGGAAGATCACTCTGTTTCAAAATATTTTTCAAAAACCTCCTTGATAGGTTTTTTTTAAATCAAATTCTTAGATAAAGCGCTGCTGGAAATAAGTATTAAAAAGAGTGTTATTTAAACAAATTTTGATATAGGGTGTTTATGAAAAATATTTTGAAATATGGCGACCTGCCACCCAGTCGACGATACATACCTTACAAACTTTAGGTGTATATGTACATACCATGTACAAAGTACATTTACAAATACCCACTAAACAATTAATTTCGACTTTTTTCCGAAATCGTTACGTTGCGTCTAAAGATTTTTCCGAAATCGAAACCGATTTATTTTCGAGGTTGTTAAGAAATTCATTAACGCGACTTCGTTAAGAAATATCTGTACGACTGCGTTAAGTACAGTTTATACGAAGTCTTTAAGAAACATCTTAGCAATTTCGTAAAGTACGATCTTCACGAAATAGTAAAGAAGCGGCTTTAATAAATCGAAACGATTTTTTCGTGACGAAATCGTTACGACTTTACTTTTATAAAATTGTTTGGATGTTCTTACCGAAATTTAGTAATTAATTCATAAAGAAAATGGAACCTTTTTTAATATGACTTTATATGTAATTTTAAAATGTTTTAAGTTTACAACCATAAATTTTTTTAAGTAAAAAGGTATTTCAAAGGATACATAAATTAAAAGGGGTGTAATGGCAAATAATCCAGCACAGAGGGAAAGGTGTTCTGTCTATTTTGGGCTTAAGCTTCTGGTGGACGTCGAAGACTGTGGTTGCCGATTCCTGGCTCATGTTGATGACCTGGGTATCTAATAGGAAGGAAATGTCTAAGCTCGATGCTCAATGTTTTGCAGTCATACAACCTTTTGTGGGCGGAGTCATGCAGATTGGCTGGAACGTTTTCTTCTAACGAGATGTTCCAAGATTCTTTAGGCAACCTCGATTGGAGGAGTTCAGCTGGCACTGTCTTATTTTTCTCTTCTTTGTTACTTTTTTTTAAATTATTTAGAAATATTTTTGCGTATCAAGCATTTGCTTTTATTATTTTTAATTTAAAACTTTTTTTGACAAAAAAAGGAATGCCTTTTAGTTATATAATTTGTGTATCTCTTATCCTTTATGAAATGCATACAAATTCGTAAAGTAAAGTTGAAAGCCTTTAGACTTTCTTCAGAAATACAAAAATAAAATAAAAACCATGGTTCAATAATACAGCTTGAGGCAAAGGCGAATTCCAATGTATTTTGTTTTTGTAAATTTGTGGGCAGATTGTCAAAATAAATATTCGCCCTGCACAAAATCCAAATTCGCCTTCGGCTCGTTTGGTGAATTGCATGTGTATCTTAAGTGCTCGTAGAAGGAAAACTGATGCTATTGGCAGTAATCTTGGGTACTTTCCACCAAATATTATGTGAATCATTTTTGTTTTCTGCATTTTTCCCTTAAAAATTGAAAATAAAAGTTATCTCATTAGAATAAACGGGTTGACTTTCGCACAGTGCACTATGCTTTGGAAAAAAGGAAACATGTCAAGATAAAAAAGTGCGTCGAAGTTGTTTACATAAACAAATTGTGGATTAAGCCCCCTGTCTCTTATAGGAAAGTGTAATTTTTTGGGGTTTCGCGCGGTTTTTCTCGCATAACTTTTGGTATAATTGAGCTATTTTATTTATGTTTTCAGATTCTTAATAAAGACGTAAATGCGCGTCGTTGGGTACTTCATTTGATATATTTTATCCGATTTTCGGTAGGTACCCATTGTAGGGGTTTCGTTCATATACTTTCTGATAAAACACTTGTTATAATATTTCAGAATTATATTTATTTTGATTTAAAAATATTTATATTTCAAAAAGAAAATTTTTGAATAATAAATTTTGAGATTTAAAATAATCAACATTGTATAAAAATATATCTAATTTAATTTTTAATATTGTGGCCTAAATTGGCGATCCTCCATGGACCTTTTTCACATTATCTAAACACATCGGAAAGAAATCAAATTATCAAGGACATTTTCTCACATATTTTGTTCTGTACTCAAATTTTGAGAATGCGAAAAAATGCAGTGACTAATATGCAATTCAAATATCAACATCAATCAATTGTTATATTGTAAACGAAGGAAATTAATAATACGATAATCTTCAATCAACAAACATATACATTTACTGGATTTTTGATTATATCTTTGAATACTTTCCTTCATCTTTAAAGCAATTAGACGTCCTTTATTTTGCTAATATTATTTATCTACAATCAACAATAATTCAATAAACTATATACATATTAATCTACAATCAGCAAAATTTCGGTGAGCTGTATTGTTTAAAACGATTATAAAATTTCAAATTAAATAATTATACTAAGATTATACAAAAACTAAATTATAAATTAAACTATTTTTTTTTTATTAAACATATTCAGATTATCAACAATAATTACTATTTATTAAAACATTAAATAATCATTAATTTAACTTTAATAATTTTTAACTATTACTTAATTGTATTTGTTTAAATCTGTTTACTATTTACTTTTTCATTTGTAAACTTCCTCTCCAGAAAACTATTAAATATTTAAATTTTTATGCTTTTACGTTCTCCAATACGTACTCGTTCTTCTACTTTTACAGAAAATAATAATAATATAAATAATACAATGTGTCCAAGGCGAATTCATACAGGTGTGTTCGAGCGAATTCAGATCTACACGCACGCACACACTCCTTGTGGCTAAAAATGTCAGACAAAGCAACAACATAAGAAATTTGACAGCTACGATTGGATTTTCAAGGAGGAAGAAGAAACCATATGGTGGGAGGATGCCACCTGTAATGAATTCGCCTTGAATGTGTCTAAATCAAACTCAAAATCAAATTCAAAATACAAACACACGCACTAAACACATTAACACCGATTTAAATATGACGCAAATCATTGACTCAAATAATCAAATTAAAACAATCAAATTACCTACATTTTGGGAAGAATGTCCAGAAGCATGGTTTGTTCTTGTTGAAGGACAATTTGAAATTCACAATATCAATGATGATAATTTCAAATTTCAAAATATTGTTTTTGCCCTTCAACGAGAAACTATCAATAAAATTATAGATGTTATTAACCCACCACTATTACAAATTTCGAAAAACCAACTTCTATCAATAAATTACAAAAATTTTTAGGAATGGTTAATTATTATCATCGTTATGTTAAAATGTTAGCAGCAGAATTCAGTCCTCTGCATGAAATGTTAACATTTTCTGTGAAAAATAAACTCAAACAACTTAATTGGACCAATGAAACCACTATTGCTTTTGAAAATTTTAAAAAACTGTTTGCAAAAAATACTTTACTTACTCATTTTGGCAAAAATGGAATTTTAACATTAGCTGTAGATGCGTCAAATGTTGCAATTGGAGCTGTCTTACAACAAAAAACCAATAACACTTTAGAACCTTTAGCATATTTTTCAAGAAAATTAACTTCAACAGAAAGTAATTATTCTACTTTTGATAGAGAACTTTTAGCTATTTATAATTCGGTTAAACATTTCAAACATTTTCTTGAAGGTAGACTATTTACAATTTATACTGATCATAAACCTTTAACTCATGTTCTAAATTCTAAAGTAGAAGGATCTCATCGTCAACTAAGACATCTTGAATATATTGCGCAGTTCACTAATGATATTCAATATATACGTGGAAAAGACAACATAGTTGCAGATACACTTTCCCGTATTCCAGAAGTAAATGTTATTTCAACTCAAGATATAAATTTAGAAACATTATTTAAAGAACAACAAACAGATAAGATGTTACAAGAAATCTTATCTGATACAAATTCTAAAACTAATTTAAAAGAAGTAGATATTCCAATTATTAATTTAAAAATTTGGTGTGATGTTTCTCAACAATCATTTAGACCATATGTTCCACTTTCAATGAGAAGAATTATATTTGACAAAATTCACTCTCTATCTCATCCAAGTATTCGAACGACTAGAAAATTGATTCAAACAAAATATTTTTGGCCTAGTATGCGTAAAGAAATTAATGAATGGACATCATCTTGTATTAGTTGTCAAAAATCCAAAATTACTAGAAATACAAAAACTACGATTCAGAAAATTCCAATACCTCCTGGTCGTTTTGAACATATTCACATGGATATTGTTGGTCCTCTTCCTATTTCAAAAGATTATCGTTACCTTCTAACTATTATTGATAGACATACTCGTTGGCCTGAAGTTTATCCACTTAAAGATATTTTAGCAAGTACAATTACAACCACTTTTGTTCAAAATTATGTACCAAGATTTGGTATTCCACTAAATATTACAGTAGATCAAGGTTCTCAATTTACCTCGAAAATATTTACTGAACTAACAAAATTATTAGGTGCACATAAAATTCATAGTTCACCTTATCATCCTCAAGCTAATGGTATGATAGAACGTTTTCATAGAACTCTTAAGACAGCTATTATAACTTCAAATGATTCTACTCACTGGTCTGAAATTTTACCATGGATTCTTCTTGATTTACGAACATCAATTAAAGAAGATTTGGAATGTTCTTCTGCAGAACTAGTCTATGGACAAACTCTCCGACTGCCTGGGGAATTAATTGTCTCTAACACGGCCGCCGTGGTGTAGCGGTTAAGTGTTCGGCCTTCTACACCAAGTCGTGGCGGTTCGATGCCCGGCAAAAGTAACATCAAAAATTATTTAGAAAAAGAATTTTTCTAAAACGGGGTCGCCCCTCGGCAGTAGTTTGGCAAACTCTCCAGGTGTATTTCTGCCATGAGAAGCTTCTCAGCAAAAAATTCATTTGCTTTGCAAGTGCCGTTCGGAGTCGGCAAAAAACTGTAGGTCCCGCCAACTTGTAGGTAAAACTCAAAAAGCAACACACCACAAGTTGGAAAGAGAAGCTCGGCTAAAAATCTCGTTAGAGGTTATGATGATAACCTGACCTGTAGGTATATCGCCGCCATTAGTTTTTTTTTTTTTTTTTAATAAATATAATGAAAATAATTCTTCAAACGAAATTCTTAAAAAATTGAGACAGCATTTTTCACTAACTCGTTCCAAAGTTATACATCATAATAAAGATAATCATTTTATTCCCAAAAATTTAGATAATTGTGATTACGTTTTTCTTAAAGTTCTTCATAAATCTAACTTAGAAGCATCTTATGAAGGACCTTTTAAAGTTATTTCGAAACACAAAAACACATTTAAAATACAATATGGAAACATTATTAAAACTTGTTCGATTAATTTACTTAAACCAGCAAATACTTTTATTCATCCACTTTCTAATTCAAATGCATTACAAAAAAAGAAATCAAAAAGAGTTACGTTTAACATTAATTAATTTATTTTAAATTTATTTTCGTTTAACTGGAGGGGGAGTATATGTAGGGGTTTCGTTAATATACTTTCTGATAAAACACTTGTTATAATATTTCAGAATTATGTTTATTTTGATTTAAAAAGATTTATATTTCAAAAGAAAATTTTTGAATTATAAATTTTGAGATTTAAAATAATCAACATTGTATAAAAATATATCTAATCTAATTTTTAAATTTATTGTGGCCTAAACCCATATACATATACATATGTACACACTAAAATAAAAATTTTCTTTAGTTTCAACGAACACTGTTCAGAAAAAAAAGTGAGCCAAAGTTATTACTGATTTGTTTCAACGAACACAACTTAATTAGAATTCGCTCTGAGTTTGACAATATGCCCATTTTTGTAAATAAAAAAGTTTTTGTTCGTCTTGTTGATAACTCAACCTGTATAATTGAACCATGATAAAAACCATAAAATACCGTTTTATTTTTTTTTTCGCGCGTGTCGTGTTTTAGTAATTTTTCCCCGTGCGTGTTAGTGCATATTTTCGTGTCGTGTTGCAAAAATCATGCACGCACCCACATCTAGTTCCGACGTTCTCTTATCGCAACGCTCAGTTCCAGTTTGCTTGTTTTTTTTTGCAGTTTTTAATGTTGTGGCATATTTTATTTCATTGCTTATCAAACAAAAAGATCAATTTTAATGTTTTTCTATACAAACAGCACAATTACACAGCCAAAATAAACAAACACATGCAAAGGTACGGGGCCATATATATTTATGTATGTATTAGTGTCCGACCGAAACCTGAATTTTAGGCCGAAGCCGAATCCGTAACCGAATATTCGTCATAATCCTATATTCGGCCGAAACCCGAAGCCGAAGCCGAATACCATTTTTGTTTCTTCAATAAACAAAACACCTTACAAAAATTATTTAGGGGTATTCTCTCTAAATTTTTTCCATGAAAAACACAAGAATTTAACACACTATTGTCAAAATTGCAAAAAAGCAAGAACAAAAAACACACGCAATTTGATGTTTCATGAAAAAAATTTTGAAAGAAAATTTTCCAATTTTGACAATAGTGTGTAAATTTCCTGTGTTTTTATGAAAAAAAAATTTAGAGAGAAGACCCCTATTCATAGTTGTAAACAAAAATACAAAAAATCAGTCCTTATGTTAAGCATTTTAACAATGTAAATAAAGTTCAATCTTGTACTCCAGAAAAAGAAGTTTGCATTTACCCCCCGGAAGTTTTAACCATCTATCTGTGTATAGTTGACCAGCTGTACTAAATAGTTGCTCGTAGCTACACTCGTTGGAGGAGCAGTTAAATATTTTTTTAAACCTTTTTTAAATTAAAAAATTTGGAGGAATGCCAATAATGGAATATATTTACACTACGAAGAACAAGTGGTTGATCTAGGTATTCGCTTAATTCTATTCAAGAGTTCTATTAGTTTTTGCTTTGCGTGCACAATTTTTCGTAGATTTATCATGGGATGCCCAGAGGTCACTGGAATCCGATATGGTTGACTTATTAAAAGATTCTTCACTATTACTGGGATCACAAGAGTTACAACAACTTTGAACAATTTTTTTTTAAATAACAAAAAAATGTTCCTGGAAGTAACGATTTTCTGTTATAAAAAATCAAAAACTCAGTAAATATTTTTTTATTATACACATCTTTTATTCGGCCTCGATTATTCGGCCTTTTCAGCCGAAGCCGAATAAAAAATACTGTCCGAGTACGCCGAATACCGAAACTTGGCCGAATATTCGGTCGGACACTAGTATGTATGTAAAGGTACTCTAGCAGTCGGTTGCATAGATAAGCATTTACTGAAATTCATCAATGTCTGGCATCTAAATGTAAACACTAGCGAATTGAAAGAGAATAGGTCGGGCCAAAATCGAAAGTTCAAGTCTTTTCAAATGGCGCTGTTTTTTTTTTGGTGACATTTAAGGGTCAATTACATAAAGCTTTATTTTGACTTTACCTCGAACTTTGACTTTGACAGAAAAGTAGAGTATACGTATTTTACATCAGGAAATTCTTGAATTCAACTCTGCTGGCGTTCTCTTTTGCGTTTTCTATTCGTGTCAACACTTATAAATTTTTCTTGGAAGCAATTATGAAACAAAATTCGGGCGTCTCTACTCACCCCTTTCACATATTTCGCGGCAGAGTTGAATTCAATAATTGCCTGGTGTAAAAGGCCACGAAGATATGATAGGAGAGATTAACGAGTGAATCCATACGAAAACGTCTAATATTAGCTAAAATCGTTGCTGACTAGTCTCGGATTTCACTTGAACTTTGAGGGGCACTTCTTTAGGGTCCTAAAAAAACAAATTTACACAGATTTAATTTTTATAACCACTCGTTTCGGACTGATCGAATTTCAAAGTTTGAAAAACGTAATTTTTAGGCCTACCGTATTATTACTATACAAATATTTCTATTAGAGATATCCTTACATTTGATATAGCGTTTTTAAGGTAAAAGAGAGTAGTTTGTTTCAAAGTATATAATAAATCATATGGCGATTACCTGGTATTAAAAACCTGGTACTGAAAATACGTAATTTTTATCCTTTTTTCAAGTCTTTTCAAATGGCGCTGTTTTTTTTTTTTGGTGACATTTAAGGGTGAATTACATAAAGCTTTATTTTGACATTACCTCGAACTTTGACTTTGACAGAAAAGTAGAGTATACGTATTTAAACGAAGCATGGCAAATAGCAGACCTCAAAGTTGAAGCAAGGTTAAAATTTGGCAAACTCTCAAAGTTTGCTTGCTTTGACAATAAAAAGTTGGTGGAAGTAATAATTTATTAATTTTTTCTCTATTAAATTAATAAATAACTAAAACAAATGTATAAAAGAGAAGCGTCAAAGCAAAGTTGAGCGCAAAGTTTTGAGGTTGCAAATGCCAGGCGAGGTTAGCAAAGCTTTATGTATTTGACCCTTTAGTGTCCAGTAGCGGTAATGTCGTAATTTTGGTAAAATTTCTTCCTATTTTTGTTTATTTATCGGTAACAGTAGCAGTCAAATCGTAATTTCGTTTTCTGAAATCTGCTCAAATCTTCTTCATTTTTGGGAGCTATAATGAAGATTATGCTCAAGTTAACTCCCAAAAGCGGAGTTAATTCGGAATTTGCGTTAATTTATTAGCCCTATAATGCACTTCTACTGAGAGATTAAGTCCCATTTTACACCAGGAAATTCTTGAATTCAACTCTGCTGGCGTTCTCTTTTGCGTTTTCTATTCGTGTCAACACTTATAAATTTTTCTTGGAAGCAATTATGAAACAAAATTCGGGCGTCTCTCCTCACCCCCTTCACCTATTTCGCGGCAGAGTTGAATTCAATAATTGCCTGGTGTAAAAGACCACGAAGATATGATAGGAGAGATTAACGATTGAATCCATACGAAAACGTCTAATATTAGCTAAAATCGTTGCTGACTAGTCTCGGATTTCACTTAAACTTTGAGGGGCACTTCTTTAGGGTCCTAAAAAAGAAATTTACACAGATTTAATTTTTATAACCACTCGTTTCGGACTGGTCGAATTTCAAAGTTTGAAAAACGTAATTTTTAGGCCTACCGTATTATTACTGTACAAATGCTTCTATTAGAGATATCCTTACATTTGATATGACGTTTTTAAGGTAAAAGAGATTAGTTTGTTTCAAAGTATATAATAAATCATATGGCGAATACCTGGTATTAAAAACCTGGTACTGAAAATACGTAATTTTTATCCTTTTTTGTCAATTTTAGCTGGCTCTGGCGTCTCCACTGTTTTAAGTAGCCACTCAATTTTTTTCAAATATTAAGGGTTCATATCCTAGAAGAAACTAACCCATCCATCGGCCAAAAAAAACTCACTCCTTATAGGTAAATTATTATCTCGAAATTTTGTAAGTTTTCAAAAATCGTGTTTTCAGGCTCTAAAACGGACATGTCAAGAAATAAAAAAGCGAATATCTCATGAACTCCAGTCCTGACTTTTAGCTTGTAATACCTGAATGTTTTGTTTTGTTATTTTCATACTAACGGTCTCTGCTGATGGATCTCGTAAGCCAATATAAAGTTTTTTTTTTTCAAAGTAAATTTTCGTATAATATTTTAGGTTTTTTTTCAGCAGCCTTTACATAGTCTGAAAGCTGAAGCTTCCAACTTTCCAACAGAAAAAAACTCCGTGCAATTATTATAACTACTAAACTAGTAACATATTTTTAAAAATTATTGCGGCATTATATGTATATGTTTCTTGAAATAGTACAAAATTTAAATAATTTATTTTCAAATAACTAGTTCAAGAGTTATGCTAATTGCGCGCTTTTTTTTGTTGGAAAGTTGGAAACTTCAGCTTTCAGACTATGTAAAAGTTGCTTGAAAAAAGTTCCAAAAATTATACGAAAATTTACTTTAAAAAAAATTTTTTTTTGGTTTAGGAGATCCATCAGCAGAGACCCTTGGTATGAAAATAACAAAACGAAATGTTGAGGTATTACAAGCTTAAAGTCAGGACTGGAGTCCATGAGAAATTCGTATTTTTATCTCTTCAGAAACATGTCCGTTTTAGAGCCTGAATTAATTTCTGAAAAAAATTGAGTGGCTACTCAAAAAGGCCAGAGCCAGGTAAAAAGTAAAAAATTACTTATTTTCAGTACCAGGTTTTTGATACCAGGTAGTCGCTATATGATTTATTAGCTCTGATCCCGTACTCCAATTTGACAGTTAGAAACAGTCAGAAATATTCAGAAACAGTCACGAACTACAGGAAAGTGATCCCGTACGCCACATTTCTGACTAGTGAGAGCAGAAAATTGAGCTCTCAGAGAGTTGCAAGATTTAGTCAGCAGATTTTTTGCTGGTAAATTCTGACTACATGTTGTAGAACTGTCAAGCGACCAAGTTTGACAGTTCTACCACTTTTGCGATCCCGTACTCCTTGGTATTGCTCTCGCACTGATCGCGGATTTTCTGATTTTGACAGTTTTACTAGATTTAGTCAGAAAAGTAAAGGATCAAAACTATTATTTACTTTTGAACAAACTACTCTCTTTTACCTTTAAAACTGCATATAGAATGTAAGGATATCTCTAATGGAAAACCAGTCCCAAACCAGTGGTTATAAAAATTAAATGTGTGTAAATTTGATCCTTTAGGATCCTAAAGAAGTATCCCTCAAAGTTTGAGTGAAATCTGAGACTAGCCAGCTTTTTGAATTAGACAAAATCACTAGCGAACCCTACAGTCGTTGTCCTGTCAAAAAAAATTAAGTTTAGTCAAGTGTTTGTATTGTATTTGTTTTCCTTATCCCTCCTTTTTCCAATCTTACCTACCTCTTCATATGGCCTCCTTCAGTATAACCCTCTCCTTCACTTACCAATACCAATTATCAGTTTTTTCGTGTGTATGGTATTGAAAAATGTAATTTGAAGTGGAACGACACGCTCCCTTTTTATACCGTTGGAGTACCCATACTGCTCCAAGAAAAATCCATTTCTATATAAAACATATGCTCCAATTAACATGGTGATGTCCTAGGATTGGACCACCTAATCCAACAAGGAGTACTCCATCCCGTACTTCATGGAACGCCCACGCAAGAGTATTTTGAAAAAAGGGCCAACTATACCTTTTCCAACTGTATTTGAGAAAAGGTCAAATGTATTTGAGAAATGGGAAAATCTATTTGAGAAATGAGTAAATGTGTTTGAGAAAAGGAAAATGTATTTTAGAAAAGGGAAAATGTATTTGAGAAATGGGCAACTGTATTTCAGAAAAGCTTGAAAATATACTAAAAAATTGTGTACTTCAATACATAAAAAATATATGTATATTGAATTACACCGTTTTAAGAAAATTGTTTAGCTTTTGCCCATTTCTCAAATACATTTTCCCTTTTCTCAAATACATTTTCCTTTTCTCAAATACATTTACCCATTTCTCAAATAGATTTACCCGTTTCTCAAATACATTTTCACTTTTCTCAAATACATTTTCCTTTTCTCAAATACATTTACTCATTTCTCGGAAAAGTTGTTTCGTTTTGTCTCTGTTTGTGAAGGCGGTAAGTTGGAGTTAGGGATTCCAATATCGTTGTTCTTTAAGTCCCGAAAATCCCGGGATTACTAGACCTACATCCCGGGTTCACCGAAAATAGTATTAATGCAATAATTTCTTTAAGATCACACTTCAAACTTCAGAAAAAGTAATTTTTCTCTAAGTCAAATGGCATTCCTTTTTATTTTTATCTACAATGAAATTTTTATTATTACTATGCATACCTGAATTGTCGGAGACGAAATGGAAAAAATTTAATTAAAAACAAGTAAGGAAAGCTGTCTTCGGCTATGCCGAAGGCTAAATACCTTTCATTAATAAGCGTCACGATTTTCACTGTTTGATCCCAGTACAGCCTGTGTGAATTTAACTTAAGCTCATACCGAAATTATCGGAACTATCGATTATATAGGGGCGATGTGTTATATTGGTCCAATCTCATTGAATTTTAACATCGACATTCCACATTCTAAAATAGCAATAGTTACGAAATTTCACGTTCCTACCTATATAATTACAGGAGTTATCTACCAAATTCCGTTTATCGGAACAATCGATTGTATGGGGGCTATGTGAAATATTTATCCCATCTCGATGATTTTCAACATCGATATTTCACATATAAAAATAGCGATACTTCCAAAAATTCACGGTCCTACCTCTTTAATTACAGGAGTTATAGCCCAAAATCCGTTTATCGGAATAATCGATTGTATGTGAAATATTTATCCTGTCTCAATGATTTTCAACATCGATATTTCACATATAAAAATAGCAACACTTACAAAATTTCACGTTCCTGACTCTTTAATTACAGGTTATAGGTCAAAATCCGTTTATCGGAAAAATCAATTGTATGGGGGCTATGTGAAATATTTATCCCATCTCGATGATTTTCACCACCGATACTTCACATATAAAAATAGCTATACCTCCAAAAATTCATGTTCCTACCTCTTTAATTACAGGAGTTATCTACCAAAATTCGTTAATCGGAATAATCGATTGTATGGGAGCTATGTGAAATATTTATCCCATTTCAATGATTTTCAACATCGATATTTCACATATAAAAGTAGCAATACCTTCAAAATTTCACGTTCCCACCTCTTTAATTACAGGAGTTATAGCCCAAAATCTGTTTTTCGGAACAATCGATTGTATGGGAGCTCCCATATGTAATATCCGATCTTGCTGGTTCCGACAAATGATTCCTATATAGGAAAATGGTGGTCGCATACAAAATTTTAGCCAAATATCTCAAAAACTGAGGGACTAGTTTGCGTTCAAACAGACAGATGGACAGACGGACATGGCTAAATCAACTCATCTCGTCATCCTGATCGGTATACTTATTGATGGATCTATCTTTTCTTCTTCTCATACTTACAAACATGTTCATGAAAGGTATAAAAAAAACATAACTATGTACGTAGTTTTCGCCACTATCGCTTAAGAATTTTTATTAATGTATCAAATATGCTATTTGTACCTGTGGTACAAAAAAATTGTACCAAATTCCTGAATACATATATTTTATTTACAAATTTAATGTAAATTGGGCTCACCAAGCAACTGGGAAGACAGACAGTTTAGGCAGCATTGCCTTAGCAGCCTAGGACAGAGGCAGGCCAAACTCTTTATAGAACCATCGCATAGAGCATCGGCCAGGCTCATAAATCTAAGAAGGGTGAATCTAAGAACCCTCACTGGGTATTATACGGGACATTGTAGTCTACGTTATCACCTGCACTGAGAGACAATATCACTATTGATAGCGACGAGTTTGATTCAACATTCATTTCGAATGAGCAATTTATCAAATATTATTTGCTTCCAATAAAAAGTTTAATAACATGGCAACCATTTCGATATGATGTACTGTTTTTTATATTTATGGATAGAATACTAATATATTTGAACTGCGTGTCAGTATCTATGGTCTTATTATGAATTTTTACTGTTGCTATATCCATATCTATATTTTCTGCATAGTAATAATGGTAGAGACAGCGTATTAATATCAGGGTTGGGCATTTTCGCACTACCACTAAAATGCACTACCACTATTTTTTCAGTGATAGTTAAAATTCAAAATCACTATCACTAAAATTTTAGTGATAGTGTTTTTGAATTTTCACTGCACTAAAAAATTAGTGATAGTGAATTTTCATTTTAACTATCACTAATTTTTCAGTGTTAGTGAAAATTCAAAATCACTATCACTATACTTTATTTTAACTAAAAATGCACTATCACTAAGTTTGTAGTAAGCTATGATATTTTACTAAAAGTTTGTTTTGATATCCCATATGATTTGTCGTCTAGTACCTAATAGTGCTACTGTTACCGACAATACAGATTTTTTAGTAAGGTGCCCTAGTACGTATGTACATATATATGTACACGAAAAAGCAGTAAATATCGCTAATAAAAGTTTGTATAAGCATACCTATGTACATATGTCAAAGAGGCTAGAAATAATAAGAGAAACCAGCCATATATTTATATACCCACGATACAATTGAGATCAATCGTACAGTGTTATACGTATGTACACTTACCAAAGCTTTGCATTTGCAAACTAACTGTTTTTACTAGAATTCTTGTTTTTAATGAATTATTTGTATCAAAGTTGTTTTGCTATTTTTTAAGTTTGTAGTAGGGATGCAAATTCCCCATTTTGAGTCCCGAAAATTTCGGGATTGCAAAAAAAGAGATTTGACATATTATTACAGTAGGTACTTCAATAGCGTCTCAGCATTTTCATTTTTCATCAACCATTTTTAGAATTTTTGCCTGGCTGTCTGTCTGTATGTTTGAGGTCGTATTACTCGAAAACTGCTGAATGTGAATAAATCAAACTTTCGCCATTGTCCTAGTACAAAAATTTCGCAAACAATTTAGTGCTCTTCTTTCACATAGAAAAATGTTCATGTAAAACCAACACTTTTTTAACATTTTTCCAGGTTATTGTTTTCTTTTTGCAACGCTATCGCTCATATTATTTTACATGAATTTCTTTAAAAACCACTGTGTCTTCCTGTTAATACAACACTATCAGCCCCATTATCTCATCCAAATTTAACAGGATCTTTCTTGTTAGCTAAATTATTCTGTGTGTATGCTCAAATTTTCAAATCAAAACCCAATATCCAAAAAAACCCGAGATTGTGAAAATCCCATAAATTGGCATCACTAGTTTGTAGCTATAAACAACGTATGAACATTGGGGTGGTCCACGTATATATAAACATTTTTTATTTACAAACTATTTCTGAATATTATGGTTAAACAGTAATATTGCACCTCATTAGGATGCCCTTTATTTACTAAGTAAGTTGTTTTTTAAACGATCTTAAAAAAACTAATATACTCCGTGATGAATTTCATATCAAACCCGATATCTAAAAATTACAAAGGGGGAAAAAATTCTTTTATTTTTGAAAAATGTTTGCCAACTTACTTTTCGGGTGTGATTACTATGGCAATTTCAAAAAAATAGGTTGTGTTTGTATAGGTAAAATATTGTCAAAATATGAGAGGGTCGAGTTCAAAATGTGCCTTTTTTTACGTTTTGATATGAGGACTGAACAAACAACTGAAAAAGTGGAAAATGGAAATAAGGCGTTTTGTTTGTTCAGTCCTCATATGATATTCATCAAGTATAAAAAGCTAACTTGGCAAAAAACGGACACCCTTATGTGCATACGTATATTGTCCACTTTCATTCGTGCTAATTAGTGTCCGACCGAAGCTGGAATTTATGAAATATGAAATACATTCGGCCGAAAACCGAAGCCGAATACGAAAATAAAAAAAGTATACCGCTCGTTTCATTGTAAACAGGTGTAATTCCAAATTTTAATTTTTTGATTTTAACCCTAATTAAGATAACACCTGGATGGTCACGTCAATTTGGAAGGTATGACGGAAAACTGTTGATAGAACAAAAAAGGAAATTAAATAATTAGCATAAGTTATCGTTCGGAAACATAGGCCTGTTCAATAACAAAAAAATATTACTGGAAGTTACGATTTTTGTCACGTCCCTTATAAAAAATCGAAAATTCGTAAATTCCAGTAATTTTTTTTTTTGTTATTGAACAGACCTATTGTTCGGCCTCGGTTATTCGGCCTTTTCAGCCGAAGGCCGAAGCCAGAGCCGAATAAAAAATACCAGCCGAATACCATAGCTTGGCCGAACCTTCGGTCGGACACTAGTGCTAATGCTGTGAAGTTAGTGCTGTTAAAAAAAAATCGATTTTTGTTTTAATCGATTATTCTTTTTTATTTTCGATTTTTTTGAACAGATTTTTTGTAAATAGTGTCGGAAATGTAAAAATATGTAAAACTTCGTACAATTGGTTTATTTCACTATATATACTAGATATGGGCAATAGCGAGGCTTCTGACAAGCGGCCGCCGGACTGAGTATGGGCCGGATTTTACGAAAATCGATTTATCTCTAAGCAAAGAAATCGATTACTAACTGATCGATTTTTATGGCCTACGGTTACATCCCTATTTGGAGTTATATTTAATCAAATAAATATTATATGAAATAAAATTATAAACCATTATATTACATATGAAGGTAAGTAGCAAACATGGGGTTATCGACCAGGCTCCCTAATTTTGGTGGTAATTTAGTGAAATTTCCAAGTGGTAGTGCAATTTATTTTCACTATCACTAAATATTTAGTTATAGTGTTTTTTGAATTTTCACTGCACTAAAAAATTAGTGATAGTGAATTTTTATTTTAACTATCACTAATTTTTCAGTGTTAGTGAAATTCGATTTTAACTATCACTAAAAAAATAGTGCTAGTGAAACCCGTAGTGCACTTAATTTTTAGTGCACTATGCCCAACCCTGATTAATATATATGGGCGAAATGTAAATTTTTCTGGAACGCATAATCAAAATAGTTCAACAATTTTTACTATGGATTTTCTAACAATATTACAACTTGTTGTAAGATTTTTTTGGATTCGCAATTTTTTTAATTTCTTAAGATAGGAAATTTTTCTAAAAATTTAATAATATGTCGTAGCTGAATGGTAGAACACTGGGCTAACGTAACAGAGGAGTAGTGTTCGAGTCCCACTGAAACCAGATATCAAGTTGTATGGAATTTGGTTTTTTAAACCAAGTATTTAGAATTTATCAATAGTTTATATGGATACCACTTCAATAGTGATTTATCAAAAATGTATTGATGGAACATCCATATTCATTGATGGGACAGGATTATCAATTTTTATTTAATGTGGTATCAATAATTATGGATGTTCCATCCATAGATTTCCCTCCGTGTGAGTAAATGGAATCGTCAGATACAAGAATTTGTCGGTTCTGCGAATAATAATGTAAATTTTTTTTGTTCTTACATATGTAAGTCGTTATTAATCAAATATGTACGTATATTTGGCTATGTTTACCAGTAGTACAAACAACTTATGTTTCAAGTTCCTGAATAGTAACTTTCCCAGTGGGAAAAGGTAATGTACAGCAATGCATAAAGTAATGTATAGCTTCTATAGACTATACATGAAAACATGCATGAATTTTTCTACAGCGATGTCATAGGAAAAGTAATGTGTCGCTCGCCTACAAAACTAAAGATACATGTTTACATTACTTTTTATATTACTTTTTATAAATGAAAAGATGCATTACTTTTCAGGAATGAAAATATGCACTACAAGGGATACATTATATCTTACATTGCCTTTCTTGAATGAAAAGATGCTTTACAAGGGACATATTTAATTTTGCATAACATTTTATAAATTTCCTTGTGGAGTAACAAGGACATTAAGACACAGTGAGGCCCTACAGCGGAGGAAGAGTTAATGTTTGAATGACGAGCTCGTCATGGGCTACGACCAAGATGAGTGCACCCAAAAAAATATAATATAAAAAAACTCCAAAACCAAAAAGGCACCGGCATCAGGAGCAAACAGTCCAGTCGACTCTCGACTTCTGAAAGGCCTCACAGCAGCAGAAAAAGCGATGAAGATGTAAGTAATGAGCAGCAGTTTCAAAATGAATTTAAATTGTATTTTTTTTTATGTTTGAAAGTTGTGTATTACTTTTTTTTTGAAGTTATCAAACTACAAATAAAAATAGAGCGACACATTACTCCCTTCCAAAATCTCCCAGTGGGAAAAGGTAATGTACAGCAATGCATAAAGTAATGTATAGCTCCTATAGACTATACATGAAAACATGCATGAATTTTTCTACAGCGATGTCATAGGAAAAGTAATGTGTCGCTCGCCTACAAACTGAAGCGACATGTTTACATTACTTTTTATATTACTTTTTATAAATGAAAATATGCACTACAAGGGATACATTATATCTTGCATTGCCTTTCTTGAATGAAAAGATGCTTTACAAAGGGACATATTAAATTTTGCATAACATTTTATAAATTTCCTTGTGAAGTAACAAGGACATTAAGACACAGGACACAGGGAGGCTCTACAGCGGGGGAAGAGTTAAGGTCCTATTTTAAATGTTTAAATGACGAGCTCGTCATGGGCTACGACCAAGATGAGTGCACCCAAAAAAAATATAATAAAAACAAACCAAAAAGGCACCGGCATCAGGAGCAAACAGTCCAGTCGACTCTCGACTTCTGAAAAGCCTCACAGCAGCAGAAAAAGCGACGAAGATGTGCGTAACGAGCAGCAGTTTCAAAATGAATTTAAATTGTATTTTTTTATGTTTGAAAGTTGTGTATTTTTTTTTTTTTTTTGAAGTTTTCAAACTACAAATAAAAATAGAGCGACACATTACTCCCTTCCTTGCTTTTGGTATGATCTTTTCTAACATCAAAATTCGTACATCTTTTCATGTATGAAAAACATTTTTTTTTAACTACAAATCAAAGATTGAGCGACACATTACTCCCTTCCTTGCTTTTGATGTGATCTTTTCTTATAACAAAATTCGTACATCTTTTCATGCACGAAAAACAATTTTTTTTAAAACTACAAATCAAAAATTGAGCGACACATTACTCTCTTCCTTGCTTTTGGTGTGATCTTTTCTTATAACAAAATTTATACATCTTTTCATGCATGGAAAAAGGTAATGCATTACCTACTTTCCCACTGGGTAGGATCAAGAGAATGCACACGCGATTGTTTTCTATAATGTCGCATCGATCTTTTAAACATTCCGGGAAAATTGTATAACGCCCTCTTCAAGCTGAATTTTACTAGGCCAAGCTCAAAGCGTGCTTATATGAGGCAGTGGGTGGTTACTTTTTTATAAATGTTTCTATGCTCTCGACCCGGAAGCATGTAAACATATTGCTGCAAATATATCTTCCCATTGCCAAAACACTTTTTTATTTGGCGCTTTAAGTTTTTTACCTGTCCTTTGCTAAATTTTTTTACGGAAGATATTATGGACTCAGACTCGAGGAGTTTTAAATTGAGCTCCTCGAACTTATCTTCCATATCTCAAATCTTTTTAGAGAGGGTAAATACTTCAGCTCGAAAACTGCTTTCCAAAGGACTCTCTCTTTGAGTTCCACAATCCACAACAGGCCTGACCTTTTTCATTAAAACTCCCTCACTTGGTTGTATTGGTATTGGCATGGGGACGGCATCTGGGTACAACCTAGCACGTTTGGAAACACTAATCTCGGGGGGACAGCAGATGAAATAAGTTTTTTAAAATAGGTTTCGCAAACGAAAGACGAAGCGGGTAAGCTAACCCCACAGCTTTCCTCCCATCGCTTTCACCTTAGCTCGCAGCTGGGTGTTTCAAAAAAACGAATTTTATGGCTATCTGCGCTTTTCTTACACACAGCGCAACGTTCGTATGTCTTGGACCTTTTCATATTATTAAAATAGAATAAAACACCCCGTTATTTTATGATACATACATACATAACAAGTTCATAAGCTCTTACCCTTCTCCGCGTGTATCCTGCTATCTTTTATTCCATCTAATCTTGGTTTTTGCGGCTAGCTAATATTGCTTCCAAAAATTTTTAAAGCTTACAAAATTTGAATAAAACATTGTCACAAAACGGTTAAGAATTCTTTTCGATTTGACATTATACCCCAGTTCTTAATGAGAGCAACGTCAAATTCAATCACACTTTGTTTAATACATTTTGCTCCCTTCCTTGCTTTTGGTATGATCTTTTCTAACATCAAAATTCGTACATCTTTTCATATATGAAAAACATTTTTTTTTAAACTACAAATCAAAGATTGAGCGACACATTACTCCCTTCCTTGCTATTGGTATGATCTTTTCTAACATCAAAATTCGTACATCTTTCCATGCACGAAAAACAATTTTTTATAAAACTACAAATCAAAAATTGAGCGACACATTACTCCCTTCCTTGCTTTTGGTGTGATCTTTTCTTATAACAAAATTCATACATCTTTTCATGCATGGAAAAAGGTAAAAATTGAGATATTTGCATGATAGGTTACTTTCTGGCTAAGGTAAGTTGCTATTGAAAATGGGCGAAATCGGATGATAACCACGCCCCCTTTTTCTACATCAAAAATTTCGAAAATCACATAAATTGACATATCTCGGTAGCTGAAATGGCTAAAATGATATAATGAGGGAACCAGTGTTATGTATTGATGTCTTATATCTCCATACCAATTTTGAGTATCTTAAACCCTTTTAGAGATATTCCGCATTTAATAGGGCTGATACATTAGCCCAAATCCGAAAGAAACACAACCAAAATGTTGCGCTAGTGTGAAGATAAGGTGGAAACTAACGAAAATGAGATATATGTAAGAAATAACAACCAAAATAATAATCTTCAATGTTTTTAATCATCAATATTGTGTGTATCAGGGTGAAATTTGGATCTAATAAAAGAAGATTTATACGCGATAATCTCCGTGTGTGTATCCATAGCATAAAATAGAGTTTTCATGGAAGGAGCCACGCCCCTTTTACGATAACTCCCACCGCCCCTTAATATTTTCATTTTTTTCTCCTAAAACTTTGTGTAGAAACTTCAAAGTGAAGTATTCAATTTGGGTCAGCCGTTTCAAAGTTGCATTGGGACGAACCATCCAATATCCATATTATAAATTATATATTACGGATTATAGAATATAGATCTGTAGTTTGTGGATTATGAATTATAGATTACAGTTTAGACATTACATATTATAGATTATCGATTATAGATTATGGATTGTGGATTAATATTTTAAATTATAGATTATAGTTAACAGGATATAGATTAATGTTAATAGACTGTAGATTAGAGAATACACAGTTCTAAAAAAAAAATAAAATTTGTTGCCCTGGGTATTTTTGCAAATTCTTATGCATTGGGGTACCCAAATAAAGACTGCATTCAGGATATTCCTGGAACTCCTCTAGTTTTCAAAATAGGGGTCAAAAACCCCTTTTCCATAGGTTAGGCCGTATATTGCATCACATATGGCAAAGGGGGTTTTGACCCCTATTTTACAAACTAAAGGACTTCCAGAAATTCCTTGAATGCAGTCTTTATTTAGGTACTCCAATGCATAAGACTTTGCAAAAATACCCCGGGCAACAATAAGGTTTTTTTTGTAGAGCTGTGTTATAGCTTATAGATTATTTATAATAGTATAAAGCTTATAGATTATTGATAACAGATTTAATATCAAATACTACAGACTGTGGGTTATAGATAAAAGATTGCAGATTATAAATTATATATTGAAAATTAGATCATAGACTAACAAATATAATTAAAAACTTATTATTAGATTAAAAATTATAGATTATATATAATAAATTATAGATTAGAGATTTTCGATTATAGATTATACATAATTATATTATAGATTAGCGACCGCCGTGGTGTAGCGGTAGCGTTCGGCCTTCTACACCAAGTCGTGGCGGTTCGATGCCCGGCAAAAGTAACATTAACAAAGTAATTATTTAGAAAAAGAATTTTTCTAAACGGGGTCGCCTCTCGGCAGTAGTTTGGCAAACTCTCCGGGCGTATTTCTGCCATGTGAAGCTTCTCGGCAAAAAATTCATTTGCTTTGCAAGTGCCGTTCGGAGTCGGCAAAAAACTGTAGGTCCCGCCAACTTGTAGGAAAAAACTCAAAAGCAACACACCACAAGTTGGAAAGAGAAGCTCGGCAAAAATCTCGTTAGAGGTTATGATCACCTTTTGGTACATCGCCGCCATTAGGTTTTTTTATATTATAGATTACAGAGTACAGTTTATAGTTATAGATTATGAGTTGTAGTTTTTATACTATAGTTCAAAGGCCATAAAACAGAGATTATAGGTTATAATTACTAAATTAAAAATTACAGATTGTACGTTATAGGTTATGGAAAATAAATTATAGATTATAAAGAGTTGGGCGAAACATTTTGGACCGCCGAAAACGTTCTTTTTTGACCTTTAAATTATTTTATATACATATTTTTTTTAATGAAAATATCGTTTGAGATCTAAAATATGCCATTCAAACCGATGTTCTAAGATTTGCACGGAAATCAGCAAAAATCTGCAAATTTTGTCTTAATTTTATTACTTTTTTCTCAGGCTCTTTAGAAAATTTCTGATTGTGCCCATTCAATTTATGTCTAATAAAGTGCAAATTTCAAGTAGCTCTGAAAGCGCGTTGATTTTTAATATTTTTTTCAGACTCATCTTTGCACTTTCTCCATACAAAAAAAATTTTGTGATTTTGTTATATCGAGAAAAAATGTTTCCAAAATGATTCGTCTAACACTGTATATTATAGGTATGTTCGAGATACAGATGAGTCTTTTTATCGAGGTTTGTTCACATAAGCATCAAAAACCAGTTATTGTCGTCACTTTCCATAAAAGACTGGATGACTCTAATCAACCAGACGATTTTGACGATTCCAAGATTCAGTTAAAAAGGGACAAACTTAGCATCTGCAACCCGATCTAAAAAATCAACTAAACTGAATTAAGCATATACGAAATTGATAGGTTTAATTTAGCAGATCAAGCGATAAACGCTAAACATAAGCTACAATGACTGAGCAAAGTCCAACGCCAAGGCCATGTAGTATAATAAGCTTATCGCATTGTACGAGTCCGGCCCTGTAATAACAACGACTTAGTGCTTATCAATGTAAAACAGATACGACGAGCAAAATGATGATGTGTTTATCGCACGAAGTGGCAAAGAAACACCCACCAGCAAAGTCGCCAGTCGTCAGCACAACTTGATAGTGAGCTTGACTGTCGAATTTGAATCACACCAACACAGGCAGGATGTCATACAAACCAAGCATGGATGTATGTGTAGATGTTGTTCTATGAAAAATTACACTGTGCTACACCAAAAATATGCAGGGGCTCTCACATGGTTTTTTGGTTTCACTATGGCCCATAAAACACTACCTCATTTGCGGTTTTTCCCCATCACTTCGTTTTTAAATTTTTTGGGTACAAATATAATACAACTCTGAAATTCTTGAAATTACAACTTCGAGATGCTATAACTTTCTTGTTTCTTGATCGATTTCAATTTTTTTATGTGAAGGTGTTTCTTTTACCTTTCAAACAAGCAAAATGGTTTGCAAATCGACCAAAAAATAACCAAGTTTTGGTCTTTTATTCCAAAAAAAAAAGTAAATTTTTCTAAAAATTTTCGTTTTATGCACGTTTTTATTGGATATTAAAGTTATAACAAAACATATAAAATCAGCTTTCCAAAAAGCAAAAGTAAATTAAAATTGATTCAAAATTAGGGTAGTAGTGCTTCATAAACGGCACTTGCAAAGCAAATAAGTTTTTGCTGAGAAGCTTCTCATGGCAGAAATACACCCGGAGAGTTTGCCAAACTACTGCCGAGGGCCGACCCCGTTTAGTAAAATTATTTTTCTAAATAATTTTTTATGTTACTTTTGCCGGACATTCATCCGCCACGACTTGGTGTAGAAGGCCGAACATTTAACCGCTACACCACGGCGGCCGCCGTATACACGATAACTTGAGTAAAAATTGAGATATTTGCATGATAGGTTACTTTCTGGCTAAGGTAAGTTGCTATTGAAAATGGGCGAAATCGGATGATAACCACGCCCCCTTTTTCTACATCAAAAATTTCGAAAATCACATAAATTGACATATCTCGGTAGCTGAAATGGCTAAAATGATATAATGAGGGAACCAGTGTTATGTATTGATGTCTTATATCTCCATACCAATTTTGAGTATCTTAAACCCTTTTAGAGATATTCCGCATTTAATAGGGCTGATACATTAGCCCAAATCCGAAAGAAACACAACCAAAATGTTGCGCTAGTGTGAAGATAAGGTGGAAACTAACGAAAATGAGATATATGTATGAAATAACAACCAAAATAATAATCTTCAATGTTTTTAATCATCAATATTGTGTGTATCAGGGTGAAATTTGGATCTAATAAAAGAAGATTTATACGCGATAATCTCCGTGTGTGTATCCATAGCATAAAATAGAGTTTTCATGGAAGGAGCCACGCCCCTTTTACGATAACTCCCACCGCCCCTTAATATTTTCATTTTTTTCTCCTAAAACTTTGTGTAGAAACTTCAAAGTGAAGTATTCAATTTGGGTCAGCCGTTTCAAAGTTGCATTGGGACGAACCATCCAATATCCATATTATAAATTATATATTACGGATTATAGAATATAGATCTGTAGTTTGTGGATTATGAATTATAGATTACAGTTTAGACATTACATATTATAGATTATCGATTATAGATTATGGATTGTGGATTAATATTTTAAATTATAGATTATAGTTAACAGGATATAGATTAATGTTAATAGACTGTAGATTAGAGAATACACAGTTCTAAAAAAAAAATAAAATTTGTTGCCCTGGGTATTTTTGCAAATTCTTATGCATTGGGGTACCCAAATAAAGACTGCATTCAGGATATTCCTGGAACTCCTCTAGTTTTCAAAATAGGGGTCAAAAACCCCTTTTCCATAGGTTAGGCCGTATATTGCATCACATATGGCAAAGGGGTTTTTGACCCCTATTTTACAAACTAAAGGACTTCCAGAAATTCCTTGAATGCAGTCTTTATTTGGGTACTCCAAGGCCCCGGGCAACAATAAGGTTTTTTTTGTAGAGCTGTGTTATAGCTTATAGATTATTTATAATAGTATAAAGCTTATAGATTATTGATAACAGATTTAATATCAAATACTACAGACTGTGGGTTATAGATAAAAGATTGCAGATTATAAATTATATATTGAAAATTAGATCATAGACTAACAAATATAATTAAAAACTTATTATTAGATTAAAAATTATAGATTATATATAATAAATTATAGATTAGAGATTTTCGATTATAGATTATACATAATTATATTATAGATTAGCGACCGCCGTGGTGTAGCGGTAGCGTTCGGCCTTCTACACCAAGTCGTGGCGGTTCGATGCCCGGCAAAAGTAACATTAACAAAGTAATTATTTAGAAAAAGAATTTTTCTAAACGGGGTCGCCTCTCGGCAGTAGTTTGGCAAACTCTCCGGGCGTATTTCTGCCATGTGAAGCTTCTCGGCAAAAAATTCATTTGCTTTGCAAGTGCCGTTCGGAGTCGGCAAAAAACTGTAGGTCCCGCCAACTTGTAGGAAAAAACTCAAAAGCAACACACCACAAGTTGGAAAGAGAAGCTCGGCAAAAATCTCGTTAGAGGTTATGATCACCTTTTGGTACATCGCCGCCATTAGGTTTTTTTATATTATAGATTACAGAGTACAGTTTATAGTTATAGATTATGAGTTGTAGTTTTTATACTATAGTTCAAAGGCCATAAAACAGAGATTATAGGTTATAATTACTAAATTAAAAATTACAGATTGTACGTTATAGGTTATGGAAAATAAATTATAGATTATAAAGAGTTGGGCGAAACATTTTGGACCGCCGAAAACGTTCTTTTTTGACCTTTAAATTATTTTATATACATATTTTTTTTAATGAAAATATCGTTTGAGATCTAAAATATGCCATTCAAACCGATGTTCTAAGATTTGCACGGAAATCAGCAAAAATCTGCAAATTTTGTCTTAATTTTATTACTTTTTTCTCAGGCTCTTTAGAAAATTTCTGATTATGCAGTTTTGTAGCCCATTCAATTTAGGTCTAATAAAGTGCAAATTTCAAGTAGCTCTGAAAGCGCGTTGATTTTTAATATTTTTTTCAGACTCATCTTTGCACTTTCTCCATACAAAAAAAATTTTGTGATTTTGTTATATCGAGAAAAAATGTTTCCAAAATGTTTCGTCTAACACTGTATATTATAGGTATGTTCGAGATACAGATGAGTCTTTTTATCGAGGTTTGTTCACATAAGCATCAAAAACCAGTTATTGTCGTCACTTTCCATAAAAGACTGGATGACTCTAATCAACCAGACGATTTTGACGATTCCAAGATTCAGTTAAAAAGGGACAAACTTAGCATCTGCAACCCGATCTAAAAAATCAACTAAACTGAATTAAGCATATACGAAATTGATAGGTTTAATTTAGCAGATCAAGCGATAAACGCTAAACATAAGCTACAATGACTGAGCAAAGTCCAACGCCAAGGCCATGTAGTATAATAAGCTTATCGCATTGTACGAGTCCGGCCCTGTAATAACAACGACTTAGTGCTTATCAATGTAAAACAGATACGACGAGCAAAATGATGATGTGTTTATCGCACGAAGTGGCAAAGAAACACCCACCAGCAAAGTCGCCAGTCGTCAGCACAACTTGATAGTGAGCTTGACTGTCGAATTTGAATCACACCAACACAGGCAGGATGTCATACAAACCAAGCATGTATGTATGTGTAGATGTTGTTCTATGAAAAATTACACTGTGCTACACCAAAAATATGCAGGGGCTCTCACATGGTTTTTTGGTTTCACTATGGCCCATAAAACACTACCTCATTTGCGGTTTTTCCCCATCACTTCGTTTTTAAATTTTTTGGGTACAAATATAATACAACTCTGAAATTCTTGAAATTACAACTTCGAGATGCTATAACTTTCTTGTTTCTTGATCGATTTCAATTTTTTTATGTGAAGGTGTTTCTTTTACCTTTCAAACAAGCAAAATGGTTTGCAAATCGACCAAAAAATAACCAAGTTTTGGTCTTTTATTCCAAAAAAAAAAGTAAATTTTTCTAAAAATTTTCGTTTTATGCACGTTTTTATTGGATATTAAAGTTACAAACAATGGGTTTTAAACCTTATAACAAAACATATAAAATCAGCTTTCCAAAAAGCAAAAGTAAATTAAAATTGATTCAAAATTAGGGTAGTAGTGCTTCATAAAGTGAGAAGGCCTTTTTTTTTTTTTTAATATTTTCGTTTTTTTTTGGTGTCAGCGACTTTATGTACGAAACTTACAAAACTGGACCATAAATACGACTTCTGCGCCACCTATCTACAGAGGTTTTGACATGTATAATAAAATCTAACCATAAATACGGATTTTGTAAATATAGCGACTCCAGCGCCATCTATATATAGATTAATATTAGCATACATGGTAGGTATGAACTTTCACAAAACTGAGTGTAGAGCGATCTGAGTGTCCTCTTTGTTACTTGTCAGAATTGGTCGCGACACAAAATTGTCTCGTCGTCGAACAAAGAGCTTATTTCGCTTTATGAAGAATATTTCGGTCGATGCTATGTGTATGATATGTGGTATATACCCACAGTTTGTTTCTCGTCGTGCTATTCGTCGTTAAGGTCTTGGAAGATAAATCACATCCGATTATTCACTTTTGATGAGCCAGTTGCTTGGCTCCCACAACGTATCCACCGAAAAAATAATTGTTACTTCTGTTTGACGAATACAAAAGGATACCACTTCAAAGTAAGGCGAAATATTAAATATGCTGATGTTGACCATGTCATTAAGAGTGTAATGCGTGAGAAAGGCGCCGTAAATCAAACAGCGGTATCGGAAGTATCACTAAGTTTAAGTGGCTTCGAATCATCTATGGCCTTTTGTGAACCGGCAGCTTCAGTATACATTCCACCTTTAAATGGAATGAACGAACCACACATAGTTTCTCGAGCAGAGTTTCAACACCTTGTACGCGATTTAGAACTGTCCAAAAGACAGACAGAACTTTTAGGTTCAAGAATGGATCAATGGAATCATTTGCAAGAGGATGTGCATACTACATTTCGTAGAACGGAAGAAACTGTTGTATTTGGTACTCTATTTAGTCAAAGCACTAAATATTTGAACTTGGGTTTTTGCAACGATGTAAATGCATTGTTTGAAAAATTTAGCTATAACCATATCCCAAGAGATTGGCGTCTATTCATCGACGGTTCAACAAAAAGTACACTTGAAATGTTTATAATGTAATTGCATATTCTAGTTTCATTTAATTTTTAAGGTTGTGCTTTTACACAACACTGGCATATATCCATCAGTCCCATTGGCCTACGCTACCGATATTAAAGAATCATATGACAGTATGGCTGAAATATTGAATGTCATTGATTACAAAACACACAACTGGCTAATTGTAGCTGATTTCAAGGTACTCACAATTTTAAATGGTATGCAGGGCGGAAATACGAAGTATCCGTGCTATTTCTGCGAATGGGACAGTCGAGCAACTAGCCTACACTACAAACAAAAAGATTGGGCTCCGCGTACATCGTTTGTAATTGGTGAAAAAAACAGTATAAATATTCCGTTAGTTAATCCAAAAAGTATTATTTTACCACCGCTGCACATCAAACTGGGGCTTATAAAACCGTTTGTCAAAGCACTGGATAAAAATGGTCAAACCTTTAAATATATTGAAAAAAAAAGTTTCCGCGAATAACTTACGCGAAATTAAAAGAAGGTAAGCAAGTAGGTATTTTAATTGCACGATTTGAAATAAAGTTAACTTTTTCTACAGGAATATTTGTCGGTCCACAAATTCGCGAACTATTTAGCGATAGTAACTTTGTAAAACTAATGACCGACGTTGAGAAACAAGCGTGGCAAGGGTTTTCTTCTGTGTGTGAATGTTTTCTGGGAAACACAAAGACACAAAATTATAAAGCAGTAGTAAGTGACATGTTATCTGCTTACCATAACTTGGGTTGCAACATGTTAATTAAGCTGCACCATCTGCACGCGCATTTGGACATGTTTCCATCAAATTTAGGTTGATGAGCGATGAGCAAGAGGAAAGATTCCACCAGGAAATACTAAAAATTGAACATAAAAAACAAACAAAACGAAAACATTTTTAAAAAAACAAAAAAATACCTTTTCACTTTATGAAGCACTACTACTCTAAATATACCTTTCATGAACATGAAATGGTATTATAACTTTGGTCCGATGTTTGTAAGTACCTATGAGAAGAAGAAGAGATAGACCCATCAATAAGTATACCGAAATGATCAGGATGACGAGATGAGTTGATTTAGCCATGTCCGTCTGTCCGTCTGTCTGCCTGTCTGTCTGTCTGTTTTAACGCAAACTAGTCCCTCAGTTTTTGAGATATTTGGCTGAAATTTTGTATGCGGCCACCATTTTCCAATATAGGAATCATTTGTCGGAACCAGCAAGATCGGACCGATATTACATATAGCTCCAATACAATCGATTGTTCCGATAAACGGATTTTGGGCTATAAATCCTGTAATTAAACACCTAGGAACGTAAAATTTTGTAAGTATTGCTATTTTCATATGTGAAATATCGATGTTGAAAATCATCGAGATGAGATAAATATTTCACATAGCTCCCATACAATCGATTGTTCCGATAAACGGATTTTGGGCTATAACTCCTGTAAGTAAACACGTAGGAACGTGAAATTTTGTAAGTGTTGTTATTTTTGTATGTGAAATATCGATGTTGAAGATCATCGAGATGGGATAAATATTTCCCATAGCTCCCATACAAACGATTGTTCCAATAAACGGATTTTGGTAGATAACTCCTGTAGTTATATAGGTAGAAACGTGAAATTTCGTAACTATTGCTATTTTTTAATGTGGAATGTCGGTATTAAAAATCAGTGAGATTGGACCAATATAACACATCGCCCCCATATAATCGATAGTTTCGATAATTTCGGTATGAGCTTAAGTTAAATTCACACAGGCTGTACTGGGATCAAACAGTGAAAATCGTGGCGCTTATTCATGAAAGGTATTTAGCCTTCGGCACAGCCGAAGACAGCTTTCCTTACTTGTTTTGAATCAATTTTAATTTACTTTTGCTTTTTGGAAAGCTGATTTTATATGTTTTGTTATAAAGGTTTAAAACCCATTGTTTGTAACTTTAATATCCAATAAAAATGATCATAAAACGAAAATTTTTAGAAAAATTTACTTTTTTTTTGGAATAAAAGACCAAAACTTTTTTATTTTTTGGTCAATTTGCAAACCATTTTGCTTGTTTGAAAGTTAAAAGAAACACCTTTCACATAAAAGAAAAAAATTGAAATCGATCAAGAAACAAGAAAGTTATAGCATCTCGAAGTTGTAATTTCAAGAATTTCAGAGTTGTATTATATTTGTACCCAAAAAATTTAAAAACGAAGTGATGGGGAAAAACCGCAAATGAGGTAGTGTTTTATGGGCCATAGTCAAACCAAAAAACAATGTGAGAGCCCCTGCATATTTTTTTTCTCATTTTGTAGCACTGTGTTATGTTAAATACTTACGAGTAGCCAACAACAACCCTAAATGAAATTTATACCAATGAAACTAATTAAAAGTCAACAATGAATGTGATAACAACTGTGCCGGAGGTGATGGTGGTGCGGTCGGAGGGAAACAATTTAGTTGTAGTAACCCAACAAACATCGAGCACCAAAATCTCAAACGCTTGAGAAAACATCTATTCTCAACTTTTTCTCAAATGTTGTTTATATAACAGGATTATTTGTTGAACTATATTAATTTAAAAAGTATTAAGTAAAACCTAAATGCATAAATGGAAACTCGCTTTTTATTAGTATTTGTTTTGCATGATTGGCATCTCTGAATAAATATTTCAATGAGAGCATGTGGATTCCATTTGGATCCACTCCGCTCAGTTTGAGAAACGTTTGAAAATTCTGCCGTTCTCAATTTTAAAATAAGGGAAAATCCCTTATTAAAAACAAGTAAGGAAGTCTAAGTTCGGGTAAGCCGAACATTAAATACCCAGTGTATGGAAACAATAGTAGTACCCATGAGTTATATATTTTCTATATCTATTATATATAAATGCGCAAACATAACTGGTTCATCCCTTTTTTGCAATAACCACAATTCTAAGGTATATAAAATTTGGTATGTATCGATATGTCTCGCCGAGCAGGGTGGCCGAAAACAAACCAAAAATTAAAAAAAATTAATTATAATATGATTTGAAAATCACACCATTACATGTGATATACACGCATTCGCTTTATAGAGCCGCTGTTATGGGTGTATGTATGTAGGTATGACCACTTGAATTGTTGTGTTTGCATTCATTGCAGTAGGGTGAGTTGTTTTGTTGGCAGCAATAAGATAACATGAGCCAGCGCGTCAACTTTATTGAGCTTAGGTGGTACAAACAGTGATTACAAAAACAAAATCTGTGCGTGGGGATTCAGAAAAGCAAATGCTTTTGAAAAAAAGCACAAATAAGCTAGATTATCCACAAGGCCCTTCGTGGCTAGACTTAGTGAAATAAAATAAAATGGAAAATTTATAAAATTAAAAAAAAAAAAGTAAAATCAGAAATAGAAAAGTGATTGAAAGTAAAAAAATAAAATTTGTTGGCAATGAAAGGAAAGGGAATAATATAAAATAAATAAAAATGAAACAAAGTGAAATAAATAAAATATTAAATTAAGAAAATAATAGGAAAGGGATGGATAAAAGGAAAATAAAGGTAAGTTAAGGTAAGGAACGGAAAATATGACAGAAAAATCAAAGGGAAAGGAAAGGAATGGAAAAGAAAAATGGAAGGGAAGAAAGGAAATGTAATGTAGGTAAAGCAGTGGAAAAGAGAAGGAAAAGGAGAAAGACAAAGAAAGGGAAGAAGAAAAAAAAGAAGGGAAAGAAAAGGTAGCGAGGAAGGTATGGAAAATAATTGAAAATAAAAAGAAAGAAAAAAAAGGAAAGAAAGGTAATGAAAAGCTAAAAAAATAAGGAAATGAATGAAAGAAAAAGAAAAGCAAATGAGTTGCGGAAAGGAACAAAAGAAAATAAGGAAACGGTAGGAAAGGAAAGGTAAGAAAAGGAAAGGTAAGGAAACGAAATGACAGGAAGGGAGATTTAAGAAAAAAAGTGAAAGAAAGTAAAGGTAAGAAAAAAATAAAAGAAAAGAAATGAAATGAAAAAAAAAATGAATAAAATGAAAGGAAACTAAAGCAATGGAAATGAAAGGAAAGGAAAGAAAAAGAAAATAAAAGGAAAAAAGGAATGTAATGGAAATGGAAAGAAGGATCAGGTAAGAATATAAAAGAAACGAAAAGAAAGAAAAATAAAAGAAAAGAACAGAGAAGAACAAAAAAGAAAGAAAGAAAGAAGGGAAAAGAACGGAGAAGATAAGGAAAGGAAATAAAAGGGAAGAGAAGGAAAGAAAAGCAAAAGAAATAAATTGAGATGAAAGGAGAGGAAAGGAAATAAAAGCAAATGAATGCTAAGGAAAGGAAAGGAGAGAAATACGTATGAAGACGACCTAAGAAGAATAAATAATTATCAACGTTGAAACTACATTACTGAATGGTGTAAAGAGGGAGGAAAAGGCAAAATGAATAGGAATGTATAGAAACCAAAAATATACAAAATATGGAAAAGAAAGGAAAATTTAAGAAATAGCGAGAAGGTAGGAAAATAAAATAAGGTTTTGTGGTTGAATTTCAATCACTGGGCGAACTCTAGTATATTATAATTTGGGAAAAACGAACTCAATAAATTTATTAGTTAGTTTATAAAATTAATATTTATTTATGCTACGGTATAACATATATGTACATTTTCGTGTGCCCTCAAAATATTACTTATAGTTGAATGCATTTCTTACTTCTAATATACTTACGCCCAACTTGTGACAAAGTTTTAAATTGAAAAAAATACTTTTGGGTCAGTTTTTCGAAATTCAAATTATTTTCAAAGTTATAGCTATCACCACTTTTCGAAATTCCTTACTTTTTGATGTAAATAACTTCCGCTCCCTTAAAGTGCCAAACAAATTTTTTTTTGCTAATAGTTACTAATGCAATGCCCAACAACATCATACAAAAGCGTCATCTCGCCACGATGGAGAAGTTAAAAATTGCGAATAATGTTTGCAAAAAAAATTTTTTTAATAGTAGACAATTCCTTACAAATTTAACTACCAAATTATCTATAATTATACTATTTTAGTTATTTACCTTACCGAATTATGTAAATTTATGTGATTTTCGAAATTTTCGATATCGAAAGTGGGCATGGTTGGAGGGCGATTTTATCCATTTTCATCAGGTATACTTCCAACGATACTAGTATGCTTTTTGCCAAATTCCATCGTTCTATCGTAATCAGTTTAAAAGTTACGACCAGTCAAATTTTCAAAAATGCCTTCCTTAAAAGTGGGCGGTGCCACGCCCCCTATAAAAAATTTATGGAAAAATCATAAGAGAATGACCAAGGGGATTCACCTATAAAATTATATCATTTTAGCCAGTTCAGCTGCCGAGATAAGTCAATTTGTGTGATTTTCGAAATTTTCGAAATCGAAAGTGGGCGTGGTTGAAGGGCGATTTTATCCACTTTCATCAGGTATACTCCCAACGATACTAGCATGCTTTGTGTCAAATTCCATCGTTCTATTGTAATCTGTTTAAGAGTTAAGACCAGTCAAATTTTCAAAAACGCCTCCCTTAAAAGTGGGCGGTGCCACGCCCACTATTTAAAATTTATGAAAAAATCATAAGAGAATGACCAGGGGGATTCACCTATAAAATTATATCATTTTAGCCATTTCAGCTGCCGAGATAAGTCAATTTATGTGATTTTCGAAATTTTCGATATCGAAAGTGGGCGTGGTTGAAGGGCGATTTTATCCACTTTCATCAGGTATACTCCCAACGATACTAGCATGCTTTGTGCCAAATTCCATCGTTCTATCGTAATCTGTTTAAGAGTTAAGACCAGTCAAATTTTCAAAAACGCCTCCCTTAAAAGTGGGCGGTGCCACGCCCACTATAAAAAATTTATGAAAAAATCATAAGAGAATGACCAGGGGGATTCACCTATAAAATTATATCATTTTAGCCATTTCAGCTGCCGAGATATGTCAATTTGTGTGATTTTCGAAATTTTCAATATCGAAAGTGGGCGTGGTTGAAGGGCGGTGCCACGCCCACTATAAAAAATTTATGGAAAAATCATAAGAGAATGACCAGGGGGACTCACCTATAAAATTATATCATTTTAGCCATTTCAGCTGCCGAGATAAGTCAATTTGTGTTATTTTCGAAATTTTCGATATCGAAAAAGGGGGCGTGGTTATCATCCGATTTCGCCCATTTTCAATAGCAACCTACCTTGGCCAAAAGGTAACCTGTATACAAAATTTCATGCAAATATCTCAATTTTTACTCAAGTTATCGTGTACACAGACGGACGGACGGACGAACAGACGGACGGACATGTCTTAATAGACTCCTCTTTTCGACCTAAGAATTTTCATATATGGAACTCTATATCTATATCGATTATTTTGTGCCGTTACAAACAGCCGTTATGTGAACAAAGTAATATACCCTTGTACTAGTACTAGTACACTGGGTATAATGAGCCTTTTAGGTTGAGAACGCTATCAACGGTTATTTCGCCTCAAATTGAAAACGAACGTTTGAGATTTGAGAAGATGATTGGTTCTCAAATGCATCTCAAATTGAGATTAGCTGAAAATGTTTGTTGGGAAGGATACCGGTAGCATGCATTTGTATCCAGGTGGTGGTGTTGGTGGCGGCAGGGGACAATGATGAATTGTTGAGTAAGTAAAAAAGGCGCATGCGCAGCATAGAACAGCTGAGCAAAAATAACAAAAACAAACAATGAATAAAATACGAATGAGCCTAAATATTTGTGCAAACATTGAACTAAAATGGAGCAAAAGGATAATGCTCAAAAGAGAGAGAGGGAGATTTGGAGAGTGAGAGAAAAGGAGTGCTGAAAATGATTGAGCAAAAATTTAAAAACAAAAAAGTAAATAAAAAAACTCAAGTGCAAATGAGTAATTGTTTGAAGATGTGAGTATCTGTGTATCTCCGTATGTGCAAGATACTGGCGCTATTATTATAATGCCAAGAAAATGGAAAGCAGCGATAAGAAATGTTAGTTGTGGCGGACAAGCGAACGCAGAGTGAACATTAAAATTGATCAGAGAATTTTGATAAGCGACGAAGAAGCCACAGCTAAGCAAAAGCCAAAGAGCAAAGTACGTATACCCAACAAGAAGAAGAAGCATTCATTGCAGGATATGCACAGAACCCATGTGTTTGTTTAACGCAGGAGCAACTGGGCGAGCATCGCGCTGGAAGTAACAAGGCGACCATGAGCGTTCACTATCTTTTACCGCTCACGCACACACACAGATAAACATGCCCACCACTCACTGACTCTTGCTACCCACAGGCAAGACGGCTGATTTGTTGGCTGACTGGCCGGTGTCAGTGCTGGCTATAGCTGATCGACCGTCGTCCCCATCGACACACACAACAGATAAATAGATAAACATCCGTCTGCGGTGGCGGCAAAAGCCACAGTTGCTACACTATCAGCATCTCAGCTATGTGCTATAGCCGGACACATGGGCCAAGTGTAATGACGCATTCGCCTGCTGCCCCTTCACCATCCAATTCGTCCACAGTCAGACGTACCTCCGTTCTCTGTCCTTCATAGTCCGTTCGTTTGTTCGTTCGTTCGTCGATTGTATACTTAAATATGAAAGCGCTTAGTTTGACTGGCTTGACTGTGGCATTGTGCAGCGTCAGATACAGATACAATTATATGAAACGCCTTATCGCCGCACAATAATCAGAATTCCATTAGCTGTAGACGCGCTATCGCACAAAAGCATCGCTCATCGTCTCAACTTGCCACAGTCATACAAAAATATCTACAAAACCAAGTATACATACAGACATACAAACGTACTTCCAAAGCCAAATCTACAGATATTACAAAGTACACAACTCATTTCGACTGCGTTTCTTTTTGTTTCTGGTTGTTTTGATTTTTATTTTAGTTTGGTTTGGTTATGGTTTTTCGTTTTGGTTATATACAGTTCAACACGAAATATTGCGATTGGCATTGGATTTTTGTGACGACTCTTTCGGTTTGAGTATGCCATATTGCATTGGTGAGAGAATGTTGACTCAATTTTTGGTGTAACAGTTAAGGTACAGTGGGTCCGCCCTTAAGATAGATTTTCTTTGCTTAAGTCAACTTGATTCAATTGGATTGACTTGATTTTGCTAGAGTTCGTGTGATTCAGCTCGACCCGACTTGACTTTATTTGACTTGGCTCGACTTGACTTGAATTGAATTGACTTGACTTTACTCGACTTGACTTGGCTTTAGTAAACTCACCTCGATTCGATTTAACTTGACTTTAGTTTAATTGACTCGACTTGACATTTCATGACTTGGCTTGCTTCGAATCGACTTGACTTGACTTGACTTGTCTAGATTTGAATACATTACCTAGAGTCGATTTTGATTGACTTGACTTAACTAATAACCGAAACTTAAGTTCTTAACTCGATTTAACTACTCAGCTTCGAGGTTGGTTGACTTGACTTAACTAATAAATGAAACTTAACTTAACTTAACTTGACTTGAGTTTAATTGACTTTAATCGACCCGACTTGACATGACATGACTTGACTTGCCTCTTGACTTGACTTGAATTGACTTGACTTGACTTTACTCGACTTGACTTGGCTTGAGTTGACTTACCTCGATTCGATTTAGCTTGACCTAAGTTTAATTGACTCGACTTGACATGGCATGACTTGGCTTGCTTCGAATCGACTTGAATTGACTTGTATAGATTTGAATACATTACCCAAGGTCGATTTTGATTGACTTGACTTAACTAATAACCGAAACTTAAGTTCTTAACTCGATTTAACTACTCAGCTTCGAGGTTGCCGTAAAATTTACTCGAAAGTAAAAAAAGTCAGTTATATGTTATTTTTTTTAACCATACAATTTCAGATACCTGGCAACCTTATCCAAACATATTAAGAGGCAAGCCTTGGGTAGGAAATATTAGAATGTATGTACCATGCATAGCTGGGGAACTTCGATTAGAATTAGAAATCATTACGATTAGAAAAACTAAGTAATCTAATCATTAGATTTTTTTTTATTCTTTATATTTTGATTACGGATTGATTAGATTAGAGCTAATCAAAAAACTAAAGAAGATTAGCGACAATTAGCATATCTAATCGAAACTAATCAAAACTAATAAAAAAAAATCAATTAGATTTTGCGATTAGATTTGATTAAATCTGATTAGATCAACTTCGTCCCATGACAAAAAATTCAACAAGCGAAATCGCTGTAAGAATGAAGAAAAGTATCCGCTTTGATGGATGATGGATGATTTCAGTTTTTGCTCAGAATATCTTCTAATATGTACAAAAATACAACCATGAATAATATCTTGGTTGTTTTGATTTTTCATAGTAAGTTGTTTAAACTCACCCTCGTGAAGGGTGGATACCTTGCCGCGGTACGAGGGCTTAAGTCGATAGCCACAGGGCTACGCTGCCCTTGTGATCATAGCTCCGTACGGCACTTCATCACGAGAGCAGCCTAGCCTCTCTGGCGCGACGACAAAGATCTTCCCCCTCCCAATCCAGGGTGTTATGCGAAACCGTGCCCATTGGACGTTTGCAGCCGGGAGGCAAATCGTGGCTGTATTTGAACGGAGCCTCTCTGATACCGGGTCGCCTCAGAGAGTAAGCATGGCCTTACCGCGGTACGGGGCTCTGCCGCGGCGGACGACACATTTTCCCCTACTCTTCCCTTGACCCTAAGCTGGCCGTGTCCGGCGATGGGTCGTACGAACAAGATGAACTCAAATTATCCAAATAAAAACGATAAACCTAAAAAACAAACAACGCCAAATTTCACTCCTCAGCAAAGGAGAGCTATGGAGGAACAGGCGAGAAAGCAACAACAACGCCGGAGGACAACCTCCGTTCCACAATCAAGGGGGGGATCGACAGCGATGGCAACTACGAGTCGGTCAACCAACCCTCTATCGACTAAGATTGACATGATGGGAGCTAGCACCAGTGCGGTTGCCAACGCAACTAAGCGGACAACGGCAGATGCTAAACTCCCATCAACCGCTGATATGAAAACCAGTATCTTTACGTCTGTGGCAGCGGTCTCACGACCTGGCCTCGGAGTTTCGAAGGAGAAGGAAGCTGCAACTGAGATTTCGGCAAGGAGAGCGACCGCGATGGCAACTACGGGTCCGCACTCCCAGGAGACATCTCCCCGCCGCTTCACATACCACGAGAAAAGATTGGCTGCAAAGATCCTGAAGAGGTATGAAGGGGTACCGCAGGAATCGCTGTCGCCGAATTCCAGTAAATCGATAGAGCTAGCGAAAGCTGTGATACCGGATTTCCAAAATTCTTACATGCCAAAGAGGTTAAAAGTTAACCCTTTCAAGCGCCAGAGATCGGACCTGGAGTTGAATCCCCCTCCCAAGCGGCATCAGAATACCCCTGGAGCGGGCAAACTAAGCTTTGCTGAGGTAACCAAGGACAGGATCCTTATAGGCGTCCTGGACCGAGGCAATGACCGCCTGGCCATCCCTAAGGACCGGTGGCGTTACGTGCGAAATGAACTCGGCAACATTCTTCTCAATGTTGCTCCAGAGTTTCCGGGTAGTTCGGCGCGAGTAACGGATGCGGGTTGGCACCAGGGTCAGATTAAATTACTCGCATGCGAGGATGCAAAAACCGTAGCACTGTACAAGGCAGCAGCTGCTAAGCTGGGTGAAGTCTACAAGGGCGCAAAGATAGAGGTCGTCGACTGGAAGGACATTCCAGCTCGTCCAAGGGCAAGGGCGTGGATTCCGGCCATCCCTGACGAACCCGAGAGAATTCTCGGGATGCTACGGCTAATGAATCCGTCCCTGCCAACGCATGACTGGAGTGTCAATCTGGTCGGGGATGCGGTAGGGCCCGACAGACAGGTGGTGTTCACCATGAATAAAGAGTCAATCGAGCCCCTCAAAAGGTGCAATGGCCTAGTACACTACAGCGTAGGCCAGATCGTTATCCACGTATATCGTGGTGATGCTCAGCGCGCTGCCTTCTCGGCTGCTCCGGGGGAACCGGAAAACGAATTACCAGAAGAGGAAGCGGAGGATTCCGATGCGGAAAGCATGTTATCCGCCACGTCCCTTGGCGATAGTGCTGTGAACAACTCGGAGATGGAGGACAGCCTACAGGACGAGGAAGCCCTCGACGTCACGGTGGTAGCAGCCAACGCTGAGCGATTAACATCTAACGCTGCAGACAGCAAGACTCCTGCAACGCCATATCGGGCAGTTAATCGGAACAACTCGTCGTTGATAGGCAACCTCCGGGATGGGGCAAACCTCGACGATATGGGGACGGCAGGGAAGTCTGTGCGCTCTCATGTTGGTGGTGCTTCAGATTAATCTGCACAAATCTAAAGTAGCTTCGGCTGCTTTAAGTAGTCGTCTTTCTAAAGGCGACGTGGATGTGGTCCTCATCCAAGAACCCTGGGTCAATAGCTCGAGAATCTGCGGATTGGGGACTAAGGGCTTCAAGCTCATTCGAGCCAGCGAGGAGAGCAAAGTCAGAACGTGTATTTTGGTCAAGTCTGAGTTGAACTCCTTTCTCCTACCTAACTACACCAATGGTGATATTACCGCTATCAGTCTAACGGTCGACAGCACCCGCCTGACGGTGGCGTCGGTCTATATGCCCTACGACGCCGAAGAACCCCCACCACAAATGGAGGTGAAAGACCTGGTGTCAAATTTCTGCACGGGTAATCTTATTATTGGAGCGGACGCTAATGCTCACCATGTCCAATGGGGGAGCTCCGACATCAATGCCAGGGGCGAGTCTCTGTTTGATTACCTCTTAACAACCAACCTGGTGATTTGCAACGTGGGTAATGAGCCTACTTTTATCACTAAGACCCGCAGGGAGGTCATAGACCTCACTCTCTGTAGTGAAGGCGCTTATGAGTGGGTCAGAAAATGGCGGGTTCTGGAAGAACATTCTTTCTCCGACCACCGTTACATAGAAATGGTTTTAGACTTTATTGTAGAACAACCAATCATGAAACGCAATCCACGTAACACTGATTGGCAGTTACACAATGAAATATTAGACAGAGACCTCCCAGTACTGCCCTCACAAGCCCCATCATCAGTATAGGAGCTGGAGGATCTTGTTACTACATTTACATCGGCGCTCTCAAATGCTCTAGCACAGGCTTGTCCAGTGCCAAAACCACGCGGTAAACACAGGCCACATTGGTGGTCCTACGATTTGGACTCGCTCCGAATATCATGCCGGAAACAATTTAACAAGGCCAAGAGCTTCGGCTCTGAGCCTCATTGGCACGAATATAAAGCTAAACTAAGGGCCTACAAAAAAGCTCTGAGACAGGCGAAGAGAACCTCGTGGAGAAATTTCTGCACTGGCGTCGAAAAGGTCGACGACACAGCGAGACTTAGACGAGTCCTCTCGAAAAGTCAAACAACCATCAGCTATTTGCGAAAGCCTGACGGATCCTGGACCAGCACGGAAGAGGAAACCCTTGAGCTGCTCTTGAATACACATTTTCCGGGGAATCTGCATGATGTACCACTAGCACCTGCAACAAACCTGGCAGTAAATATACCCATCACTGAGGAAAGAGTAAGGTGGGCAGTTAAGAGCTTTGAACCGTATAAGGCTGCCGGGCCGGACGGGATTATCCCCGCGCAGCTTATAAACACGTTGGAGACATCAGCTAAATGGCTGGTATTTCTCTTCACAGCCTGCCTGGCTCTCAACCACATTCCGGGCTCCTGGAGAAGCGCCACGGTAGTGTTTATCCCTAAGGCTGGGAAGGCATCCCACTACGAGCCAAAAGACTACAGACCGATCAGTCTCTCGTCCTTTGTACTAAAAACCTTTGAGAGGATATTAAGCGACTACCTCTTAACGACTATTGATAGCAACCTTATCTCTAGCTATCAGCATGCATACACCAAGGGTAAATCAACAGAAACCGCTCTGCACAGCCTAGTGTCTGTCATTGAGAAATCGCTGTGTGAAAAGGACTACTGTCTCGTGGCCCTCCTAGACATTGAGGGGGCTTTCAACAATATAAGCCCGGAGGCTATCAACTCCGCTCTAACTAATCTGGGAGTAGATAGACCTGTAACTGGTTTAATTGACCAACTTTTAATGGGAAGGAAAATAGCTTCTTCACTTGGTACGGTTGAGTTATCACGCTATGTCACAAGGGGAACACCCCAGAGTGGTGTTCTTTCCCCGCTTTTATGGAACCTCACAGTCAACTCGTTGCTACGTGACACAAGCTGGGGGGGCGGGAAGATAGTGGCATACGCAGACGATTTAGCTATTGCATTCAGAGGCAAGTTCCCACAAACTCTGTGTGACCTGATGCAAGTAGCACTGCGAGAAGTTTCGACGTGGTCCTCTCGCTGCGGACTTAGTATCAACCCAGGGAAGGTGGAACTTGTCCTCTTCACCAACCGGTACAAAATACCGCCACTAAGCCTACCAGAACTAGATGGCACGCGCCTGGGCTTGTCGGATAAGGCCAAGTTTCTAGGCATAGTTCTGGACAGGAAAATGAATTGGAAGGAGAATGTTCTTCAGCGCCAGAAGAAAGCTTGCATCGCTCTTTACACCTGCAAAAGAGCCATTGGCAAAAAATGGGGGCTCAGCCCAAGAGTATGCAGTTGGATCTACACGGCCATCATTCGCCCAATCATGCTTTATGGAGTCGTCGTATGGTGGCCTGCGCTGAGCAAGGCAACATACCTGAATCTGTTGCGGAAAGTCCATAGATCCAATATGATCTGTATAAGCGGTGCGCTAAGGACAACGCCCAACGAAGCCCTCCAGGTCATTCTGGGCATTTTGCCACTTGATTTGGAAGGGTTTCGGTCAGCGGCGGCATCAGCTCTGCGCCTAAGAGAAACCTCCAGTTGGGCTGCGGGTACTATTGGACACTCCAGTATTCTGGAATCTTACAGCTTTCTCCCTCTAAGCACAGATCGTTGTGCGACTACTACAATCGGGGATAGCTGTTTCAAAATAAACATTCCCAGCAGAGAAGACTGGGAGAGGACGGATTGGTGTCCCGAAACAAATGGTGGCACTTCCATATACACCGACGGCTCGAAGTTGGACGGCAGAGTTGGAGGAGGCGTTTATTCAAGGGATTTGGACCTTGAGCTCTCCTTCAGACTACCTGATCATTGTAGCGTCTTCCAGGCGGAAGTCTCGGCAATCCTGGACGCCGCGGCCTGGTTAAGCAAACGTGTTATCGGAGAAGATATCGCTATTTTCAGCGATAGCCAAGCCATCAAATCCCTTGGCTCATACACGTTCAACTCTGAACTGACGCTCAGCTGTCGTCGATCTCTTCAGGAGATGGCCCAACAGAACCGCGTAAACCTCATATGGGTCCCGGGACATAGGGACATTGAGGGAAACTGTAAGGCAGACGAGCTTGCCAGGCAGGGCACGACCAAGCAGGTTCTTCAGGATAAAGAGCGCTTAGGTATGCCGTTTGCCACATGCAAACTAATGCTGAAGGAGCACACACTCCGTCAAGCCAACGAAAGATGGCTGCAATCCCCAGGGTGTCGCATATCGAAACAAACCTGGCCAAAATGGGATCTTAAAAGGTCTAGACGCATTTATGCCCTAACTAGGAGGGAAATCTGCATATTGATAGGGGTATTAACCGGTCACTGCCTCATTGGTAGGCATGCAGAAAGGCTAGGTGTGCCCTACCGACGATGCTGCAGGAGTTGCAAAGATGATGAGGAGGAGGAAACAGTTGATCACCTCATCTGCAACTGTCCGCCTTAAGCGGCGCGAGAACGCGCTTTTTGGGAGTTCCGTTCCTGGATAGCCTAAGCCAGATCGCGGAACTGGACATAAAGGACTTGATGGGCTTCATAAAGTCATCTAAGTGGTTCGAGGAGGAGTAACGGTGTCGGTTTAGGAGTGTCAGTCCCGGGATTCTGCTATGTGGAAAATCCCAACAACTCAGGGATTTTCCATATGGCTGGGTCCCGGGACTGACTTTCCTTGTGTTGGTGGTATCACAACGGGCCTTTCAAAACTGGCCTAAGTGTGCCTCTGCGGCAGCCACTTGAACCTAACCTGTTTAAACTCACCGTGTAAAGTATAAAATTTAAAGCGACATTCTGAAAAAAAAATATGTTTTTATGCACGAACTTTTCCATTAGTTGATGATTAGCGGTGCTTTGGCGAAAACAATACAAACATTGCAGCGACAAATTGCAATGTTTAGAAAGCTAAGGTAGAACAGGTATTGTACAGTGGTGTAGCTATGAACAACGACTTAATGCAATATTATGAAATATCCAAAAATATTTATATCATGTAAATAAATTTAGTATACAAAAATAAATAAATTTTTTGTTTACAAAAATATCCCAAAACAGTTGATCTAATCAAATCTAATCAAAACTAGTCGAGAAATCGAATCGATTCTTTTTTTGATTAGTTTTGATTACTTTTGATTAGATATGCCAATCGTCACTAATCGTGGTTAGATTTTTGATTAGTTCTAATCTAATCAAAAAGTAATGGATTAGAATAGCCATCTAATCCTAATTAAGCAATTAGGATTTAAAAAATAAGTTTCTAATCCGATTAGTAATCATTGGGATTATTCCGCAGCTATGGTACCATGTAACCAAGAATATTTAAAAAAAGAAACGATTAGGTGGCCACCCTAGGTGGTAACCCCTCGCAGAAATATTTGCGTTAAAATACGACCTGAAATCAAAATTTCCAAGAATTTTCGATTCTCAACCCGATTCCCAATTTTTTACTCATAACAATTGTTACTACTAAATAGAATTCACAGCCCTATGCTTGAACTATGACAAATTTCACCTCAATGACTATTGGTATGCTTGAAAAAAATCGAAACCTCTTTTCATAACAATTGTTATTATTTTTGTTATGACCTTTTACGTACATAGGTGACAATGCTAGAAAAAGTTCCAAAAAAAGAGAAACGGTCTTAGAAGATGATATATGGAAGGCATGCTTTGAGTAAAAGGACATTGAGCAGATATGTAGTACTAAAAAATACCTATTCAACGATATATCAAACATTGCAATCGGATTATAAATAAGCCTTTACCACAGAACCTTCCCTATCCAGTTCAGAAAAGGATATTTAATAACAAGGGCATAGAAAGCATCTTTTAGTGCTTCCGGAGGCAGCTCATCCTCGAAGATGAGGGAATCTTGGGATCACTTGCTTTGTGATTCAATGAAATGGAAATACATGCTTTCCATCATCTTCTAAGAGCGTCTAGAAGCGGGTTTCAATGTTTTTTTTTCTTATTTTTTGGAACTTTTCTAGCATTGTCACCTACCTAAAAGGTCATAACCAGGGCAACCAAAAATATGCGGTAAAAGATGTAATTTATGCGCATAAAAAAATCCTTAAAAACAGCATAATATGCTCTTAAAATATGCGTTAAATTTTTTTTTAATTAATCCTCAAATTCGAAAGATTTTTATTAAAATAGACTTTTATTTTTCTTTTATCGAAGAACATAACGAAAGAATAAGTTTTAAAAAGTAATAGTATTCCAGGCGAAGAAGACAGAAAATAGATTAAATTCGGAAGTGATTCGGACCATAGGTTTTTTTGCGTTATCTTTCTCCCCTACTAGGGTAAAAAATAATATAAAAAAAATATGCAGAGTGATCTTTTCCGCAGCTATTTAAATTGCATTTGTCTTTTTGTTTTTAATTATTTCAGTAATGGTAACAGCTAAACTAATAAAAACCATGGTCCGCGCCACTTCCGTGTTGAATCCCTGTCCCCGGACTATATCTAGTAAAAAAGTTCATATTTGTTTACAACAATGGAATAGTTGTTTTACGGCTTTTTTAGTACTAAACTTCATTGTAATTGCAAATTTCATTATTGCTGTTGGTATTTTTAATTTTAATGATTCATATTAATAACACTGGATCACAAATTCCAACTTTTTTTCTGCACCAGAGACGCCATAGTGAAATTCCTATGTAAAATCACCTCCTAATTCCGAAAATCAAAGTTATTTTTACTTGAATGGTACCGTTTTTGAGATATTTACGATTTACCGTTATTTCAAAAAACAAAAAAGATGGCTCCACTTAATCGTGTATATCTCAAGAACAAATTGAGCTATTCGAAAACGGTGAAAGCTTATAAAATTTACTATAATCAGTACATACAACACTTTTTGCTAGGTCCTGCACACAGAATAATTTTTGTCAACATGAACCATGTTAAACTAACAAGAAAGATCCTGTTAAATTTGCATGAGATTTTGAGGCAGATAGTGTTGTTTTAACAGGAATTCATGTTAATTTAACAGGAAGTCAAGTTTTTCAACATGAACTTCATGTTCATTTAACAGGAAGTCATGTTAATTTAACACGAAGTGAAGTTATTCAACATGAGCTTCATGTTAAAATAACATGATCGATAGTGTTGAAAAATAATAACCTGAAAAAGTGTTAAAAAAGTGTTGATTTTACATGAAAATTTTTCTGTGTGTGCAGATTCAAACATAGTGAACAATCATTACGGATTTTTTCAATTTTTTTTTGTAAAAATATAAAAAAATTTGTACTTTGCGAGGAAGCATCTCGAAAACTTTTTGTTTTTAGCAGATATAGAAATTTAAGTGGGAGTGTAAGAAATGAATTTTTAAAGACATATTTACTCCTGAAAGAAAATAAAAAAGTAAATTAGATAAATACATAAGTGACACATTAGTATATAATTTTCTTAGGCTGGATTTATCTTTCAATTCAGAACAAATTTTTTGTTTATATTTTTCCCGTTCTTGTTTGTTCGGAACTGGACGATGAATTCAGATGTATGGCTATATATTCTCATGTAAATTTATGTAATATATAATTTATTATAATATGTTTTTTTATTTACCCATTTCCGCATAGTTTTTGATTAAGTCGTTCACTATCATCTCGTAGTTAGGACTTTTGTGTTTGCCTAAAAAAGAAGTAACGACCTTTTCAAAAGAATCCCACGCTGCTGCCTCCACTGGTGACAATAGTTCTTTGAAATGGTTATTGGTCATCATTTTCCTTATTTGCGGTCCCACAAAAATCCCTTCCTTTATTTTTGCTTCTGAAATCTCTGGGAAGATTGTCTTCAAATGATGAAAAGCTTCGCCTTCTTTGTCCAAAGCCTTCACAAAGTTTTTGATAAGGCCGAGCTTGATGTGGAGCGGAGGTAGAATTATTTTTTCCTTCTTTATAAGTGGAGAGTATTTTATGTTATCTACCCCAACTTGAAACTCGATTCGTTCTGGCCAATCCTTTATAATGTAGTGGTCTTGACGAGCTCGGCTATCCCATTTGCATAGAAAGCAACAGTATTTTCCGTAATGATTGTTCACTATGTTTGAATCTGCAGGACCTAGCAAAAAGTGTTGTATGTACTGATTATAGTAAATTTTATTAGCTTTCAAATTTTTCAAACCGTTTTGGAAGAGCTCAGTTTGTTCTTGAGATATACACGATTAAGTGGAGCCATCTTTTTTGTTTTTTGAAATAACGGTAAATCGTAAATATCTCAAAAACGGTACCATTCAAGTAAAAATAACCTTGATTTTCGGAATTAGGAGGTGATTTTACACAGGAATTTCACTATGGCGTCTCTGGTGCATTTTGGCTGTAAACAAGTGTAATTGTTAGTTCGACTCGCGGTGAAGGCAATATTGCAGTGTGAGTAAGTGTGGTGTAAATAGTTTTTTTTTTATATTTTTTGTTACTTGACTTCTTTTTGGTGCTAAAGTAACACTTATTTTAGATTATATGTATATACAGCAGCACCTTGAAGTGCTGTTTTTACACCAACATTTTATTGCGCGTATGTAAAATTATTTCGAAACAATCTCCTGTTAATTTTCTTTTCAACGACATACAATTTTTTCTATCGGCTTAGGATTTCCTAGTATATTTTAATTGAATCAAGTTTTACTGGAAAGACATTTACAGCAAAACCCAGATTTATTAAATTCTTATCTTCATAAAAACTTTCGTTTACGTGATTTTGGTGAATGAGGTGTAGGAAGACAACCACGTAGCATCCCCTAGCAGAAGTTGCCATCATATAGTGATCCCGTTAGCCTTGGTACCTCTCTGCCATAGTTTTTAGGTCCTGGTGAAACCGTTCCCCCATTTCTTCGCTATAGGAACCAAGATTCTCTGGAAACTGGAAAAGGTGATTTTGGAGATAATGGACTTTGATGGACATGTTACATCCTAAGTTTTTGAAATTCTCTAGCATGTTGTTAACAATTTCAGAGTAGTTAAATGACTTGTGATTTCACAGAAAGTAACTTCAACAAACGAATGTCACGCATGTAATTCCAAACTGGTCATTAAACAACATGCTAGAGAATTTCAAAACATAGGATGTGACATGTCAAGTTTCCAGAGAGTCTTAGTGCATGATTTTTTTTTTACCGAATCCTAATTCCTTCTTAAATTAAAAATATTAGGTTGAAAATTAAGTAAATTGTAATAGTTAATATTAAAGGTTTTTTAATATAAAAAAAAACATAATTTAAGAAAAAAAGGAATATTCCGCAACCGGGTCTTGCAACTGTGCACACCGTATTCTATACGCTCACCGCCGCGCCATTACCTTATGCACAAAGCAGTTATCAAATTCTGAAATTAGGCTTTATGAGAATCAGAATTTAAAAATTAATATTAAAATACCAACAACAAAGTTAGACTATTAATATAAATATAATGGACCGAAGTACTCAATGAGCGAAGGAGTGAAAATAATTTCTCTAATAATAGGAGGAGCTTATTGAGTGAAAGAATGAAATTCATTTTGTAGAAATATGAGTTCTATTTATAGAAATTTATTATTTAGTGTTGGTAAAGTACAAATGCTGGTTAGGGCAAATCTAGGCTTTTGCAAAAACAGTTGAAGGTTTTTCTAGCTTTTTTCTTTATCCATAACTTAGCAATATTTAGAAGACATTTTAATTTGATTTTTGATTTGATTTAAAAAAAAAAAATGTAGGTATGTTGATTTAAAAAAAAAAAAAATTATTCAAAGTGGTAAAATCAGCCAAAATCTAGCTTTTTGCAAAAACTGTTAACGGTTTTTCTATCTTTTTTCCTTAACAATAACTTAAAAATATTTAAAAATACATTTCTTATCGATTTTTGATTTGATTTTTGAAAAAATAGTACGTATATTGATTTAAAAAAAAAAAAAATATTCAAAAGTGGTGAAACCGGGCAAAATGTAGCCTTTTGCAAAAATAGTTTGAGGATTTTCTAGGCTTTTTCCTTAGCCATAACTTAGAAATATTTAAAAAGACATTTCATATCGATTTTTGATTGGATTTTTGAAAAAAATGTGGGTATGTTGATTTAAAAAAAGTTATTCAAAATTGGTTAAACCGGGCAAAATCTAGCCTTATGCAAAAACAGTTTGAGGGTTTTTAAGCTTTTTTCCTCAACCCTAACCTGAAAATATTTAAAAAGACATTTTATATTGATTTTTGATTTGATTTTTGAAAAAAAAAAAAAATGTAGGTATATTGAAACGGGGCAAAATGTCTTTAGTAATATTTTAGTTGACCTCTAACCACTTCGTTTAGTACAAAATTTAAGGACCTGTGAAAAATTATGGATTTTTATATTTCAAAATTTATAGAAATAATCTACCGAAGTCCGATAAACAGAACAATATCCCCCTTATTCATAAAAAATATAAAAGGTTTATTAAGCTCTTATTATTCAAAATTTGTATGAAAATGTCATTTTAAAAAGCTTTATAAACCAATTTTATTTTTTATGAATATGAGGGTATTTTTAAAAAAATTTTAATTTTCGGAAAAACTTACCAAAAAACCCAAATTGTATAAACGGTTATCTCATTTCTATAATGGGTGGTATGTATGTATCATCATCATTTATTGGCGCTTAACCGCCTAAGCGATTTTGGCCGTTTCGTATCAAAGCACGCCAGTCATTCCTTTTTAGCGATAACCGACGCCAATTGGAAACCCCAAGGGAGTTCAAGTCATCCTCCACCTGTTGTTTCCATCTCAGTCGAGGCCTCCCCCTTCCTCTGCTGCCGAATTCAGGCAACGATAGGAAAACCTTCTGTGCTGGAGCTTCTTTGTCCATTCGCATAACATGGCCCAGCCAGCGGAGTCTTTGGGCTTTAATTCGCTGGACTATGGTCAGATCTGCGTAGAGCTCGTACAGCTCATCGTTAAATTTCCTTCGATACTCGCCGTTGGCATCACGGGAAGGACCATAAATCTTCCGGAGAACTTTTCTCTCAAATACTCCAAGGGCCATCTCATCTTCTCTTGACATTGTCCATGAATCTGAGCCATACATCAGGACAGGTATGATGAGAGACTTATAGAGCGTGATCTTTGTTCTTCGAGAGAGGACTTTACTTCTCAATTGCCTACTCAGTCCAAAGTAGCACTTGTTGGCAAGAGTGATTCTCCGCTGGATTTCTAGACTGATATTATTTTCGGTGTTAATACTGGTTCCCAAATAGACGAAGTCTCTCACAGTTTCAAATTTGTAACTATCAACAGTGACATGGCTGCCAAGGCGCAGGTGCGCCGATTCTTTCTTTGATGACAGCAAATACTTCGTCTTGTCCTCGTTCACGGCAAGACCCACTTTTTTCGCTTCCTTATCCAGTCCAGAGAAGGCAGCGCTTACGGCGCGGTTGTTAAGGCCAATGATATCAATATCATCGGCATACGCCAGCAATTGCACGCTCTTGTAAAAGATTGTACCATTGCGGTTTAGCTCTGCTGCTCGAATTATCTTCTCCAGCATCAGATTGAAGAAATCGCACGAAAGGGAGTCGCCCTGTCTGAAGCCTCGTTTGGTTTCAAATGGCTCAGAGAGGTCCTTCCCGATTCTAACGGAGCTGTTGGTATTGCTCAACGTCATTTGGCAAAGCCGTATAAGCTTTGCAGGGAAGTCAAATTCAGACATGGCGGCATACAGGCAACTCCTTTTTACGCTGTCAAAAGCGGCTTTAAAATCGACAAAGAGATGGTGAGTGTCGATTCTCTTATCATGGGTCTTCTCCAGGATTTGGCGTATCGTGAAAATCTGGTCGATGGTAGACTTACCAGGTCTAAAGCCACACTGATAAGGTCCAATCAGTTTGTCTACGATGGGCTTCAGCCTTTCACACAACACGCTAGAAAGAACCTTATATGCGATATTAAGAAGACTAATTCCGCGGTAGTTGGTGCGGTTAGCGGGATCGCCTTTCTTGTGGATTGGGCAAAGCACACTTAAATTCCAATCCGGAGGCATGCATTCGTCTGACCATATTCTGCATAAGAGCTGATGCATGCTTTTTACCATCTCTTCGCCTCCGTGTTTGAACAGCTCGGCGGGTAGTCCGTCTTTTCCAGGCGCTTTGTTGTTTTTGAGCCGGGATATAGCTATCCTCACTTCATCATAGTCAGGTGGTGGGACGACTTTTCCATCGTCAGGGATTGGGGTATCGGGTTCGACGTCTCCCTCGCAATTTAGCAGTGAGGAGAAGTGCTCCCTCCATAATTTAAGTACACTTTGTACGTCGGTTACCAGGTCGCCATTATTGTCCTTACAGGAGCTTGCCCCGGTCTTAAAACCTTCCGTCATCCGCCGGATCTTTTCATAGAATTTTCGGGCATCATTCCTGTCAGCCAGCATCTCAAGCTCCTCACACTCACGCCTTTCGGCCTCACTTTTCTTTTTTCTGAAAAGGCGTCTCTCTTCCTTCTTTGCCTCACGATATTGTTGCCATACACTGCGGGTTGCGCCCGTTCGCAACGTCTCCTTGTAGGCAGCGTCCTTTTTTTTCGAGGCAGTTTTGCATTCCTCATCGTACCAGTTGTTCTTGCGGGCTCGCTGGAACCCTATAGTGGCCTCAGCGGCGGTACGCAATGAGTGAGAGATATGCTTCCATTGCTCGGTTACATCGTTAAGTCGAGGATTGCCCTCTGCTAGCAGGTGTGAGAGTCGAGTTGTGAAATTATCAGCTGTCTGTGTCATGCGCAGCTTCTCGACGTCAAACTTTCCTTCCGTTACTGTGCGCACTTTCTTCGTTGCACAGAGGCGTGTGCGTATCTTGGCTGCGACAAGATAATGGTCAGAGTCAATATTGGGACCACGCAGTGTACGCACGTCCAGAACGGTGGAGCTATGTCTGCCGTCAATCAAGACATGATCAATCTGGTTTCTAGTTCTTTGATCAGGGGACAGCCATGTGGCTTGGTGTATTCGCTTATGCTGGAACCTGGTACTACTGATGACCATATTGCGAGCAGCGGCGAAGTCAATCAACATAGTGCCGTTGGGGGATGTTATATCGTGGAGACTGAATTTTCCAACTGAGGGACCAAAGACTCCTTCCTTGCCCACCTTGGCATTAAAGTCGCCGAGCACGATTTTGATATCATGCTGGGGGCAGCGATCATAAGTCTGTTCAAGTTTATCGTAGAAGGAGTCCTTCTCTGCGTCGTCCGTCTCCTCTGTCGGCGCATAGGCGCAGATAAATGTTATGTTGAAAAACCTCGCCTTGATGCGGATCGCAGCGAGACGCTCGTTCACAGGAGTGAACGCTAATACTTGGCGGCGAAGTCTCTTTCCCACCACGAATCCTACACCACGCGCTTTGCCGCGTGTCTGGCCACTGTAGTATACGTCACAAGGTCCGATGGTCGTCTTTCCTTGTCCCGTCCATCGCATTTCCTGCAGGGCGGTGATGTCAGCCTTTGCGTTCATGAGGACATCAACCAGTCGGGCAGCGGTACCATCCCTTGAAAGGGTCCGGACATTCCAGGTACATGCCCTAATATCCTTCTCGTAGTCCTTATTTCGTTTTGCCGGGTCGTCAACATTAAAGGGGGTTCTCATCCGAGGCTTTATTAAAATTTTCAGTGGACTAAATTTTTTACGTGGCGGGTCCCAAACCCAGCGCACAACCCGTCTCCGGGATTTTGATAAAAAAATATTCACACATTTATATAGCGAGCCGCTTGCTACAAGACAGACACCCGCTTGCAGCCGCACCATGTGGTGAACAGACGCTGCGAAAAAGACCTCGGTGAGCCCTTAAACCAAGTATGTCAGAGTGGCCCCACCGGGGCTCCCTCTGTTTCTGCCGCGAGCCTAGGTAGCTCCCGTTGCCCAGAGGTAACGTATGTATATTTGGTATGTATGTATATTTATGAAAATATTCGCAGTAAGTTTTTTCCGAAAAAAGTATCACAAATATAAAAATATGTCTTATGAAATTTTAATGAGCTTATAAAAAATCAAGATTAGAAATACTCATATACCTAAAGATGTTTTAAAAAAGAAAAAAACTATTTCAATGAAAAAAAAAAAAATTGTAGCCCGGAGCTGTTCTCGAACCTACCACAGTTCGCTCGTTATCCGATGCGCTAACCACTGCTCTACTGCTTTATCTACGAATTTATTGTCAAATCACCAATTCAAGCTGTATGGGCAATGAGCGAGAGAATGAAAATAGTTTCTCTTATAAAAGGAGGAGCTTGTTGAGTGAAAGATTGAAAGGTTCATTTTGCAGAAAATGAGTTCTTTTTATAGAAACTTATTATACAGGCGTGTTTTAAAATCTTTTTAGAGGGGGTAAATTACAAATTCTGGTTAGGTCAAAAAAAGTTTGAGGATTTTCTAGCTTTTTTCTTTAACCATAACTTAGCAATATTTAAGACAATTTATATGGATTTTTTATTTGATTCAAAGATAAAATATATATTAATTTTTCTATTCAATTTGGTCTAGTCTTTTTGGGGCTCGGGTTGCAAATCTGCCCTTTTAAAAGTTAATACATATGTATATATGAATAGAAATCAGTTGTTGCCTTCAGTAAAATTTAAGACGACCGCTAACCACTTGATTTAGTTCAAAATTTAAGTACATATTAAATATGTTGTCGATTTTTATATTTTAAATAGGGAGTCTATCAGCAACTTTGTCTCAAACGGTAGAAATCACTAAAATTTATAGAAGTAATCTACCGAAGTCCGATAAATAGACTACTGTGTTTGAAAAAATTTCGCAACTTCGATCTTATATCATCAAAAATTAGACCTAAAAACCTAAATTGAATAAGCGGTTATCGCATTTCTATAATGGGTGGTATGTATGCATATGCTTTCCGTCAACTAAAAATATTCAGCAATTTTGTTTCTCGAAAATAGAGATCACAAACATAAAATTTTTAAAAAAGTCAAGATAAGAAATATTTATATATTGAAAAAATAAAAACACTTTTCAATGACAAAAAATAAAAAAAAAAAATTTGGCCGATGGCTGTACTTGAACCATTAACCGCTCGACCACTACCCCCGACGCTTCCCACTGGGCTATCGCTTTATGTACAAATTGATTGTCAGATAACCAATTCAAGTGGCGTGAGAAAGTTTCATTCGCTTATTACAGATAAATGAAGCAGGATTGGTTATATATTAGATAATTGTGCACTGCCTTAGAGGTATGCCAACAAATCCATATGCATTTCATAAATATTTATGCATATTTAGGCTGTGTGCCAAACGGTTTAAAAAAGCAAATTTTGACAGAGCGATGTTAAATTCTGACAGTTATCGTGGTGAATATGAACGTCAGAATTTGCCCTAGCCCTGGGGGCTAGGTCAAATTTTGACAATCAATAATGTGAGCACAGGGATGCATGTGGTTTTAACATTCATATTATTTCACATAAATTTATGTTCACATGCGTTATTTAACACTAAAATATAATATAATGCGAATAATACGCAATATAAATTCATGAAAAACACGTAAAATGAGAATTGATTCACAAAGCATCTGCTTTTGCACGTGCTTTTTCCATACGTCAAAATTTACTACTGTCATAATTTAACGTTTCGTTTGGCACAGCAAAATGGCAAATATTCGTTCACCATAGGAAATTTGTTCACCTCATTTTACTCTGACGAAAAATGTTTTCAATTAGCACACAGCCTTAGTATGGGTTTAAGCTTCGCAAATATTTATATGTAAAATTTGTTAGCCTATTAATATAATAGATAGATTCTGACAATAATTTTTATTTGATGTTCTTACAAAAACTTTTTTCAAATAGAAAAGATTCTGACATTTAAATCTAAATTACAAAAGTGGGTACACTCAGAAGAAAAAATTTAAAATATTTATGCGCATGTTCAAAAAAAACTCATAAAACTCAGATTTTTTGCGAATTTTTTCCATTGAAATGAAATAATTAAAAATCATCATACCACCATGTCACTAGGACAACCTGAGCTTCTCTCTCCATGCCAACCACGGCTCTAGGGCCTCCCAGGAAAATAGTCGCCGACCTACGCTCTAGAGTCCCCTACTATTATTTCACCACCCAATCTCTTTCTCTCTTTTCCTCTTCATTTCCGGCTCCGTTTGCTTCCACTGCCTTGGTCTTCTTACTCTTTCGTTGTCCTTCTTCCTCAGAAAACAATTCTAGAGTTGGATGAATCGATTGTGTGTTCTATATCAGTAACTCCAACTTTTGTTCAAGATACCTTAACACTTATCTTCGACCTAGGACGTTGTGTACCTATTTCTTTTGTTGTTGTTGCATTATCTAGTGACTAAAACACTCCCAGAACATTGAGAAAACGCCACCGATGTTGTAGGCCATTTACCATATCCGTTCAAATATGCTCCTAGCTAGCAACTTCTGCCACTAGTCCGACGCCCTATCGAACATTCGAGTAATCCCATCTTCTCTATATGTTCTTCAAAATATTGGTGGAGCCAACAGTGACCCCTAGTGTGAAAAAAATGAGAAGACCATAAAGGTGAAAGTTGTCATGGAGTTGCACGGTACTCAACCTTTCGAAACCTATGAGGGATTTTCTCTACACCAACTTATTCACTCTTATCTCAAGCTCAAGGTGTCGTCCTACCAAAAATGACTCTTCTTTTAATCAAACAAGAACACTGTACCTTATGATAACTTATCTAGCTGATTCACTTACTGCAGTCCGACTAGGTACTTTGCCGACTATCTCTACTTACACACTCTGAGTTTTACAATCCGATATACCGACGAAGTGTACCAGAATGATGATGCATTTGCTTGCTTGTGTGCGCGTTACAAAGTGCACTCGGATCTGAGTGTGGGTTTTCACTAAAGGTCCAGCTGTTGTATGTAGGTATGTTTGTAGCTGCTTTTTGATGATGTTATCTAACTGCGCTGTGCTGAGCGCTTATCAGCGTTTTATCGGTTTTTCATACCCTCTCGTTTTTGTTTTTTTGTTTCTATTTCATTGTTTTGCAGTATTGGAGAATTGAATTTTCCCAGCAAAAAATTGGTAATCGCTTGTACATGTGTAGTATTCCAGAAGACCTTGCCGTAAAATGTGTCATAGTTCTTTCACTTCTGTTATGCATTGCTAATAATGCGAATTAGAGTAAGATTCCGTTGATGTATGCTATGGATACACACACGGAGATTATCTCCAATAAATCTTCTTTAACAGATCCAAATTTTACCCTTATACACACAAAATTGAAGATTAACAGCTTTGAGAATTACTACTTTGGTTGTTATTGCACCATATTTTTACCTACCTCGGCGACATCTAGCTGTCGAAAGTCAGATTTTAGAAACCAGCGCGACGCCTATCTGTCAGCTACCCTTAATTTCCTAGTGTTTCTTGCTGTTGTTGTCTATTTATGTACAGAATGTTGCCAGTGCAAATTTTTTAAAACTGCTCAAATCTTCTTAATTTTTGGGAGTTTATAATGAAGATTATGCTCAAGTTAACTCCCAAAAGCGCCGTTAATTCGGAATTTGCGCTAATGTATCAGCCGTATTACACTGCCATGAGTTTTTCGCTTCCGTGTTCCATTACTGGTAATGCAAAGTAGAATATTCCACATCCGCTTTTCTGTAAGGCATTCTTTACTAGTTTCTCTTGAATCGTTCCGATGATTTGTGCCCAAAGATTACTTGATCCGAAACTTAGCGCTCTCTGACAGCGCTCCAAATGTGTCATTTTTTATAACAGTTCCAATGGTGCCAGTACTGCGAAGATAATATTTGGGCATTTTGATTTAAACTTTGGTTCTTTTGCCTTTTTCACACCAAGTCATGTAAATGTGCCTAGAAAAGGTTTACTTAAGTATATTTTTCTTACAAAGTACCATTTTATAATTTTTTTCTTAATTAATCTTACTATTCGAAGTAAATAACCAATTTACCATCGTAATACCTGCTCAATTTCAGAACGAGTTATTATTCGCGCTAAAAGGGAAATTAAAGTAAACGTTGCTCACCAGCAAATCCTACGACACATATCCCTGTGATTGGCACTTTATACACTTACACCCCTTTTACATTATTCAAGTCTTGAGTTCAATTCCGCGCGACATATGGGAAGGGGGAGAGTACACTTGAAAGCGTACCGTCAACTAGTTCAGCGGTCACCAAAACTCTAATTGCAGCAAAGTTAGTAACTGCAGCAGTTTTAGTGAAAAACCACTAGTTGAGTGCCCATCTGTTAACGTCGCATCGTTCAGTAGCTTGCGGGCAAGCAAAAAGACAAGAACGTATGCGCGTACATTTTTCGAAACTAAAAGGGAAGAATTATTTATAGAAAAAATTATTTTAGTTTCTTTTTACATTGATTTTCCTCACCGGCCCCTTCCATTTTAGCCAACCAACTTTTAATTTGGTTAATATATAAATAATTCTTCGTTTTTAGTTTGGGTTAATTCATTTATGTTATGATGGAAAAACTCAAAATGTCTTTTAGAGGAAATAGCTTAATAATAATGGTTAATATATAAATAATTCTTCGTTTTTAGTTTGGGTTAATTCATTTATGTTATGATGGAAAAACTCAAAATGTCTTTTATAGGAAATAGCTTAGCATTGAAGTGGCTCGAAAGCATTGGGCATCATATAACTTTTTCGAATGTCATTGTGCGACGTGGTATAAAAGCGCATGAAAACAAAGTATGCGCGTACGTTGTTGTCTTTTTGCCTGCCCGCAATCTACTGAACGATGCGACGCTAGCAGATGGTCAGTTGACTTTTGCGCTCTTACTGCGACAAAACGGGAGAGTATAGCAATCTGTGTGAGTTCAGTATTGCACCTCAGTGCCATGAAATGACGATACCTGAACTAGTTTCAAGTTTTTCTTGCTATCTCTTTCACTCCTCCTTGTACCCCTATATTTTGTTTCATAATTGCTTTCAAGAAAAATAGACAAGTGTAGACACGAATAAAAAACGCAAAAGAGAACGCCAGCAGAGTTGAAAGCAATACTTGAGAAATGTAAAGCCGGACTTATTTATTGCGTTCTTAGCGCCTTTTTAACAGAAATCCCATATCACAGCAAAAACACCCACTGTTTTCTGCCAATATCTTTTGTCTGGTAACCAGATTTTTCGCTGCTTCTGCTGGCAGATGTTCCTCGATTATGCAGTGCTGCCAAGTAGCATCACATAATCAGTACCCCTTTTAAGAAAACATTGAAAGAGTTTCGGATCAAGTCATCTTTGTTTGTGCCCGTTGGGTTCACGTAAATGTAGATTGTAATGGGGCCCGCGAGACAATCAAATTACAGACTTCATGCCTCTGCTGCGTTTCACTAATACATAAAGCATTCTGCTGTCATCGTGTCACATATACCTGCCTTCGGCAGTCGTCGTGTCTCTGCCGGCGCTGATTGGCCAAAATCTAAAATTCAATTTGAAGCTCGCTCAGTTTTATAGCGTCGGGTCATGACTGACTGATTGACGAGCAGGGTGGTAGGTAAAGTTGGTATGCGCTAGGTTATTGCTCTAGCGCAGTAACTCCAACTTGTGAAAACGGTGTTCCTCAATCCTATCGAAATCGATAAATTCGAACATAGGCGAGTCCGATTCGAACTGTCAAAATTGAGCTGTTTCTTGCATTTTATTTGAATTTTGTAAGTTTGTGGAAAAATTTTCAAGTATTGAAAAATGTTTCTAAAGAAAGTTATTGTAAGAATTTCATAGAGGTTTAAGTGGTGCTAAAAATAAAATAAAGTAAAATAAAAAAATAAAGTAAAATTAAATAAAATTAAAAATTGAAATAAAGTGAAATTAAATAAAATAAAAAATAAAAAAAAAATTAAGTAAAATAAAATAAAATAAAAAATAAATTAAAATAAAAAATAAAATAAGTTATACTAAAATAAGATACAATATAATAAAGGAAAAAAATTAAATAAAATAAAATTCCAAAAAATTAAATGAAATAGGTAAAATACAAAATATAGGAAAACGAAGAAAAAAATTAAAAATAAAGAAAAGAAAAATTAAATTAAATTAATAAGTTAAATAAAATAAAGTAAAATGAAATAAGATAAAACTGAACAAAATTAAATAAATCAAAATAAAATTAAATTCAAGTATAGTAAAGCAAAAAAAAGAAAATAAATAAGTATTCTTGTGTTTTTTTCTTTATTCACATATAAAAATCAAGGTCTGAAACCGATTAAAATAACGTTCGGATTACGGTTTCGGTTTTGCAACGTGTTTCGGTTTCGGTTCCGGTTTCGTTCTTCAACATTTATTTCGGTTTCGGTTACGGTTTCGTTCCGGTTTCGGTTACCAAATAAAAACACAAACAAAATAAATTTTACTACTAAAATAGTCAAGTACCTATGTAGCTTCGAAATAGATCTGAATTTTCATAACTTTTTCCTGCTGCCATGATGGGATTTCTCTAATATAATAATAAATTTTATTAACGCTATGCATGGATGAAATTTCTGCAAAACAAATTCCTAGAATTAACTCTACTTTTTTATTAGAAAAATATTAAATGAAATGTATAAATCGCCAAAAACATTAATATGAGTGGTGCTTTCTGAGTCAAGTCTGAACATTTCGTTTTCGTATCTCGTAAATTTTTTTCGGTCGCTTCATTCAACTATAATCAAATTTCCTCTTTCAGAATTTTTATACTAAGGATAAAACGCGTATTTTGTAACCTTGCTCGACAATCCTCCCTGAAAGTTTTCAGAGTACCTGTTTGTGCCCACTTAAAGAAGTGATACATTAAAAAAATTCAAAACCGTTTGGAACCGGTTCCGGCTTTTGAAACGGTTTCGGTTTCGTTCTTTTCCAGATCAAAATAACGGTTACGGTTTCGGTTTCGGTTTTGAAAAATGAATCGGTTTTAATCGGTTACGGTTACGGTTTCGGTTTCGGTTTCAGTCCTTGATAAAAATCAATTAATTTATAAAAATATATTCAAACCACGCCTTTTACATATGATTTCTTATTTTATATTCTTCGTTTTCGAAAAAAATTTTTATTCCGCGAACAAATATGTACCTCGTCGGATTTATTTAAACTGAAATTTCCGACAGGTTGGAATACAGAACACCAAATACGGTGAAGAAATCGGATTCGAACATTGATTCTGATAATTTAAATCGATAGGACTAGAGAACACGATTTCCATCAGATTCAATTCCGATTCCGACAGATATCGGATTTCAGAACAGCCCTGATTTTCTTGCCTAAAATCATTCTCGATCTTTTTTCAAACCAACTCAAAAATTCAAAACGCAAAACAATCCACCCCTCATTGTTTGGGCGTTGATGGTTTATAATTTTCTGTATCGTTTTTCCTTTGTAAGGATTTGTCTATTAAAAAAATAAGCTGCCCGTTTAGCTTAGTTTGAATTGAACGTATTGTTTTTCTTCCGCGAATCATGAGTAGTTTGCAACAGCCTGTATTGTTTTTAGATCTGGGTTTTCCATGGTAATCAAGTCTTTAAAATATGTGTCTCATTTATGCTTAAACATTGTTGTTGTTTTTTTACTACAATCCTGAAGGCCATTAGCTGCGGGGAAAACCTTAAACCGGCTGGCTGCATTGCTGATGACGCCGATAAATTTTTTATAGTGGGCGTGGCACCGCCCACTTTTAAGGGAGGCGTTTTTGAAAATTTGACTGGTCGTAACTTTTAAACTGATTACGATAGAACGATGGAATTCGGCACAAAGCATACTAGTATCGTTGGGAGTATACCTGATGAAATTGGATAAATCGCCCTTCAACCACGCCCACTTTCGATATCGAAAATTTCGAAAATCACACAAATTGACATATCTCGGCAGCTGAAATGGCTAAAATGATATAATTTTATAGGTGAATCCCCCTGGTCATTCTCTTATGATTTTTCCATAAATTTTTTATAGTGGGCGTGGCACCGCCCACTTTTAAGGGAGGCGTTTTTGAAAATTTGACTGGTCGTAACTTTTAAACTGATTACGATAGAACGATGGAATTCGGCACAAAGCATACTAGTATCGTTGGGAGTATACCTGATGAAAGTGGATAAAATCGCCCTTCAACCACGCCCACTTTCTTTATCGAAAATTTCAAAAATCACATAAATTGACATATCTCGGTAGCTGTAATGGCTAAAATGATATAATTTTATAGGTGAATCCCCCTGGTAATTCTCGTATGATTTTTCCATAAATTTTTGATAGGGGCGTGGCACCGCCCACTTTTAAGGCAGGCATTTTTGAAAATTTGACTGGTCGTAACTTTTAAACTGATTACGATAGAACGATGGAATTTGCAAAAAGCATACTAGTATCGATGGGAGTATACCTGATGAAAATGGATAAAATCGCCCTCCAGCCATTGCCACTTTCGATATCGAAAATTTCGAAAATCACATAAATTGACATAATTCGCTAACGGAAATGGGTAAAATTATATAATTTTATAGGTGAATCCCCATGGTCATTATATAATGATTTTTTGATAAATTTTCTAAAGTGGGCGTGGCCCCGCCCACTTTTAAGGGAGACATTTTTATACCCAGCGTACTAGTACAGGGGTATTATAATTTTGTCCACATAACTGTACTATATGTATACCCGCGCAAAATAATCAAGATCCATGTATTAAAGTTCTTAGGTTGAAAAGAGGAGTCTATTCAGGCATGTCCGTCCGTCTGTCCGTCCGTCCGTCGGTCTTTGTACACGATAACTTGAGTAAAAATTAAGATATTTGCATGAAATTTTATATACAGGTAACTTTTTGGCCCAGGTAGGTTGCTATTGAAAATGGGCGAAATCGGATGATAACCACGCCCCTTTTTCGAGATAGAAAATTTCGAAAATCATACAAATTAACATAACTTGAGTAAAAATTGAGGAATTTGCATGAAATTTGGTATACAGATTACTCGGATTATAACCACGTTCCTTTTGTCGGTATCGAAAATCACATAAACTGACATATATCGGTAGCTGAAATTGATAAAATGATATAATTTCATAGGTGAATCTCTCTTATCATTCTATTATGATTTTCTGTTAAATTTTAAAAAGTGGGCGTGGTACCGCCCACTTTCAAGGGAGGCATTTTTGAAAATTCGACTGGTCGTAACTTTTAAACAAATTATGGTAGAACGATGAAATTTGGCACAAATCATACTAGTACTGTTGGGAGTATACGTGATGAAATTGGATAAAATCCCCGTCCAACCACGGCTACTCTCGATATCGAAAATTTAGAAAATCACCTAAAAGACTGGTCGTAAGTTTTAAACCTATTACGGTAGAATCGTGAAATTCGGCACAAGGTATACTAGAGTTGTAGGAAGTATACCTGTTGAAATTAAACGAAATCGCTTCCCAATCACGTCCACTTTGAATATGGAAAATTTCGAAAATCACATAAATTGACATAATTCGGTAAGGTAAATAACTAAAATAGTATAATTATAGTATACTTTGGTAGTTAAATTTGTAAGGAATTGTCTACTATTAACGAGTCCTAAAAGATAAGTTAATTTTGTTAAGTGAGCCACCTATAATTTTTTCGACGGCCATGTATTTTATTGAAAGTGGGTAGTATGGCTCAGAACGATTAAACAAAAATACGTATACAATTTTTAAAAATTCGAATTATTTTGAAAGTTATAGCTATCAACAGTTTTCGAAATTCCTCACTTTTTGATGATTTTCACACGATTGGTCAAACCGATTTTGCTAATTTTTTAAATATATATAAAAGATGGTATCTTCTACAAAAGGACATTTCCAATTTTTGCAAAAAAAAATTTTTTGCCAACATTATTCGCAATTTTTAACTTCTCCATCGTGGCGAGATGGCGCTTTTGTATGATGTTGTTGGGCATTGCATTAGTAAATATTAGCAAAAAAAATTTTTTTTGGCACTTTAAGGGAGCGGAAGTTATTTACATCAAAAAGTAAGGAATTTCGAAAAGTGGTGATAGCTATAACTTTGAAAATAATTTGAATTTCGAAAAACTGGCCCAAACGTATTTTTTTCAATTTAAAACTTTGTCACAAATTGGGCGTAAGAATATTAGAAGTAAGAAATGTATTCAACTATAAGTAATATTTTGAGGGCACACGAACAATGTACATATATGTTATACCGTAGCATAAATAAATATTAATTTTATAAACTAACTAATAAATTTATTGAGTTCGTTTTTCCCAAATTATAATATATATAGAAAATATATAAATTATAGGTACTATTATTGTTTCCATACACTGGGTATTTAATGTTCGGCTTACCCGAACTTAGACTTCCTTACTTGTTGCTTGTTATTTTCATTTTTTTATACCCAGCTGTACTTGTACACAGGGTATTATAACTTTGTTAGGATAACGGTTGGTTGTACAGGTATAAAGGAATCGAGATAGATATAGACTTCCATATATCAATATGATCAGGATCGAAAAAAAATTTGATTGAGCCATGTCCGTCCGTCTGTCCGTCCGTCCGTCTGTCCGTTAACACGATAACTTGAGCAAATAATGAGATATCTTCACCAAATTTGGCATGCGTACTTATTTGGGTTCAGAATAGATTGCTATTGAAAATGGGTAAAATCGGACCATAACTACGCCCCTTTTTCGATATCGAAAATTTCGAAAAACGTATAAAATGGGTTAATTCAATATTAGAAGCAGCTACAATGATAAAATTTGCAATATGTATTGATTTAGATGTTCTAAGGCCGATTTTATAAACATTTTTGAAAAGGGGGCGTGGTACCGCCCACGTATATTTGAAGAAATTTTAAAATTTTGACTCTTAATAACTTCAGAACAGTTTATGCTAGTATAACGAAATTTCGTAGAGGACATACTATTGTTGTGGTAAATTCAGCTATAGAAAATAAACGAAATCGCTTCGCGGCCACGCCTACTTTTTCATAAAAGTTATATTGAAAGGAGGTGGAAATATTGAAAAGTCCATATCTAATTAACTGATTTCGCTATAATAATATAATTTGGTACATACATCAACTTTCATATTCTTTACATAATTTTTTCAAAATTTTGGAAAGTGGGCGTGGCACCGCCCACTTATGAGTCAAGCAATTTTTAAATTCGACTGCTAACAACTTCAGAACGGTGTGAGATAGATTTACGAAACTAGGTACCAGGCATGTTATGTTTATGTAGAGTACTACCACAGAAAATAAGAAAAATCGGTGAACGATCACGCCCACTTTATGTGCACAGCTGGGTATGTAATGTTCGGTTTCACCCGAACTTAGACTTCCTTACTTGTTTTTTTTTCATTTTCCTAAATTAAATAAAAACTAAACAAATAAAGTGTGTAAAAAGGTATAATTCTGAATTATTTTACCAAATTTTTACAGCAGAATATTTAATTGCGCGCTTGTCGTCACCAAAAACTGTGTTGACAATTTTTATGTTGACAACCGTCAATAGAATATCACTATTGTTGTCGTCAATACCAAAATAGTGTCAAGAGCTGCCAAAAGTTATCGACTTTGACGACGGCAATACCAATTCGGACGCATCGACATTATTTTTGACAATGTTGACAACCGTAATAGGGGTGAATAAATTTTATTTTATGCAATGAAATAATAGTAGCTATTTTCACGGTTGCCGAAGTTGGTACTTTAGTACCAAAAATTGTACTTGTTTTACTGATGGTACTTTGGTACCGGTTTCCCTAAAATTGTAATTTTCTTGCAGGACCCGTATCAGTTAGGTGGAGTGTAACTGCTAGGCCTATTTCAGCTGTCAATTAAGATGTATATACGTGTTAAGGGTCAAATACATACATATTTGTTAACCTCGCCTGACATTTGCAATCTCAAAACTTTGCGCTCAACTTCAGAGTTATTTTAAAATGAACGCTTCTCTTTTATACATTTGTTTTCGTTATTATTTCTTTGCATTGAGAGTGTTTTGGTAAATTTATTAATTTAATAGAGAAAAAATGAATTTGTTATCATTTCCTCCAAATTTTAATTCTTAAATTAAAGCAAAGTCATCAACCTCTGATTGTCAAAGCAAGCAAAATTTAGAGTTTGCCAAATTTCAACCTTGCTTCAACTTTGAGGTTTCCCATTTGCCAGGTTTCGTTGTAGAAATAAAGTTTTATGTAGTTGACCCATTAGTCTTTAGAAGCTATTCTTATTGGCACCCGCAGGCGAAAACAGAAAGAGAAAGAATACCACTCAGATGGAAGGGCGAAGTGGAGACCGATTTGTGATTCCTTGTGTCTCTAGTTGGCGCAACGAGAAACGAATGGCGGGCTTTGTTGGAAGATCAGAATCGCCTTCAATTTAAAGGAGGGAACCACTTACCGTGTGTTGGTGCGACGGGAAGGTTTGCAAGGTTGTTGTGGTAATCGATTAAAATGTTATGAAACTGCATAGTTAAGCGTTCAGCAGATTCAATCCGTTAGATCGACAGCCTACCCTGCTAATCAGCAGCGGATAAAACATAGGATTGCACAAATACAGGTTGTCGATGATAGAATTGCTATTTACCAGTTGGAAAGACCAAATTCGACCCACAAATCGACCCGTGCCAATCATGCTTAAAATCCACAAACCCCTCACTTTTTGGGAAGTAAAATATTTTTTTTTTAAATAATGGTGAGGCGCTCAACGGGTGTATGAAGTGAGTGCAAACCACAGGGGTGGAGTAATTTAACAACTACTACAAAAATCCATTACTTTGAGCTACCGCGGTTGATATCCTGCAACGTAGCGCGCTACCATCCACCCTACACTTGGATAAGAAATCAACCCTTTCTTATTTGGGTGGCTGCGCTCCAAAACAAGCCATCAACAACTGCAGCTATCAGCTGTGTGGTTAAAAACAAAGTAGAATAGACCAACTACCACTACACACTACAAAATGGAGAGCGTATATAGCGAGATACGTTCAATGCGCCTGACAACAAAGAGATAGCGCGCCGAGAGCGCGTATGCGTTTGTAGAGTATCTGTGTAAATGTGCCTTTTGTGTATGTGCGCGCACTTTGGAAACAATTTCATTATAGCCAATTTTAGTTTGCCATCGAACGCGAAGCGTATAACATAAAGAAATTGTATTGAACGCCATAAACAAAATTATTTTAATACGCGCTAACGGCTACACTGCCGAGAATCTAAAGCGCTGCTAAGCGTTTTTATCATAAATCAGCGCGTGTTTTTTGTTTTGGTAGAAAGTATTATTTAATCGTATTGTCTTTAACTGTGCGCTTTTTTGTGTGTAGCTATCTGTGTTAACTTGGCCCAAATGTTAGTTAGATGTGTGTGTAGGAAGAAGTTTATGCGTTGAAATGCGCGCGTAAATTCAATGCTTTCGAAAAATGTACTAATTAAAAGATAATCGTAAATAAACGAAGTAAAGAAAAAAATTTAAAAAAATACTGATGCAAATTCTGTGATAAAAAAATCAAGTGAAATGATGTATTTCGTGGCGGAAAATAACAACGAAACAAAACTGCAAAAAAGTAAGTGGAAAATATATGTTATATAAAGCCAAAACTGAAGAGCGATAAAAACAAAACAAATCTTATATTTGCAGAAACATAAACCTCAAGAGAGTTAAGCTAAAATAGTAGTCTCAGAGGTGACACATTTTAATAGAAAATAATCTGCGAAATCGTGAAATTAGCTCATAACAGTCAAAAATTTCCATGACAAAGAACTTGTTACCTTTCGCGCACATTCTTAACATTAAATGCTAAATACTTAATCCCCAGTATTTAATACTAATAGTAAGTTCTAAAAATACTTAATACTTATTAGCACCAAGTACTAAATACCAGATACTCAATGCCAAAAGCTACTAAGTGCCAAATATTTAGTGAAGATTACATACATAAGTGCTTGATACTAAATGCCTTATCCTAAGTACTAAATGTACTAAAATGTAAATTCCATATTAAGTGTTAAAAACTAAATACTATTTACTTAGTACTAAGTACTAAGTACTAAACACCGAATACTAAATACTGAAAGCTTAATTCTAGATACTTAAAGTAGTGTATCTGTGTACCCAATCGCTCCTGAACCCTGATGGCTATTGGGTAATAGCTTCATTGCTTGTTGTTGTTGTTAACGAAAAAATCACTCAGCGAAGGTTTTGGGGACCTTGTAGGCCATGTCATCCCTCCATCCGTACGGAAGGAGAAGATGGGTGGTAATGAGAGGTGAGAGACATCATATCCGTAGGTCAACCATCGAGTTAGCACGTCATTGCTTCAAGACCGGTGGTTGTGGGTATATGAAGGAGAGTGGAAGGAGAAATAGATAAAGAGGAAGAAGACAAGGAAAAGGAGATACAAGGTAGAGAAATAGGATGAAAAGGTGATAATAAATAGACAAGGAGGAAGAATTTGGAAGGAACCTGAATAAGAAGAGAACGAGAAATATGATATGAAAACGGTATAAGTAGGGTGAGAAGAGACAGAGAGAGTGAGCTTGTTAATGAGAGTAGTAGGATTATTAAATGGAAGAAAAGGAAGAAAGAAAGAAGACAAGGAAAAGTACTTATAACATAGTGGAAAAGGAGGAGGGTGGAAAGGGGAACCTTAGGAAGCAAAGGCGCAATATGAAGTGAAATCGGTAAAAGAGTAGGGATAAATAGAGATAGAGGCAGAGAAGGAATAAAGCGAAACTGGAAAAGAAGGGATAGTTTGTGAATGAGAGTAAGAGAAGAATTACTTGGAAAGAAAAAAGACAAAAAAAGGAAACATTATGTAGAGGAAGATGAGAAGCAGGGAGAGGTAAAAAAGGAAGAATAAATTTAGAAAGCTTAAGAGAAAGAAAAACGTAATATGGATGGAGATCGATATAAGAATGGGAATAAGAAGAGGCATAGGCAAAAGAAGAAGAAAAACATAGAGGAAGAGAAGAAATAACGAGAGGGAAAGAGATGTAAGAGCTTAAGGAAGTTTAGGAAGATGAATATGATGAAAAGGTGAAATCGGTATAGAAATAGGAGTAGGAAGAGTCAGATACAGATAAAGAAAAAATACCTAAAATGGAGAAGAAAAAAAGTGTTTTTATCAATAATAAAAATATGTAGTAATAATAAAATCTAAAATAGTATAAAAACATCAAAACATAAAAACAAAAACCAGTTCCCTCTTTGATAAAAACCATTCCAATTAAAATTTTTAAATCTGCTTCATAAAAAATAAAATTTCATATCGTAGTCGCATTACTCAACTTTTTATCGTAAATAAATATAAATAAACAAAAAAACTCCAAATGTCCAATGGTTTATAAGTCACCAAATCGCCATTCCGTCACTTTACAGTTCGTTCGTGCTGTGTTTTTTATTGTACAATCAAACAAACAAACATAAATGTTTACATACTTATCTACGTAGCTATATATCGGCGCTGAGTTATAAAATATGCAGCGATAAAAATCATCAACATTCAACATTGTTATTTTACTTCAAATGTCGTGTTTTGTATTTTTTATTGTTCTTGTTTCGTTTCTTTTTTTTTGCTTCTTTTGTATTTGGTTGTGATAAAATCAGCGTTATTTTCAGTGTAGTGTTGGTGTATTTTTTTTTTATACGAGTAACATTTACTCCACGCTTCATGCTCACTTACACACTGTAGCACCCACACCATACTCGCACTCACACAAACCGAGTATTATCAAACATTTTCGGTGGGGGTCCATGCCCCACTCGCTTTTCATGGTGTTTGTCACTCGCCAAGTATCCATTAACATTTATTTATTTGATGGAAAGAGTATTTTGTGAGTGAGCTTGAAAAGAGTGAGAAAGAGAGAGACAATGGGAGCGTATTTTGAGTATGCACTCACAGCTGATTTGCCAGTGCTGGGCAAGAGATTTTTGAGATTTATGTTATTTTTTGTGATATCAATAAAGTTACAGCTAAATTATTTATTTAATACTAGAGTTCGCCCAGTGGTTGAAATTCAACCACAAAACCTTATTTTATTTTCCTACCTTTTTGCTATTTCTTAAATTTTCGTTTCTTTTCCATATTTTGTATATTTTTGGTTTCTATACATTCCTATTCATTTTGCCTTTTCCTCCCTCATTACACCATTCAGTAATATAGTTTCAATGTTGATAATTATTTATTCTTCTTAGGCCGTCTTCATACGTATTTCTTTACTTTCCTTTCCTTAGCATTCATTCGCTTTTATTTCCTTTCCTTTCCTCTCCTTTCATCTCAATTTATTTCTTCTACATTTCTTTCCTTCTCTTCCCTTTTATTTCCTTTCCTTATCTTCTCCGTTCTTTTCCTTTTCTTTCCTTTTCTCTTCTTTCCTTTTCTTTCCTTTTCTCTTCTTCCATTTCATTTTATTTCCCTTCTTTCTTTCTTTCTTTTCTGTTCTTCTCTGTTCTTTTCTTTTATTTTTCTTTCTTTTCGTTTCTTTTATTTCCATTACATTCCTTTTTACCTTTTATTTTCTTTTTCTTTCCTTTCCTTTCGTTTCCGTTGCTTTAGTTTCCTTTCATTTTATTCATTTTTTTAAATTTCATTTCTTTTCTTTTATTTTTTTCTTACCTTTATTTTCTTTCACTTTTTTCTTAAATTCCCCTTCCTGTCATTTCGTTTCCTTACCTTTCCTTTTCTTACCTTTCCTTTCCTACCGTTTCCTTATTTTCTTTTGTTCCTTTCCGCAACTCTTTTGCTTTTCTTTTTCTTTCATTAATTTCCTTAACAAATAGCTTAGCTTTTCATTACCTTTCTTTCCTTTATTTTTCTTTCTTTTTATTTTCATTTATTTTCCATACCTTCTTCCTCGCTAACTTTTCTTTCCCTTCTTTTTTTTCTTCTTTCCTTTCTTTGTCTTTCTCCTTTTGCTTCTCTTTTCCACTGCTTTACCTACCTAACATTTCCTTTCTTCTTATCCTTTTTTCTTTTCCATTCCTTTCCTTTCCCTTTGATTTTTCTGTCATATTTTCCGTTCCTTACCTTAACTTACCTTCCTTTTTTCTTTCTTTTTCCTTTTATCCATCCCTTTCCTTTCCTATTAGTTTCTTAATTTAATACTTTTATTTATTTCATTTTGTTTCATTTTTATTTATTTTATATTATTCCCTTTCCTTTCATTTCCAACAAATTTTATTTTTTTACTTTCGATCACTTTTCTATTTCTGATTTTACTTTTTTTTCAATTTTCCATTTTATTTTATTTCACTAAGTCTAGCCACGAAGGGCCTTGTGCATGATCTAGCTTATTTGTGCTTTTTTCAAAAGCATTTGCTTCTCTGAATCCCCACGCACAGATTTTGTTTTTGTAAACACTGTTTGTACCTAAGGTCAATAAAGTTGACGCGCTGGCTCATGTTATCTTATTGCTGCCAACAAAACAACTCACCCTACTGCAATGAATGCAAACACAACAATGCAAGTGGTCATACCTACATAAACCCATAACATAAAGCGATTGCGTGTATAGCACTTGTAGTGGTGTGATTTTCAAATCATATTATAATTATTTTTTTTTAATTTTTGGTTTGATGTCGCACACCCTGCTCGGTGAGACATATCGATACATACCAAATTTTATATACCTTAGAATTGTGGTTATTGCAAAAAAGGGAGAAAGCTGTTATGTTTGCGCATTTATATATAATAGATATTCTATATAAATATAGATGGGGCTAACAAGAGTTTAGGTTCATGAATAAGAAATAAATAAATTCCGTTTCAAATAATGAAGCGTTTAACTCCACGCCCAATATGCCTTGAAAATCCTTTTCAAATTCTCCCAAATCTGCTTCCCTTCGCTTGATGGAAATAAAAGTTGGCTCAAAATATCTATAGAACACATTTTTGCTTTGCTGGTTTAAGCTCTATTTTTATTAAGGCAAAGCCTCGCATGACCGCGGTCTTCTAGTTTTAAATATATTTAGTAGGTATTAGGTACAATGATATGAAATTCAAATTTACTATCTACTTACTAACTGCCAAAACGCCTTTGTACGTTCAACTGACTAGAGTCACGCTTGACAGTACTAGACTTCCTGCCTACCGTCTGCCACCGGTTAGCAACATACCCAACACCACAATTTGATTTAACAAATAAACAAACCGACTAACAAACTTACTAACTGAAAGTACGAACAAACAAATAATCAGACAGTCTTTTGCTATGGATACACACACGGAGATTATCTCCAATAAATCTTCTTTAATCAGATCGAAATTTTACCCTGACACACACAAAATTGAAGATTAACAATCGGCGCCATCTAGTGCTTTGGTTGTCCAGTAGTGGTAAACTCGTAATTTGGATGGTTGTCCTTGATATTTTTGTTTATTTATCGATGACAGTAGCGGTCAAATCTTCTTAATTTTTTGGAGTTTATAATGAAGATTATGCCCAAGTTAACTCCGAAAAGCGGAGTTAATTCGGAATTTGCGCTAATGTATCAGCCGTATAACGGCCAGACTGATAAATCTGCCTACATACCTACGTAGCACACAAACATATACATTAGGGTGATTCAAATAAAAAAAATTAGTTTTTTTTTCGGTCTTACCCCCTGAAACTTTAGGTATTGACAAGAAAATAAGCCTTGCAAAAAATTAGCGCTCTAACTTAACCCTCTAACACCCCTAAGGTGGCTATTTTTTTCGAACTTTCACATACATTTTATATGGGGAAAAATGGTATTTTTTCAAAGTGAATTTTTTTTCAATTTTTGAAACTTTTTTGAAAATATTTTTACATACTCTTAAAGTTGAAACTTTGAAGGTTCCAAAATGGTAAGCCATGTGCGATTATCTTAACTATTAACATAATTACAGTCAGTTACAAAGCTTCAACTTTAAGAGTATGTACAAATATTTTCAAAAAAGTTTCAAAAATTAAAAGAAAATTCACTTTGAAAAAAATGTAATTTTTCCCCATACAAAATGTATGGGAAAGGGCGAAAAAAATAGCCACCCCTAAGGGTTAAGTTAGAGCGCTAATTTTTTGCAAGGCTTATTTTCTCATCAATACCTAACTTTTTAGGGGGTAAGACCAAGTCAACATCTTTTTTGAATCACCCCAATATACATACACACAACCATCGCAAATTGATTGCTGCGTTCGCTGCTATTCCAACTTGGATTCTTATCATTTTACTATCTGTTGGATACATTCATTTATAAAAACACACATTCATACATACAACAACATATAATCTCCAAACACGTGCACATGTTAATATACCAACACATAACGCTATCCCATATGTATGGATGTGTATGGATATGTGTGAATATGCTCATATGTTATCTAAGATCTCTAGAAATGAAGAAGGAGGAAACAAACACAACAACAGAAAAAGTTAAACAACGAATTCTGCAGATTGTTGTTATTATTGTTATTATAATTCCTTGAAGTTAATATCAGCAAAATTTAATCACATTCTTAACAAAAACCACAAAAACACATCCATCCATGCGCTTACTGGGACTGGTAAAGAAATTGTAGAAAAATTGTGGGGTCAGAGGCAGCAAATGAACAACCACTTGAGCCATACAACAATAAATATATACATACATACGTACAGCAAATCCAACTTTATGATTTACATATAACTAAAGAATCATACTTACAATCAGCGAATTAACTTAAATAAAATAATGGAGTGTAAGACATACATGCATACTAATACAATCAGTGTTGCCGTTGGGAACCCTAAAGGGTCAATTTGACCCTTTTTTAGAGCCAGGACCCCGGACCCTACTTTTTCAAAAAAGTACCATTTTTGACCCTTTTTTTAAATTCGGGACCGTTTTTGACCCTTTTTCACTTTCAAACTGCAATGAAATGCATTTTTGTCGTTTATGTCGGGAACTCTTGCCGATTTCTAAATGTCTTGCCTAACTGAAGTCTTACTACTGGCAACGCTGTATCATGTGACAACTCCGTCATATGTACATATGTATGTAGATTAGGGTGATTCAATAAAAAGTTTTAGCTTTTTTGGGTCTTATCCCTTCAAAGTTAGTAAATGATGACTTACTCCTTACCTACTTAAAATAGCCTTTAACCGCCTAGGCAATTTTGGCCGTCCCTTAGGGGTTGCTTTTTCGCCCTTTCCCATAATTTTTTTTACCGGAAAAAATGGAATTCTTTTAAAAGTGAGTTTTCTTATAATTTCTGAAACCCTTTGCAAAAACAAATCCTTAAAGTGGAGGTTTTTAAGTTTAAACAACTTTTTACATTATGCGATTATCATTACTATTAAACTAACTACAACCATTTAAAAATGTTAATATTTTGTATGTGTTTCTTGCAATAGTACAAAACTCAGTCATTCAACATTCAAAACTCAGTCATTCAACATTGAAATTTTTTTTTGAAATTTTTCAGCGGCAATACTGAATACAATAGTAGCACTGCGGGTTTAACAAAAAAAATGTACATTGTTTCACTTGAAAAAACAATTATTCCCTCAAGATATCAAGAATAACTGCAAGCAAACAGCAAACTAAACATTTAATATACATACATACATTCATACTAGACTGGGCCAAAAATTCAAAATTTGGTTTTTTTTCAAGAATTATATTGATTTTCTTTTGAAGAAAGGTGAAAAAAAATTACTGTAATTTTTTCAGATTTTTAAATTAAAAACGGTAAATCATTGTTGAAAAACACCATTTGCCTGAACATATTTTTTAGAAAATTAAATTCCCTACAAAAGCTGCATACACTGAAATTTTCTCAGAATAGGTGTTTTCTAGTATTCTAGCCTCAAACATTGGCATTTTTTTGGATTTCCCGATTTAGATTTAAAAATTTGCGAAACATGAAAAAGTCAACCAGGGTTGGGCATAGTGCACTAAAAATTAAGTGCACTACGGGTTTCACTAGCACTATTTTTTTAGTGATTTACCTAACACTGAAAAATTAGTGATAGTTAAAATAAAAATTCACTATCACTAATTTTTTAGTGCAGTGAAAATTCAAAAAACACTATAACTAAATATTTAGTGATAGTGAAAATAAATTGCACTACCACTTGGAAATTTCACTAAATTACCACCAAAATTAGGGAGCCTGGTCGATAACCCCATGTTTGCTACTTACCTTCATATGTAATATAATGGTTTATAATTTTATTTCATATAATATTTATTTGATTAAATATAACTCCAAATAGGGATGTAACCGTAGGCCATAAAAATCGATAAGTTAGTAATCGATTTCTTTGCTTAGAGATAAATCGATTTTCGTAAAATCCGGCCCATACTCAGTCCGGCGGCCGCTTGTCAGAAGCCTCGCTATTGCCCATATCTAGTATATATAGTGAAATAAACCAATTGTACGAAGTTTTACATATTTTTACATTTCCGACACTATTTACAAAAAATCTGTTCAAAAAAATTGAAAATAAAAAACAATAATCGATTAAAACAAAAATCGATTTTTTTTTTAACAGCACTAACTTCACAGCATTAGCACTAGTGTCCGACCGAAGGTTCGGCCAAGCTACGGTATTCGGCTGGTATTTTTTATTCGGCTCTGGCTTCGGCCTTCGGCTGAAAAGGCCGAATAACCGAGGCCGAACAATAGGTCTGTTCAATAACAAAAAAAAATTACTGGAATTTACGAATTTTCGATTTTTTATAAGGGACGTGACAAAAATCGTAACTTCCAGTAATATTTTTTTGTTATTGAACAGGCCTATGTTTCCGAACGATAACTTATGCTAATTATTTAATTTCCTTTTTTGTTCTATCAACAGTTTTCCGTCATACCTTCCAAATTGACGTGACCATCCAGGTGTTATCTTAATTAGGGTTAAAATCAAAAAATTAAAATTTGGAATTACACCTGTTTACAATGAAACGAGCGGTATACTTTTTTTATTTTCGTATTCGGCTTCGGTTTTCGGCCGAATGTATTTCATATTTCATAAATTCCAGCTTCGGTCGGACACTAATTAGCACGAATGAAAGTGGACAATATACGTATGCACATAAGGGTGTCCGTTTTTTGCCAAGTTAGCTTTTTATACTTGATGAATATCATATGAGGACTGAACAAACAAAACGCCTTATTTCCATTTTCCACTTTTTCAGTTGTTTGTTCAGTCCTCATATCAAAACGTAAAAAAAGGCACATTTTGAACTCGACCCTCTCATATTTTGACAATATTTTACCTATACAAACACAACCTATTTTTTTGAAATTGCCATAGTAATCACACCCGAAAAGTAAGTTGGCAAACATTTTTCAAAAATAAAAGAATTTTTTCCCCCTTTGTAATTTTTAGATATCGGGTTTGATATGAAATTCATCACGGAGTATATTAGTTTTTTTAAGATCGTTTAAAAAACAACTTACTTAGTAAATAAAGGGCATCCTAATGAGGTGCAATATTACTGTTTAACCATAATATTCAGAAATAGTTTGTAAATAAAAAATGTTTATATATACGTGGACCACCCCAATGTTCATACGTTGTTTATAGCTACAAACTAGTGATGCCAATTTATGGGATTTTCACAATCTCGGGTTTTTTTGGATATTGGGTTTTGATTTGAAAATTTGAGCATACACACAGAATAATTTAGCTAACAAGAAAGATCCTGTTAAATTTGGATGAGATAATGGGGCTGATAGTGTTGTATTAACAGGAAGACACAGTGGTTTTTAAAGAAATTCATGTAAAATAATATGAGCGATAGCGTTGCAAAAAGAAAACAATAACCTGGAAAAATGTTAAAAAAGTGTTGGTTTTACATGAACATTTTTCTATGTGAAAGAAGAGCACTAAATTGTTTGCGAAATTTTTGTACTAGGACAATGGCGAAAGTTTGATTTATTCACATTCAGCAGTTTTCGAGTAATACGACCTCAAACATACAGACAGACAGCCAGGCAAAAATTCTAAAAATGGTTGATGAAAAATGAAAATGCTGAGACGCTATTGAAGTACCTACTGTAATAATATGTCAAATCTCTTTTTTTGCAATCCCGAAATTTTCGGGACTCAAAATGGGGAATTTGCATCCCTACTACAAACTTAAAAAATAGCAAACAACTTTGATACAAATAATTCATTAAAAACAAGAATTCTAGTAAAAACAGTTAGTTTGCAAATGCAAGGCTTTGGTAAGTGTACATACGTATAACACTGTACGATTGATCTCAATTGTATCGTGGGTATATAAATATATGGCTGGTTTCTCTTATTATTTCTAGCCTCTTTGACATATGTACATAGGTATGCTTATACAAACTTTTATTAGCGATATTTACTGCTTTTTCGTGTATATATGTACATACGTACTAGGGCACCTTACTAAAAAATCTGTATTGTCGGTAACAGTAGCACTATTAGGTACTAGACGACAAATCATATGGGATATCAAAACAAACTTTTAGTAAAATATCATAGCTTACTACAAACTTAGTGATAGTGCATTTTTAGTTAAAATAAAGTATAGTGATAGTGATTTTGAATTTTCACTAACACTGAAAAATTAGTGATAGTTAAAATGAAAATTCACTATCACTAATTTTTTAGTGCAGTGAAAATTCAAAAACACTATCACTAAAATTTTAGTGATAGTGATTTTGAATTTTAACTATCACTGAAAAAATAGTGGTAGTGCATTTTAGTGGTAGTGCGAAAATGCCCAACCCTGAAGTCAACATCGAATAAAGCTAAATACTTATTCTTAAGGGAAATTGGCTGCTGAATCCGAATTCGATATTAGAATTTAACAACGGGCCCGAGGTTTGGCCCTAACCTAGCAAAAAAGTCCAATATTATTTTCTGATGGTTTTGTTAGGTTAGAGGATTTAGCTCGCCAAAATACATGAAAATTAATGTATTGAGTTCGCAGATCCGTCAACTTTTTTTTTGTGGCTGGGCCATTTAAAGACTGTAAAACTACACCCTCGCAGAGAAAGCATATGTAAAGTCAAAATATGTTTGAACGAATATGAGAAATGTGTATTTTTTTTATAATATTGATGATATAATGATAATTGATCATGTAGAATATCAAATTGATTGATATTATCAATAAACAAAATTTAGTCAAAAAATTGGATCAAAAACACTAAAATAAGAGGGAAATATGATTTTTTTTTTATTTAATACTAAATAAGTTTTGTAAAAGTGGCTTTACAAAAAAAAAGTTTTTTAACGTGCTTCTTTAAAATTCGAAGCGTAGGAAAATAAGCATTATAAGCACGACAATAACAAATGAGAATGTGACTTTTGCTTGCTTGTTTTTATGAGCACCTACCCTGCAAAAATCGTTGGATTATGTGTTTCAACTTTTTGATATTGGAAGACTCCAATAGTAATCATTTGTATACCTCATCGGACCACCTTCAGCTTTTTGAAAGCCGAGCATTGCTCGTGCAATATAGACGAAAATCACGACACTATCGATCTGACAGTATACACTCCAAAGAGTAATAACATTGGAGTAGTTTGCAAGCACAGAGTCAAAAATGCCTAATAAAATTAATAAGATCATGAAGACAGATCAGTTTTTAGGCAAAGGGGTAGTCGCAACGGTGGAAACGAAGAAAAAACTATAGTGAAATCTCTACGGTTTTAAGAAGAAATTCTTATTAAAAAAACTATACATTTAGTACAAAGCTGTAATTAGACGCTGGCAAGCATTAGTATACGATGGCCGGATGGTTAGCAGCTGGGTTTAGCATTCCAAAAATTGTAAGTTCGATTCTCTCTTTTTTTCCTAATTAGAAATGTTAAAAAGAAAATCTTCTCAATTATATTTATGTGGTTTTCCTTTGAAAACATTAACAACTATACACATATCAGTAATTAGACGCTGGCAATCAAAAGTGAGCGATGGCCTGATGGTTAACAGCTGGCTCTATCATTCCGAAAATTGTAAGTTCGATTCTCGGTGAAGGCAAAATCATTTTATTTTTCATTTGAAATATTAAAAAGAAATCTTCTTAATAACATTAAAAAGATTGTCTCTACAATAGTGTGAAGCATTGTTTAATAATATAAGGTTAAGCAGTCCGAGACGTTTTTGACACTTCTCGGCTTCATGCTTCCCTATCTGATTGACAGTGCTACTTCTTTTCAAAATCGTATGAAAATGGTAGTAAAACCCAATATTCTTGATACGAACAAAATTACAGCAACACTGAAAGCTTTTGAAGTTTGTTTTATTTTTATTTTGAAAACTTAATTGTCTATTTGGTAAGATTTTTATGAAAATTTATTATTTTAACTAAATAAAAGCAATTTTTCCTGTTCTGCAGCCTTTTCTCAGCATACAAATACGTTACCTCATCGTTTGAAGCTGAATTTAAATCAAGGAAAAAACTTTCTAAGCAGGATACTTTAGATTTGTGCAGATTTATCTGAAGCACCACCAACATGAGAGCGCTCAGACTTCCCTGACGTACCCATATCGTCGAGGTCTGCCCCATCCCGGAGGTTGTCTCTCAACGACGAGTTGGCGTAACGGGAGCCCTGCTGACTGAAGCATCAGAGATAACGCGCTCATGATTGGGTTTTCCCCGTCCCCGTTCACGTTACTTTGCGAAAGTGCTGTGGCAGATAACATGCTTTTCCCGTCGGACTCCTCCGTCTCCTCTTGCAGTTCTTCGATATCCGAGTCCCACGTTGCAGCGGAGATGGCAGCGCGCTCTGCATAGCCATAGTGGATAACGATCTGACCTAATACACTAGTCCATTGTAACTTTTAAGGGGCTCGAGTGCCTCCTTATTCATGGTGAAGACCACTTGTCTATCAGGCCCTACCCCATCCCCGAACAATGTGACACTTCAGTCCTGCGTCGGGAGGGACGGATTCATTATCCGCAGCATCGTGAGAATTCTCTCAGGCTCTGCAGGGATGGCAGGAATCCATGCCCTTGGCCAAGCCGGAATGCCATTCCGGTCGATCACCTCGATTTTTGCACCTTTGTAGACTTCACCCAGTCTTGCAGGTGCTGCCTTGTACAGTGCAACAGTTCATGCGTCTTTACACGCGACTATTTTAATCTGTCCCTGGTGCCAACCCGCATCCGTGACCGCCGCTGTACCATCCGGAGTCTTCAAATAAACGTCAATAAGAGCGTTAGCCACTGGTCTTTGGGGAGGGCCAACCGGTCGTTGCCTCGGTCAAGAATGGCTATAAGGATCCTGTCCTTAGTTTTTTGGCCAAGCTTGGTTTGCCCACTGCGGGGTGAGGTTTTAACACCACGTCCGATCTCTTGAAAGGGTTTCCGTTTACCCTCTTTGGCACATAAGTGGTTTGGAAATCCGGTATCAGAGATTGCACCAATTCCACCGACTTCCTGGAACTCGGCGACAGCGTTTCCTGCGAGACTCCCTCATATTTCTTCTTGCGGCCAATCGTTTTCCCAAGTACGCAGAGCGGAGGGAAGATGTCTCCTGGGAGTCCGGACCCGTAGTTGCCATCGCGGTCGCTGAAAGCTCAGGTGCAGCTTTTTTCTCCTTTGGATCTCCGAGGCCAGTTCGTAAGACCGCTGCCACAGACGTTAAGAGATTGGTTTTCATACCGGCGATTGATGAAAGTTATTAAAAAAGGATCCAATTATAAACATTGCCGTTTTATAAGCTTATCTCGTACATGTTTACTGCTACCCACAAAAAGGGCATGCTTTTTACAGTTAAATTTAAAATTAATTTAATTTTCCTAATAATTTAAAAAAATAAATGTTGAAAAGACAGATTTGCGGAAAAAAATCCTGAAATTTTGCGAACGGCTTTCCTTCCTTTTCTACTACAATTTTCCCAAAGGGGGATTTTCTCCCCTTTTTTGTATCCTTCGTAAATGCAACTCTAATAAGGAAGCTTTGCCTTGGCAAATGTCAAAATCTGCTTAACCTTATATAATTTAACAATGGTGTGAAGCACATCTTCTTGAAGAAAAACTATACAGATATCTTATCATTTTTGTTCTAATTCATTAGGTACCTTTGGCTCTGTGAGGTGTTCTGACAGTAGATACTCCAAGAAGTAAAAACATTGGAGTACTCTATGGAGTAGCAGAAACAAAGCGAAGGATTAAGTAGGTGGTCCAGTCCTAGGACATCGCAGTTTTAATTGAAGCACAATTTGTATATGAAAAAAGGATTACATTTGGAGTACTCTGATGCTCCAATTGGAGTACTCTTTGGATAGGAAATAGAGTACTCTCGATTACAATTTTATAGTACCTGGGTGACCGAGCTGGCTCGGTATTCCTCGAAGTTGTCACCAAATCTTACCTACCAACAGTATAAGCTTTCCAAAAGAGATTCTCAAAAAAACCAAATAGGTGGCAGCCCCGTAACACACTGCAAGTAGCTACACCCAGGTGGAAAAAATTAGAATGTAGCATACTAGCACTGTAATAAAATTTCATTCAAAAGGGTCAATAGGCAACCGAAATAGTGGTCGAGATAGAAAGAATAAATAAATGCAGTTACGTGGCAACCCTAGGCTTCAACCCTGCTTAAATATGTCATCGTTAGAATACGGCGAAAATACGTTTCATTTGATACCCATATTGGCATATCTTGCTTAATATTAAAAAAAAAAAAATAGAGATAGGTGGCAATCCACTAAACCGACCCAAGTAACAACACCCATGTATATAATCTAAGAATGAATCAAGTTGTTTATATGCCAAATTTTATCCAAATCGGTCAAGCAGGTCCCGAGATATACGAAAAAATAAATTGCGGTTAGGTGGCAACCCTGCTTTAAATTACCATATTTGGAATACGGCTGAAAATACCTTTCATTTGATACCCATATTGGCATATCAGCTCTATATTTAAAAAAAGTTTGAATAGCTGGCAACCCTGTCAACCGCACAAAGTGGCAACATGTACATGAACAATCTTAAAATGAATCAAATTGTCTATATGTCAAATTTTATCCAAATCGGTCAATCAGTTCCCGAGATATACGAAAAAATTAATAAATTGAGGTTAGGTGGCAACCCTAAGTGGCAATCCTGCGTAAAATTATCACATTTGGAATACGGCCAAAAATAATTTCATATGATACCCATATTGGCATATCTAGCACTATATTTAAAAAAGGGATAGATGTCAACCCTGTAAACCGCCCTAAGTGGCAACACCCATGTATATAACCTTAAAATGAATTAAGTTGTCTTTAAATTTAAGCATAAATAATCATGAGGGATCGCAGGGTTTATAGAGCGCAATACATAGTTTCATAGCTAACTTAGACAAGTAAGGAAGTCTAAGTTCGGGTAAGCGGAACATTAAATACATTGTGTATGGAAACAATAGTAGTACCTATAAGGTATATATTTTCTATATATATTATAATTTGGGAAAAACGAACTCAATAAATTTATTAGTTAGTTTATAAAATTAATATTTATTTATGCTACATATATGTACATTGTTCGTGTGCCCTCAAAATCTTACTTATAGTTGAATACATTTCTTACTTCTAATATACTTACGCCCAATTTGTGACAAATTTTTAAATTGAAAAAAAAAAATACGTTTGGGCCAGTTTTTCGAAATTCGAATTATTTTCAAAGTTATAGCTATCACCACTTTTCGAAATTCCTTACTTTTTGATGATTTTCTCACGATTGGTCAAACCGATTTTGCTAATTTTTTAAATATATATAAAAGATGATATCTTCTACCAAACGACGATTCTAACTTTTGCAAAAATTTTCGCAATTTTTAACTTCTCCATCGTGGTCAGATGGCGCTTTTGTATGATGTTTGTTGTATGATTAGTAACTATTGGGAAAAAAAAATTTTTTTGGCACTTTAAGGGGGCCTTGAAAGTGGGCGATACCACGCTCACTTTTTAAAATTTAACAGAAAATCATAATAGAATGATAGGAGAGATTCACCTATGAAATTATATCATTTTATCAATTTCAGCTACCGATATATGTTAGTTTATGTAAACTTCGAAATTTTCGATATCGAAAAGGGGGCGTGGTTATCATCCGATTTCGCCCATTTTTAATAGCAACCTACCTTGGCCAGAAAGTAAGGTTTAAACCAAAATTAATGCAAATATCTAAATTTTTAGTCAAGTTATGTCAGTTTATGTGATTTTCGAAATTTTCGATACCGACAAAAGGGACGTGGTTATAATCCGATTTCGCCCATTTTCTCTAGCAAGCTACCTTGGCCATAAAGTAATCTGTATACCAAAGTTCATGCAAATTCCTCAATTTTTACTCAAGTTATGTTAATTTGTGTGATTTTCAAAATTTTCGATATCGAAAAAGGGGGCGTGGTTATCATCCGATTTCGCCCATTTTTAATAGCAACCTACCTTGGCCAAAAAGTAACCTGTATATAAAATTTCATGCAAATATCTTAATTTTTACTCAAGTTATCGTGTACAAAGTCGGACGGACGGATGGACAGACGGACGGGCATGCCTGAATAGACTCCTCTTTTCAACCTAAGAACTTTCTTACATGGATCTTGATTATTTTGAGCCGGTACGTAGTACCGTTATGTGGACAAAATTATAATGCCCCTGTACTAGTACGCTGGGTATAAAAATGCCTCCCTTAAAAGTGGGGGGTGCCACGCCCCATATAAAAAATTTATGGAAAAATCATAAGAGAAATACCAGGGGGATTCACCTATAAAATTATATCATTTTAGCCATTTCAGCTACCGAGATATGTCAATTTGTGTGATTTTCGAAATTTTCGATATCGAAAAAGGGGGCGTGGTTATCATCCGATTTCGCCCATTTTCAATAGCAACCTACCTTGGCCAAAAGGTAACCTGTATACAAAATTTCATGCAAATATCTCAATTTTTACTCAAGTTATCGTGTACACAGACGGGCGGACGGACGGACGGACGGACATGTCTTAATGGACTCCTCTTTTCAACCTAAGAACTTTCATATATAGAACTCTATATCCATCTCGATTATTTTGTGCCGTTACGTACTACCGTTATGTGAACAAAATTAATATACCCTTGTACTAGTACAAGTACACTGGGTATAAAAATGTGTTAGTCATTTTTTCTTAATTTTCTATAAAAAATAAGTCACTACAGTGTTGTGAGTTCGACTCTCACAATGCCGGGAAGAAAAGTCCATGAAGAGATGTGATTCCAGTATGATCGAAACATATGTCGGCTTGTCTGGTTCCTGCAGCGCGTGGGTAAATTTTTCTCAAAAACACATTTTCATACAATCCCGAAAATTGCTTCACAATACCGTCGGTATTTACAGCAATAGACTACAAGTCAAAAAGCACACAAAGAGTATAAAATGATCGTTTGTGTAATATCAAAACATACCACAGATCTAAGGATCTTCCTCTATATATGTTAAAAGTTCGCATACTTTTTCAGTGAAAATTAAGAACAACCTATTGATGAGCTGTGCTCCAAAATAAATGGTTATCTCCCCTCTCTAGTCGAGTTCTTCACTGCCCGAACCTTGACATTGTCGCCAACAAAGTCTTCGGCGACCTTATTCACGACGTGGACGGCGCAGGTTGGCATGGAATTAGAAATTTATGTAGGTGATCATAAAATACCTAATGTCGCTCACCCAAAAATTTTAGGAGTGACTTTTGACACCATGCACACTTTCGCTGCCCATTCAGCTGCAATTGTCTCAAAATTACAGAGCCGCAACAAAATCCTCAAGTCACTAGCCGGCAGTACTTGGGGTAAAGACAAAGAAACGTTGTTGGTAACGTACAAGGCAATTGGTCGGCCGATCCTGAACTATGCGTCGCCGATATGGTCGCCGGGGCTTGCAGACGTTCACTGGAATCAGCTTCAGGTCTGTCAAAACACCGCGCTCAGAACCGCTACGGGGTGCGTCCTTATGTCACCTATATCTCATATACATAATGAGGTGGAAATGCTTCCAGTTAGGGAGCATAATGAAATGCTAAACAAGCAGTACCTACTGAATTGCTGTAAACCACAGCATCCCGGTAAACAACTGCTTGAACTCATTCCGCCTCCTAGGACCATAAGGTCGCATCTACGTAAACATTTTGATGAGATCCGTCACTATATAACAACGCCGTTTGATCTACAGGTGCACAAACAGGCTTTGGGGCATATCCATACAACGTCTGTTGGCCATTACTCTGCGCTCTGGCCGCTAAACAATGTCTTACATGCCGCAACACCTGGCATTTCTGAAGAGGAGCGTCATCTTCCTCGAGAGACAAGGGTCACTCTGGCTCAATTACGCTCTGGATATTGTAGTAGGTTAAACTCCTACATATCTAGACTGAACCCTGATGTGGCGAATGTATGTCCGGCATGCGGCACGTCCCCCCACAATACCAATCACTTATTTTCTTGCTCATTTGAGCCCACTCTTCTAACACCCATCTCTCTTTGGTCCAACCCTATTGAAACTGCTAGTTTCCTTGGACTCCCGTTAGAAGATATTGATGACAATTAGGTTAAGGAAAAATACGCGTTGGGCAGGACTACACATCGTTACAACAACAACAACAACAACCTAGTACCTACTGCTACACATCGTCGGTGTTTATGCAAAACATCGTAACGAACAAATGCAAAACCACGTAAGATGCAGTTTGGTCAAAAATGAGATTTGATTACGAGGCCTTCTCAGTACCCGGATCCATTCATTAGTAACAAAAAAGTTGGGGTTTGTGCAATAAAATGTCAAAAAACGACATTTGAATTTGACCCACCACATAGGGGCACGTACAAAAGTTAAACAGTTACAGTCCTGTAAAATTTGAGTGAGTACCTACACTCAGAAAAAAGTTTCCTTATTTTGGCCCCAAAGACATGGCTTCCTTAAACTAAGTAAAATATTCCTTAAGACTTTTTTTCTCAATTTAAGGACTTTTTTACTTAATTGAGCCATGTATTTGGAACCAAATAAGGGAAATTTTTCCTTGAAATAAGGAAACTCTTTTTTGAGTGTATATTTACGTGGTTTTGCATTTGTTCGTTACGTTGTTTTGCATAAACACCGACGATATGATCCCTCATACTTTCAGTAGCGATAGTAATGTAAATTTCTAACCCCCATATTCATAAAAAATAAAATTGGTTTATTAAGGTTTTTAAAACGACATTTTCATACAAATTTTGAATTATAAGAGCTTATTAAACCTTTTATATTTTTTATGAATAAGGGAGTAAGAGGTTCGAAATACATAAAAATAGCAACAACACACATAAAAAACCCTAACAGCACTAGAGTTTGGTTTGACGTGCTGATTAAGCTGTTCCTTAAGAAAAAAATGGTTCGCCGGGCGAAATATGAGATATTCTGCTCTAAAAATAAGCTGTGCAAAATTTCACTCGAATTGGATAACTTTTAGAACTTGAACGTTGCATTTGAAAATTTTAAAAACTATATGCATTGAAGGTGCAGCAGATTATATAAAAACATTGATAGCCGTAAACACATTTATTACGTGAAAAAACGTGCAAAAATTCGCTATAGGTTTTGAGATTTCGCAAAGTTATCGTTTTTAAAAAAAGTGAGAAAACAACATTTTTGTATTTTACAAAAAATCTCCAGCTTTGCTTATCGGATCGAGCCCCTCTATTCGCCGCATAAAAGGTCTTCGATTGCTCTAAAAATCCGCAATATAATGGGTTTCAATCAGATGCCCAGTTTAAAAGCTATTAGCAGATTTAGTCAGCTTATTTTTAGAGCAAAATCTGGTATTTGTTTAGCACCCAACCGCTAATAAATTAGCTAAAATTATGGGGGAGGGCTCAAAAGCGCTTTTTTAATATTTTGCTTCCCTGGAGAGATATTTGCAATCAAAGTTGCAAGTTTTCATGTGGTTGTTGTAATTTTATTAGACTGTGCCTAAAAACGTGTGAAAAAATGCGTACCGTGGCGAAAGCCTCGGTTGAGACAACCACCCGGACATGGCATGGCGTAGCCCAGGGTTATTTATAATAAGCGCGGCCGAAGGACGCTAACTCAAAAAGATGTTCTGCACATAAATACCATGGATTCCGCCCCAGTTTTGGTATCGGACCCGGGTTAATTTTCGGTTTTTTGACCATAGCTTTCCACAGAATGAAAAAATGAAAAAAGCGCTTCCGTATTCGTGATCCTGAGACCAAACCCCGTCTTTTGAGCTCTCTCCCATAATTTTAGCTAATTTATTAGCAGGTGGGTGCTAAGAAAACAAATACCCAAAATCTATCATATTCCGCCCGGCGAACCCAATATTTGCAAAAAAAAGTTGATATAAGGAACAGCTTAGTGCTGATGTTGTGGTTGTGTGCACTGAGCCGTTGTGTTAAGCTCGTATTAAGTCAGCATTTATCTGTGACTTAACTTGATTCCAGTGAAGTGTTGATGTGTGTGGGCGGTTGAATCGTTCGCCGATTTCTTTAGAAAATGAATTGGTATCGTAAGCACATTTAAAACATGGGAGTTTTAAAACGCTTGATAAAACTTTTTAATCAAGGGGGTTTACGTATTCACACTAGGGGTCTTGGCGCATAATTCGTGAAATATCTAGTAGATATACGTTAGCTTGACAAATTTATTCAAATTTATTGAGACTTCCCGCAGGTCTGTTAATTTAGCTGGGAATTTCTCAATTTAACTATTTATTCTCCAATATTACTTCAAAGAGGGGTCAGTAGATACTGTAGGTCGAACGTATTCAAATTTATGCAAATTTTTTCCTTGTTTAATGTATTTTAAATTTCTTGCTTACAGGTGATTGTTCCGAAACCACAGACGAGATGACAGCCGATAGCAGAGGTTAGTAGAGTTTGAAAATGATTTTAAATTAAATTTTAATGCTCAATGCTAAGCACAATCAATTAAATATTTGTATGTAAGCTAGACAATTTAATCTATTAAAAATATAAACAAAAAAATTTATACACAAGCATAAAGTAGCGTAATTAAAATAAGAAAATAATTTAATAATGGTCTCATACAATTTGTAACATTTAATGCACTAACGAAAACTCGAAAACGCGATAACTCGAACATTGCCTACCTTAAAACTCGAACAAAATATAACTACTCGAAAAGTCGAACAATAATTTTTCTTCCTTTTCTTAGAAAAACATATAAAAAACTGTTTTTTTGGAATGTGCTGAAACTACCCATATTCGAATTGTTATCGTTATTTCTAGCTTTGTTGCTAATTACGGAAATTTTCTTTTAAATTGATTGATATTTGTCGGTGATACACGGGATCTAAAAATAAACTCCAAAAAAAAATAAAAATTGGTAGCCATTTTTCTGATTTTTTCATGTTAAGTGCTTAAAATGGTGATTTTTTAAATGTTCGTATGGGAAACCCCCAGGGGGTTAGATGGGGTCGGTCATACATTCGGACTCGATAGGGGCACTCTAAATGGGCGAAAGTAGGATTTTTCAAACTTAAGTAGATGCTCAAAATCAAAGTCGGGACCAGGGCTGCCGTTTTTGGTAACTTTTCACCAAAATGGTTACCAATTTTTCATTTGGTTACGTGGTTACCGCTTGCCCATTTTGGTTACTTCTGAGCTTTTTGCATTTTCTTACTTTCACACTGTATTTTCGACAACATTAAATATGTATGTTCAGTGGGTAAGATGTATAATTAAAATTTGATGGTGTAGGCTCTATGTAATGTGATGGTATCGATAACAATTGTAATTGCAAGACGAATCGAATTTCGAAAAGTTTGTGTTCCTTAGATTCACTGGATATGACTAATAATAACAATTATTTGCGTATACTAGATATTTTTATAGGGAACGAGGCTAATTCCTGTTTGCAGAGTAGCCAATTGTCAGATAATTGTAAAAAAGAGATAAAAATTAACATCAGAAACTTTTCTTGGAACTTTTAAATCAAATTGGACAGAGATTCGACTTTTCAAGAGCTGATTTAAAGAAGTCATCCACTATAACACCAAGTAAAGTTATGTCTAGGTCCGAATTTTGTTGTGATACAGAGACTGTAATCACGGAGTGTAAACTACTCAGATTTTCAAGTTTGGATCTTTCCAGTGACATGGAAGTTAACGAGACCAACGTCTCGTTTTATAAAAAATTTAAGATGCGGCGATTCGACTCGCCCATAACCGTTAAATAAAACACAATAAGTAGAGTTACGACATTTAATGTAGTGTCTTGCTCGACACACCAAATTGAACTAAACTAAACTAATCGATATTCTTACTAGCTAACTTCTTAACCTAAGACTATAATGCTAAGGTTGCAGCTCCCATTCATGCTTCCGGGTTGTTAATTGGGTCAGCTGCGCGTGTTGGCCGATATTGCTGCGTTGCACTATTTGCCCATTCAATAATAACTGTGTCGCGCGTGTGCCGTGTCAGCGAAGTTATTATATCGAACCATAATTGGGGCAATGCTGACTGCTGTTGGATAACGTGAATACAGGGTGCGTGGTAATGTGGTACAGAGTTAAGTTGGATATAACGGAGTTTTGGGAAAAAGTATCATTTTATAAAAATGGGATGGGGGAAAGCTGCTTTGAGAATCTTTCGCTATTTGCTTTTAATTTATTGTCACTACCACATAGTTCAGCCGCGGCGGAGAAAAAGTTTTCCGATTTGGTTTTAATTAAAACAAACCTGAGAAATAGCCTTAATTTCAAAACCTTAAACAGCATAATGCTATCAAAAGAGTTGTGTTCAGGGGAAAATGAAGGCAATTAGGTATGGTCGGCTAAAAATTACTTTTAACAGAATGGACTGCATCCCGATCTCATTATATTTTAAGGTATATGGATACATCTAATGTACAACAAATTTATTTATTTACTCAAACACGTCACATGTGTAATGCTGTTTTTTGTTATTATTTAATTAAAACTAATTTGTTTTGTCAAGCCCAAGAAAAGTGAATTAATAATTATTTTAACCGTATATTTTGTTGAAGTTATATGTACCATGAAATAAAAGTTTAACAATGCTTAGTGGAAACACAAGTTTTATTAATTTGGTTACTTTTTTCTACTTTTGGTAACTTTTTTTTTTTTAAATTTGGTTACCAAAAAATTTTTTCTGTGGCAGCCATGGTCGGGACATCAAAATTCGTTTTAGAGGTATGCTTCCTTCTGCAAAGTATCTTATTTTGATCCCTAGAATACGATTTTCCTTGTCAATTGGGCGAGTTTCAATTCGACCCGACCCGAAAACTCGAACATTTCGATAACTGGAACAGGTCTGGTTTTCATTAGTTCGAGTTTTCGCGGGTACACTGTACATAAATAAATAAACCCTTTTATGGTTTTATACAAACATGCTCATGAAATTTACTATCAAAATACATTAGTCATAAAACAAGTGAGGAAGTCTAAGTTCGGGTAAACCGAAAATTAAATACCCAGCGGTAGTTTTCATATGATTTTCGAAATTTTCCATTTCGGAAGTGGGCGTAGTTGGGAAGCGATTTCGTCCAATTACATCAGGTATACTTCCTATTATGTTAGTAATCAGTTTAAAAGTTATGACCTGTGAAATTTTCAAATATGCCTCCCTGAAAAGAGGGCGGTGCCACGCCTACTTCAAAAAACTTATCAAAAAATCATAATAGAATGACTACTAAACTATAACATTTTAGCCAATTCCATTACCAAATGTCAATTTAGGTGATTTTCGAAGTTTTCGAAATTGAAAGTGGGCGTGGTTGGAGAGCGATTTTATCCAATTTCATCAGGTATACTCCCAACGATACTAGTATGCTTTGTGCCGAATTTCATCGTTCTATCGTAATCAGTTTAAAAGTTACGACCAGTCGAATTTTCAAAAATGCCTTCCTTAAAAATTGATCAAAACATCATTATATTTGTATATATATCTATTATAATAGAGTGGGTCGATCTAATAAGTGAAAAATCGCCATCGGGAAACTGTTCTAGGGGTAATTTTAAGCAGTTTTTAAAATGTTGTTCCGTCTGTCTGTCTGCCTGTCCGTCTAAATGTTTGTGGTCGCATCACTCGAAAACTGCTGAATGGAATTAAATGAATCTTTCACCATTTATTAGGCAACTTAAAATTTAAGGTATCCTTTATTTCGATAACTCAACCGGTTTCAGAGTTATCGACCAATAAGCGGACCAGGGGTGACTAAAAATGTGTGAGTACAATATGGGCATCAAACGAAAGGTGCTAACGAGTGCTTTCATAAGCAATGATGTGGAGACATACTTCAGTACCTGGGTGACCGAGCTTGCTCGTTGCTTTAGTGCTAACTTTACTTACCAACACTATAAGCTTTCCAACACAGATTTCCAAAAAAATATCAAATAGGTGGGTACCTTGTGAAGATGTGTTACACTGCCCTTTATGTGGGCAAATTATTAAAATTTTGTAATTTTCGTAGCCGTAATGGAGTTTTTGCGGACAACCCTACTTGAAAATATTTTAGTTGGTATGTCAGCGAAAATATCTTTTATTTGATACCCATATTGGCATATCAAGCTCCATAAAAAAAAAAAATAGGTGGCAACCCTGTAAACCACCCCAAGTGGCAACCCCAAAGTGTATAGTCTTAGAATCAATCATACTATCTATGTGCCAAATTTCATCCCAATCGGTCAATCAGTTCTCGAGATAGTACCGGACCTACAAATATACAAATATACTCCGGTAAGGTGGCAACCCTAGGTGACACCCTACTTGAAAATATTTTAGTTGGTATAAAAAAAAAAAACTAATGGCGGCGATATACAACAGGTTATCATAACCTCTAACGAGATTTTTAGCCGAGCTTCTGTTTCCAACTTGTGGTGTGTTGCTTTTGAGTTTTCCTACAAGTTGGCGGGACCTACAGTTTTTTGCCGACTCCGAACGGTACTTGCAAAGCAAATGAATTTTTTGCTAAGAAACTTCTCATGGCGGAAATACACCCGGAGAGTTTGCCAAACTACTGCCGAGGGGCGACCCCGTTTAGAAAAATCGTTTTTCTAAACAATTTTTGATGTTACTTTTGCCGGGCATCGAACCGCCACGACTTGGTGTAGAAGGCCGAAAACTTAACCGCTACACCACGGCGGCCGCCAGGTGGCCAGGTGGCAACCCTGTAAACCACCCCAAGTGGCAACCCCAAAGTGTATAGTCTTAGAATCAATCATACTATCTATGTGCCAAATTTCATCCCATTCGGTCAAGCGGCTCTCGAGATAGTACCGGACCTACAAATATACAAATATAGTCCGGTAAGGTGGCAACCCTAGGTGACACCCTATTTGAAAATATTTTAGTTGGTATGTCAGCGAAAATACCTTTCATTTGATACTCATATTGGCATATCTAGCTCCATAAATAAATAAAATTCAAATAGGTGGCAACCCTGTAAACCGCCCCAAGTGACAACCCCAAAGTGTATAGTCTTAGAATCCATCATACTATCTATATGCCAAATTTCATCCCAATCGGTCAAGCGGTTCTCGAGATAGTACCGGACATACAAATATACAAATATACTCCGGTAAGGAGGCAACCCTAGGTGACAACCCTACTTGATAATATTTTAGTTGGTATGTCAGCGAAAATACCTTTCATTTGATACCCATATTGGCATATCTAGCTCCATAAATAAATTAAAAAATAAACTGGTGGCAACCCTGTAAACCACCCCAAGTGGCAACCCCAAAGTGTATAGTCTTAGAATCAATCATACTATCTATGTGCCAAATTTCATCTCATGCGGTCAAGCGGTTCTCGAGATAGTACCGGACCTACAAATATACAAATATAACAAGTTTAGCTCGTTTAAAGTTATTAGATATCTCACTTTTATTGTAAAGAGATGTAACTCAAAATTGAAATGCTTAGGAAAACGCAATCGAACTTTTATTTTTTCATAGAATTCCTTTTAAAAATTAAATTCAAAGGTCAGTCGGCTATTAACGTTTATCATAAATTACGGAAAAAAGAAAATTTTGATTTATATCTCTTAACAACAGAACGTGGGATGTGTAGGCTTCGATAAAAGTACATAGTTCCAATTTAGTTTTTTGTCACATTGTGCCATACTCACAAACTCCACCAACTTTCAGTGTGTTTGGTAAAGTATGCATCAAACAATGAAAAAGCAGTTTTCGCCTTCTATTGCCAGATGTTCACCATGTATTTGAAATTCTGTGAATTTTTTGTGTGCTCAACTAAAACTACAAATAAAGATATGTCCCCTAAAAAGTAACACACAGCATAATAGGTTCCACCCTTCCGTTATCCATCTCACATTTTTGGGAATATCTCCGAAACAAGCTGAGATATTGAAATTTATAACATTCATTATGAAAGCACTCGTTAGCACCTTTCGTTTGATACCCATATTGTACTTACACATTTTTGGTTAGGTCTGGTCCACTTATTGGTCGATAACTCTGAAACCGGTTGAGTTATCGAAATAAAGTATACCTTAAATTTTACGTTGAACGTCAAATAATAAATGACGAAAGATTCATTCAATTCCATTTAGCAGTTTTCAAGAGATGTGACCACAAACATTTAGACACACAGGCAGACAGACAGACGGACAAACATTCTAAAAACTGTTGATTTGGATTAAATTGGCTTAAATATGATTGACCGTAACAATTTTTTTGGAATAACTGCAATGTACAGACATCGACATGTTAAAGTTGCAGATATATCCTTTAACCAATTAAAAAGGGGTTTTTACCCCCTATTTCCAGATGTTGACCACGTATTTGAAATTCTCGCTGTGTAGTTTTTGTGTGCTTGACTGGAACTACAACTTCAGGTGTGTCCCGTAAAAAGTTAGTGCTCACTGTCACACAGCGTGATAGGTCGCATACAATAATTTGCATTACCTAACTATGAAACATCAACGCGATTTCCAGGGGTTCCAACCAATTTTCAGACCTATAGGGTTTTAGCCCCTATTTCCATGTATTTGAAATTCTCGCTGCGTAGGTTTTGTGTGCTTGACTAGAACTACAACTTAAGGTATGTCCCGTGTAAAGTTAATGCTCACTGTCACACAGCGTGATAGGTCGCATACAAAAAATTTCATTACCTAACTATGAAACTTCAACGCGATTTCCGGGGGTTCCAACCCAAATTTAGACCTATAGTTTCTTCAGCAAAGTTGCTTAAAATGCAGATACCGAGATATGTCAATTTATATAATTTTCGAAATTTTCGATATCGAAAAAGGTTATCATCCGATTTCGAGCTACTTTGGTGCGTAACTTTTTTACGGTAGCATGTTTTTTTGTAGGCACATCTACAGTGTTACTTTTTTTACGTGTTACACTTTTGTAATTTGTTGTCCTACACTACAGTAGTATAAAACCAAATGCCTCATTTTGAAAGATTAACATAACGAAAGTTATTGAAATTTGTACAAGGGGCAAATATGGGCAATTTTCGAGAGATATCAGAAACCGAAACAAAAAATTTCAAAACATGTATTTAACTACTTCTAAACTAACTTGTGTTTAAACGTCAGTGACCTAAAACACAAATTTAGTACAGTTGTGGACTGAACAAACAAAACGCCTTATTTCCACTTTCAAAAATTTTTCAGAAACTGAAAAAAGACGTTGACAGAGTCAAATAACCACAATTTAATGTTTTAATTTAGCGTTATTAAAAAAAGACAGCTACGCCCAACTGTGGACATAATATTTTTTAATTTTTTGTTTGTGTAGTTGTAGTTTTTTAAATTAACAATTTGGAAATATGCCCTTTTGTTTGAAACAGCCGATTTTATGCGGGATCACATGGGGTTTTTTGCGTTAAAATAACTGGGCGAGGCTTATATCGTGCCGTAGATGTTTATAGACTGAAAAAACCAAAAATAAATCAACAAATAAACTGTTTTTGAAAAAAAAAAAAACATTGACCTTTCAACTTTTTTTCGGCCTATCAACATCTACGGCACGATATAAGCCTCGCCAATTGTATTGGTGCAAAAATTCCGATTACTTTCGATTTGCACGAAATTTTGATTTTGACGGATCTTTTTTATAGGAAATATGACGTCTTAGTAGTTTCCATTGAATACATCATGTGTAATTTAGTCTGAACCACCAGATTGCATCGAAACACTGAAAAAGTGAAAAATGGAAATAAGGCGTTTTGTTTGTTAAATATTTAAGGTTGATCCCCAATGCACAGCATTTTAAAGAATGTTTAATTTGTTTTTACAATGACTTGTAGGCTCTTACAAATCTTACTACTCATGTCTTCCTTCTCTATTTTTCTCTATCGATCAGAAATTCTACTCTACTATCCTATTTGTATAACTATCCTATCCTACCTTCGTTTTCCTTTTTCCACACATGCTTCTTAGATTAAGTTCCAATATTGTTATCTATTTATTTACTTAATTTAATTTAAAGAAATTTTTTTTACTATAAATTTTTATTTTATTTATTTAATTTTTAAATTTTAATTTAATTTTAATCTTTTACTAGTCATGACTTTAATAATAATTTTTTTAAATTGTTGTGTCAGGAAACTGTTTAAATAAACATACAAATGGTTTTAAGTCCTCAGTTATCCCAACAATACAAACAAATAAAAAAAATTAATTAAAGAAACCACTAATTCTCCCAAAATATTGAATGATAACTTTACCGAAGTTTTAGTGGCTTTCATACTTTTTGTTGGTTTTTTGATATTTTAAATTCAATGCAATGCCAGTGTCAAGATAAATTGTTAATATTTTACTATTTAGAAAAATTAGAATTTTTTTCGGTCAGAATTCATTCAAATTTCTATTATTGGGATGCCTTTGCAATATTCTGAATCGGTTTAAGGGGCCTTTTAGGGAATTTTACGCCCTTCAAAATTGCCTTTGAGCGTTTGTGTCTATCTCTCACTGGTTCACCAGTAGAAGTGGTAAAAAATTTTTTTTTTTTTAAATTTAACATTTTCGACGATATCTCAAAAACCGGGTTTCGGGTATCAAAAAAGTTTACCGAAAATTGCTTTATATAAATATCTACATGCTGCTAAACTTTTAATATAATTCGTAGACAAGTGCCCAAGTTAGCAAAAATATTTAACGATTTTTCGGGTTTTACTTTTATCGATATATCCAAAACCGGTTATCGGATATCGACAATTTTTTTCCAAATCATTCTCTGTTTATATATCAGTATGCTGATAAATTTCAAAATGATCGAGGGAAAGTGCTAATGTTATTGAATAACCAACTTCGCTCTAAAAATTATTTGAGGGGTTTTCGGGTTTATATTGTTAACGATATCTCCAAAACGGGGTGTCGGGTATCACAATTTTTTTTGTCTAAATATAACCTTCATATATCGTTACACGTTGCTAAAATTTCCAGGAAATCGGTGCAGTAGTGTTTAAATAAATGTATATTAAACACTTCTACTTGTTGTTATAAATATAAATCTTCGATCTATTGACTATATCTCTTTGTGGCATCATGTCCCACGAATTACGCTGATAAATTTAAGCTTCTCTTTATCTACCAATGAGCCATAAAAAAGTTATTCTTGTGCTTCGATGTTGCAATTTTATTTTTATTTTATCAAAAATGTAACACTATTTGGGATTTGCCCATATACTGTCGGAGCGATAGTATCGTGATTTTCGTCGATAAGGCGATCGGATTTCAAAAAGCTGAAGTTGATCCGATGAGGTATACAAAGGATTAGTATTGGAGTACTCAAATATCAAAAAATTGGAACACATAATCCAACGATTTTTGCAGGGACTATACGACTGAGTACTAGGGAATCCAATTTCCGGGATTTCTAGCCTCTCGGGATTTTCGGGATTTGAAAGTTCAATCACGGGATCCCGGGCTTGTCCCGAATTTTTTTTTTTTGCTAAAAATGGCACCCCATATCTATGTAATAAAGTTGACTAAATTATAGTAATTCATTTGAGTATGTATGTATGTATTTATCAAGGCAGTCATTTTTATAACGAACGAAAAGTAACATTAAATTTGTAACTCAAAGTTACTATTCAGGAACTTGAAACATAAGTTGTTTGTACTACTGGTAAACATAGCCAAATGTACATACTTATATATTTGATTAAAAACGACTTACAAAAAAATAAAAATAAAAATGAATGCCATTTGACTTAGAGAAAAATTACTTTTTCTGAAGTTTGAAGTGTGATCTTAAAGAAATTATTGCATTAATAGTATCATCTTATCTTAACCTGGCCTCTGCCTCAACACTGGTGGGTTGAACAGTTGACAAAAAGTAAAATGCTTTCTGAATATAACAGCCTTTGTTGCCCCCATTCCAAAAAATATCAATTTTTTTCCCCTAACCTTTTTTTAAATTCATATTCGTTTCTATTGGTGGAAATTTGGGAGCTACTAGTCAAAACTTGATGCAACTTTTCTTTAAGACTAACGGCTTCGTTATGAAGCATGTTTTCTGTATTACGAAGGATGCTCTCGAGCTCCCCCCAAATGACTGATAAGCTAATTTCTTTGGAAAATGCATACTTTAAATCATATATATTACTTGGATTAATTAAAAAGGCGTAAAAAGGCGGTGTTGCAAATGTTGTAGTAATAGTTATTTTTCCCTCAAAGGGGGATGTTTTTGGTAGAAGTTTAGAATCATTCAGAATCATGTTTTACTTAAAGTACATATCGACGTGCCATACGAAAACTAACACTAAAATTTTGTGTCTGAAGAAAACTAACACTTTTATTTTGTGTCTGACGAAAACTAACACTTTCAATTTGTGTCTGACGAAAACTAACACTTTTATTTTGTGTCTGACGAAAAGTAACACTTTCAGGTTTTCTCTGAAGAAAATGTACTAGCCAAAAGTGTTAGTTTTCGTCAGACATAAAATAAAAGTGTTAGTTTCGTCAGACACAAATTAAAAGTGTTATTTTTCGTCAGGCACAAAATAAAAGTGTTAGTCTTCTTACAGAATTTGAAAACTGTTAGTTTTCGTAAAAAATTTTAAAAGTGTTACCGACGTGCCATAGGTATATACAAGATAACTTAAATGTATTTAAAAATTTATTTTCCCGGAATCCCGGGATTGGAATCCCTACTGAGTACCTTCATTAAAATCAATCAATAATAAAAAAGGAGCATTTCAAATACGAGCACTAAAAAGGCTTAAGCGATTAAGTGGGAAGAAAAGAAAAAAAAAATCGGATATTAAATGAAAGGACAAGTAGATAAGCGCAAATGTACTTGCATACTTGTAAAAAAGGAATTTAAACTAATAAAAAGATTTATATGCATTAATGGGCTTGTGGGTGGGCTTGATCTCACCGCTGCTGTTGGCCATTGAATTGGCGGCATTGGCCGAAAAGAGTTGACTGTGCAAAGTCGCGTGCTAAGCAACAGATAACATTTTATATAGCCATTTGTCTATTTGTAAGCGGAAGCGTGTGCGTTTGAAAATCCAAAGTTTATCACCATCTACAGCAGCAGCTTTAGCAACATCATTTACACTGACCTGTTTTTATCCTTTATTTTGGGCACCGTCATCAGCATCATCATTCCCCCTACCATGCGTCCGCCGCAGTGCTTCATTCGCATTATTTTGCCAATAAAAATGTAATCTTCTTCGATCCTAACGCCGTCGCTTTTACAGAAAAATAGTGTTTTTTGCAACAATTCCTTCGCTTTGAATGTATATTCATCCGGTTTGGTGATATACATACATTCACCAGCATTAAAATCAATTTTTTTATACCCACGTGTAGTAGTAAACTCCAATTGGATGTACACTTTTGAAAAAAACCCTGTAAAATCAAGCATAAACCATCTTAAATCCAGCATATCATGGCTGGAAAATTCTCAATCCAAGTATGAACAATGTTGATTTTAATGATAAAATGGAACAAGGAGAGTTATTAATTGAAGATGGCTCATTTTCAAAATAGCATTCAATCATATATATTTAAAAAAAATGTATTCTTAAAATAAAATAGTGCGTTCTTAATTCAAGGTAGTTTTCACTTTGCATTAAGATGGAACGTTCTTAATTTAACCATTGAATCGTTTTGCTTTTCAACACCCTATTTACTTTTTCATCTCTACCTCCGCAAAAATAAATAGTCCTCTGCTGTTAGATTCAGGTTTCGATAAGGAAAAGTCTTCTGGGCTGGAGCTTGCGTATTCATTCGAATAATATGATCGAGCCAGTGGGCCTTTGGGCTTTGATTCGCGGCATTGTGCTCATAGGTGAAATGCTCGTATTGCTCCTCGATAAATCTCCTACGATACCTCCATTACCATCAAAAGAAGGACTATAAATGTTTCGGACACTTTGCATCCCACAACTCGTTATATGATATTTGGTTTTACACGCATTTATACTTTCTTACTTTTTTCTCATTTTTATTATTTTAATACCAAAGCTTTATCTATCGTAAAACACACCAACCAGCGCCGGCCAATTGCAATGCAACGCAGCGGGATTTTGTGAAAGGATATAAAAAAGGATGAGATTTGTTGGGTGTGGGTTTACGCGTGCTTTAATAATTTTAACAGGTGCAGTGCAATAAGACCCGGGGAAATCAAGCGATTTTTGATTCCAAATTTTCAATTTATGTTATAAAGTCAATTATATCATATGCATTTAAAATTTTTTGAAAAAACGCGCCGTAGGCGAAAATTTGCAATAAAAAATTGCGCGATTTTTGATTCCAAATTTTCAATTTATGTTATAAAGTTAATTATAAGTTGATTTTTTTTTTTTTTTTTTTGACTTGTAGTCTATTGCTGTAAGTACCGACGGTATTTACAAGCAATTTTCGGGATTGTATGAAAATGTGTTTTTTGAGAAAAATTTACCTACGCGCTGCAGGAACCAGACAAGCCGACATATGTTTCGATGATACTGGAGTTACATCTCTTCAAGGACTTTTCTTCCCGGCATTGTGAGAGTCGAACTCACAACACTGTAGTGACTTGTATGCTAGAAGGTCTAGCACCTTAGGCCACTACCCAGCTTGAAGGTAAACCCTTCTCAGTGTCCATTTATGCATATATTTATACTTCCATATAGAACATTTCTTTAATTTCAATGCTAACTTATATGAAAGATTTGCGAATTTTTAGGACTTGGTGTGAAACCTATGAAAGAATTTTCATACTTAATTAAGCACGAATATTTTTCCATTTATAACATTTAACTCTTTGTTGATTTTTTTTTTTGACTTGTAGTCTATTGCTGTAAGTACCGACGGTATTTACAAGCAATTTTCGGGATTGTATGAAAATGTGTTTTTTGAGAAAAATTTACCTACGCGATGCAGGAACCAGACAAGCCGACATATGTTTCGATGATACTGGAGTCCTCTTCAAGGACTTTTCTTCCCGGCATTGTGAGAGTCGAACTCACAACACTGTAGTGACTTGTATGCTAGAAGGTCTAGCACCTTAGGCCACTACCCAGCTTGAAGGTAAACCCTTCTCAGTGTCCATTTATGCATTTAAAATTTTTTTAAAAAAGCGGCGCAGGCGAAAATTTGGAATAAAAAATCACACGACTTTTAATTCCAAATTTTCAATTTATGTTATGAAATGAATAATATCATATTATTTTAAAATTTGCTTATGTTTCTATGGCTTTTCGAAAGGAAAATAAAGGCCACCAACATGACAACAATAATAATAAAAAATGTATTCTTTTATTTCTGATTCAGTACTTAGTTGCAACAATAAGGAGTTTCGGATATATAATATGCGGCGCTTTTTTAAAGAAATTTTAAATGCATATAATATAATTCATTTTATAACATTAATCGCGCTAATTTTTATTCCAAATTTTCGCCTGCGGCGTTTTTTCAAAGAAGTTTTAAAAGCATATGGGCAAATCCTAGAAAAGTGAGTTGAAATTGAAGAAAATTGGCTTTGTTGTAGAGTTTCCTAAATACCGCTATTGGCAAGTTGGTAGACCAAGCTTCTCAGAAATATATACTTTTTATATGAAAAATGTTTAAAGAGTTAAAGTATAAAAAATCGAAATTTTTTTAAAAACAGTGCCCTTTTGGTTTCCATAATTTTCTAGTAAGATACTAGAGTTAATACCAGTGAGCGGTGTAAGAAGGGTTAAATAAATGAACTGAAGCTAAGTTTAATGTGGTGCTTAGCTGTAATACATATAATTTCTTGCTAAAAATGTAAATAGCTAAATGAAACGTAAGTGACGCCAAAACATATAAAAGTTATCTAATTTCAAAACCGACCTTTCAAATAATCTCATATATTAAAGTTTCTTTTAAATTTATTTTCTAAACAAATGTGAATCATTTAAAATTTGAAACTTAAGCCATTTTTATAATTATTGCCATTTAAAAAGTGAAACGTAAGTGACGCCAAGAAATTTAAGGTGCATTTTTTTTGACGATCGAGCAGCCAATTGTAGAAAAAAGTATTTATGCTGCTATAATGAAAACATGGAGGGATAGTGAAATGCTGAATAGTGAACGTGAGAAGATCCAAAATTAAAAAAACAGAAAATAGCCAATATGATACAGAAGCAGTACAAAAAATAAGGCCTATTGGGGTTAAGAGATGTCGAAAGTGACATATATATTATATGTGTGCTTAAAAAGATGGATAGATAAAAATATGCACCTTTGGATGCAGTATAAAAACATATATTATTGCGTACCATGTGGCTCATTGTAGGTCTAATAAAACCTCATTTCTGTAACGAATTTACGAGATTTGAAACGTAAGTGACGCCTCCATGAAACGGAAGTGACACTGATCACCTCCAATAAATTATAAAAAAACCTATAGTAGGCTTGAAAAAACAATTTTTTTTTGGGTCATTATATTTACTAAATAAAAGAGCCTTTTTAAAAAAATAATTTTGTCCAACTGTTGCTCCGCAAGAGTTGAAGAACTCAAAAAATTAAATCCGTGCGGAAACGTAAGTGACACCACCTAAAGTACCAATTTTCTGGAACTATGTAATCATTTTAAGGCATGTTTAAATTGATTCGTAAATATGGCCCGAATACACTTGAAACTGTATAACTCGATTTTAAGAACTATTGAAAATTACCACTAAAAAATGCATTTTTAGACTGAAGCGTGAAACGTAAGTGACGCTGGATTTACCCATATGATATAATTAACGTTTTAACATAAATCGAAAATTTGGAATTAAAAATCGCGCTATTTTTTATTCCAAATTTTCAATCAATGTTATAAAATGAATTATATTATATGCATTTAAAATTTCCTTAAAAAAGCGCCGCATATTATATATCCGAAACTCCTTATTGTTGCAACTATACGCTATTGCCTTCTTTCGGCGGACGTTATTTATTTTTCGATGAGGAAATAAAGCCCGTGGGCGTTATTTCTTTTTTTTTAAGGAAATAATGCCCGCGGGCGCTATTTCCGCGGGCTCTATTGCACTGCACCATTTTAACACTCATGTTGGTGGTGGGTCGTTGGTTATGTTTGTGTTCATAATTCACACGCAACCCTCTTTTGGCTTTTTTGCGTTTACTAATTCCTTTGACTCTTTGTCATTCGGAAATTGGCTATGATATACTTGACATAACCTATTCACCCCACTGTCTGTCAGCACATTGTCTGACTGCTTCTGTTGTCAATATGTTTGTGTATCACAAAGCATCTCTTTTTTTGCTAAGACAATCTTCTGGGTATAGCTCTGTGTGAACTTTTTTAATTTGCGTGGTGTCTGTCTCTTTGCCTTCTTTGGGCCGTCTGTGTCAAATCAAATAATATTATATACTTTAAAAATAGAATCAACCATTCAAGTGAATATTGCCACAAAAATCACACCTAATTATCTTTTGTTTTGTGGGTTTAACTTGGTAATGTGGGGTACTCTCATATTGGACAGTTCTAATGCTGTGTAACGCTAAGCCGGTAATAGTGATTCGTATTATTTGGTCTGCAGTCAGATTATTTTTAGGTTTTGATTTCTAATTGTCAATTATAAACAGACACTTCTTTATAATAGGGTAAAGAAAAAAAATAAAAAAATTAAGCTGAAATAAAATAAAATAATAAAACAAAAACAATAAAATAAGATCAAATAAAATAAGATAAAATAAAAAAATTAAAATAAAATAAAATAAGATAAAATAAAAAAATTAAAATAAAATAAAATAAAGTAAATAAAATTAAATAAACTAAACCAAAACAGAATAAAATAATTTAAAATAAAAAAATTCATAAAATAATTTAAAACAAAATAAAATATAATAAAGTAAAATAAAATAAAAAAAAAATAAAATAAATAAAATTAAATTAAATTAAATTAAATAAAAAAAAAAATAAATAAAAAAAATAAATTTAAAAAAAAGTAAATAACATAAAATGAAATAAAAGTGAAATAAAATAAAGTAAAAAAAAATTAAATAAAAAAATTAATAAAATAATTTAAAATATAATAAAATAAAGTAAAATAAAATAAAATAAAATAAAATAAAATAAAATAAAATAAAGTAAATAAAGTTAAATAAAATAAAATAAACTAAAACAAAACAGAATAAAATAATTTAAAATAAAAAAATTAATAAAATAATTAAAAATAAAGTAAAATATAATAAAGTAAAATAAAAAAAAATAAAAATAAAAAAATAAATAAATAAATAAATAAAATAAAATAAAATTAAAGTAAAAAAAATAAAATAAAATAAATTTAAAAAAATAAAATGAAGTAAAATAAAATAAAATAACTTAAAATAAATAAAATGACATAAAATAAAGTGAAATAAAATAAAGTAAAAAAAAAATTAAATAAAAAAATTAATAAAATAGTTTAAAATATAATAAAATAAAGTAAAATAAAAAAAAAATAAAATAAAATAAAACAAAATAAAATGAAATAAAATAAATTCAAATAAAATAAAATAAAACTCTTTAAATAAATTATTTATTAGCCTCCATCGCTATCATTTCTACACAATCAATTTCATAAAAAAAATGTGTATAAGGGAACATCCATAATTATTGATATCACATTAAATAAAAATTGATATTTCTGTCCCATCAATGAATATGGATGTTTCATCAATGTTTTTTTGATAAATCACTATTGAAATGGTATCCATATAAACTACTGATAAATTCTAAATAGTTTAAAAACAAAATTTTATATAATTTCCATGCTTCTCTGGCACGTTAGCCCAGTATTCCACCATTCGGCTACGGCATATTATACAATTTTTAGAAAAATGTTCAATCATAAGAAACTCAAAAAATTTTGAATTTAAAAAAACCGCTCCAACAAGTTGTAATATTGTTAGAAAATCCATAGTAAAAATTGTTGAACTATTATGATTATGCGTCCCAGTAAAATTTACATTTCGCCCATATATATTAATACGCTGTCTCTACCATTATTACTATGCAGTAAATATGGATATGGATATACCGACAATAGAAATTCATATCACGACCATAGATATTGACATGCCGTTCAAATATATTAGTATTCTATCCATAAATATAAAAAATAGTACAACATATAGAAATGGTTGACATGTCATTTTAATTTTAATTGGGAGCAAATAATATTTGATAACTCGCTCATTCTGAATGAATATTGCATCAAACTCGTCGCTATCAATAGTGATATTGTCACAACATTCAATGCATTTCTCTCAGTGTAAGGAATTTTAACAATCATGACGTTTTATCGCTGTTTAACGAACTGTCAAAGTGTCAAGTCGAATGTTGAGTGTTAATAGTCTACTGGTGAATGAATAAATGGAATAAATAAAAGTGATGCTGTCAAATTGTTGGCAATGAAACAAGTAAAAAAACAAAAGCAAATCAATCATACATTCACTTTATACATACATATATGTCATATCATTGTGTGACTCTTTGACTAGGTATTATTGTTTATTTTTTCTTGTGACAAGTTTTTAATGTGATGCAAGGATAAGTGGTTTTCAATAAATGTGCAATATTTGTTTCATTTCTAATCAAAAAATTTCAAACACTGATAGCAAAAGTTCGAAGGTCTTGAAATTCTTCGGTGGTTTGTTTCATTTCTAATCAAAAAATTTCAAACACTAATAGCAAAAGTTCGAAGGTCTTGAAATTCTTCGGTGGTGTGCCGTTTTCTTTCTTGAAAGCTCTAGAATCTAGAGTCTAGATGCTACTGTTGAAAATTTATTGCATACTAGAAGGCGTTAAATCCATTTTTTTTTCTTCCAAAACTTTTTTTAAAACTCAATCGAAACTAAATCAAAGCTAACACCAATCGAAAACAAAACGTAAAACAAATATTAGGAACGACACCAAAGCCGATACCAGGCCGAAAACGAAATCGAAACAAATTCTTAAAAAAAAAAAAAAAACTAATGGCGACGATATACCAACAGGTTATCATAACCTCTAACGAGCTTCTCTTTCCAACTTGTGGTGTGTTGCTTTTGAGTTTTTCCTACAAGTTGGCGGGACCTACAGTTCTTCTTTTTCTAAATAATTTTTGATGTTACTTTTGCCTGGCATCGAACCACCACGACTTGGTGTAGAAGGCCGAACACTTAACCGCTACACCACGGCGGCCGCCATACAACAACAAATTCTTAGGAATGAAATTAAGATCAGTAGGCACAAGAATAAAAGCGCAACGAAAACCGAAACAATCATTAAGGAAAGAAAAAAAATGAGAAAGGAAATAGAAATAATATTAAAGAACAAATAAGAAGCGATACGAGAAAAAAAGAAGTGAGACCGAACTGAAGCGAAATCCAAACAAATATTTATGGTGCTATTCCCAGCTTGCTTGTCAACTGCCAAGGAGCTGATGACAATTGTCATGACAATTGTTAGTTATAGAAACAAGTGGAATTGGGATATGACAATTGTTAGAAGTCACGATGACTAACTGCCTGGGTATACGGCTGTAAGTTACGAAATCAAAATCGAAATCAGAACGAAAACAGAAAGGTCCCCTAAAACAGGTGTTAAAGAAACAGAACAGGAGGTGAGACAGGAATAAATATTATAGAACGAAAGCAAAACCGAAACCGAAACTAAAACGAAAACGCAAACTGAAACAAATATTAAGGAAGGAAACCAAAACGAGTTTGAAGGAACGTAAAATGAAAGCTGAAGCCACCAAGGAGCCGGAAAAGCAAGTCCTGAAGCAAAAAAAAAGCAGACGTTACATAAAAACCGAAATATGACATCACTATGAGGCTGATGCTAAGAATATAGTTGGCAACACAAACAGATTAGAAAAGGGTGATTATGGTGTTCACAAAAATAATACGGTGATGGCCGCTTGGTCCGCACCGTGTTGCCTAAATGCAACTGAAGAGCGGAACTAGCAATTTTCGAAATCGATCTTGGAAGCTATGGCGTGTGACCCAAAGATTCATTTTTCTAAATTTTAGTTATTAGTATAAATTATTAAAAATTAAAAAACTAACAGTAAATTATTTCTTGGCCTCAAGCTCACACCTACAATGTCGCAAAAAAAATTTAAATCTCAAACGAAAAACTTGTTCTTCAACTCTCATCAAAGCTCAAATAAAGTGCATGGTTCTGCACTGTATGACTCTTCTTTGGTCATATATTCCATAGCTAAGTAGTACATATACAATACCATATCTCGTTCGAACTCCTACACGGAGGGAAATCTATGGATGGAACATCCATAATTATTGATATCACATTAAATAAAAATTGATATTTCTGTCCCATCAATGAATATGGATGTTTCATCAATGCTTTTTTGATAAATCACTATTGAAATGGTATCCATATAAACTATTGATAAATTCTAAATAGTTTAAAAAAACAAAATTTTATATAATTTGACATCTGGTTTCAGTGAGACTCGAACCATGCTCCTCTGGCACGTTAGCCCAGTACTCTACCATTCGGCTACGGCATATTATACAATTTTTAGAAAAATGTTCAATCATAAGAAATTCAAAAAATTTTGAATTTAAAAAAACCGCTCCAACAAGTTGTAATATTGTTAGAAAATCCATAGTAAAAATTGTTGAACTATTATGATTATGCGTCCCAGAAAAATTTACATTTCGTCCATATATATTAATACGCTGTCTCTACCATTATTACTATGCAGTAAATATGGATATGGATATACCGACAATAGAAATTCATATCACGACCATAGATATTGACATGCCGTTCAAATATATTAGTATTCTATCAATTAATATAAAAAATAGTACAATATAGCGAAATGGTTGACATGTCATTTTACTTTTAATTGGGAGCAAATAATATTTGATAACTCGCTCATTCTGAATGAATATTGCATCAAACTCATCGCTATCAATAGTGATATTGTCACAACATTCAATGCATTTCTCTCAGTGTAAGATAATTTTGCAATTTATTCCTTCACTTCTACCATCGTGATTTATGTGTCCAACAACATTTACAGTTATCGCTTTTCCAATCTCATCGAACAGCTAGCATTTTTGGTTATACATAACTCTTGCATTTTCTATGATTATAACCCTTTGCCACCTCATACACTAATTCAAAATGAATCTATTAGTTATGAACTGAACAAAGTTAGATAAATTGAAGAGAACTATTTTTTTGTAGGGATAAATGTACAGATGGTAAGTTTGATATACAGGAGGAGCCATTAGTAATAAGATGGTTGCATGAAACTTGAGGATATTATTTTTAAAAGTGTAAATTCATTCATCCAGATTTGGTTATCACGTCTAAGGGCCGCTTGCACAAAAGCCGATAACGTCTAATCGGTGATTAATTTGACAGCTAACCGAACAAATTACGTAAATTAAACTCCGGTAACCGGGTTGGAGACTTTTATGAAAGCGGCCCTAAGACAAGCCCAAACCAAGGTTTATTAATCTTTTTGCAAATTGTTATGCCTTTTTCATCACATCTTCTTGGAGGGCATGAGAATAAAGTCTTAGTAAAGATACTTATTTCATGCCTGAAGATATCTGTTGTCCAGAGATGACTTGACCGCATGACCGGTAGTGGCATAAGTAATTTAGTAATCGTGCCCAATTTTTTTAAACACTAGTTTCAAAACATTTCCCTTGAGCATTCTTCCACAGGAGTCGATTGACGATCTGGTTGGAAGGGGTGTTGAGGGCAATGTATTCAGTAAAGAGCTCGTGAATTTTCCAACATTAAGAATGCTGTTATTGGGGTGATTTATGTTCTTCCGTGGTTAACAGTAAAATCTCAGAGCTGAACAGCCGAGCGATCGAGGGTAAGCATTCACGCCATCGGGTAAGCGGCTTAGGATCTTAGAATGAGTCCCCGTTGTTACCGGACTGGTAAGGTACGCCTTTAGTAGGTTGTGGCTTAAGTCCATTTTCAAAAGGTTCCACGAGGTCGAGAACTTCCTTGATAACTCTGAGTAGTTACTGTTGGACCTGACTTCCCATAGGGTCGCACGAATAATGCTTTTTAGAATATTATTTTGAAATTGAGCCGGTTAAAGCACAAGTGGTCTAAGCCCAGTTTTCGTTTTTTTTTTAGTTAGGACTGCCATTATGTAGGGAAAAATGTGTTCTATATAACACGCTAACGGGATAACTCCAAGTTCCCATAGAAACCTCGTAAAAAGCACAACTCACTTGTGCAGTAAATGCTTTCCAGATTTGTTGAGAGCACAAGTGGTACATTAGAGTAATTTACTGTGGGGTTTTCTAAAATTACTTCATAACTTTTTTGGCAGAATTTTTCTGAGTATGCAGTTTTGTAGGCAAGTCAATTTCACTATAAGCAAGCTAAAAGTAGCGCAAAAATTTTTATGGCCGTTTTGCAAATTTTTAAGGAATTTTTTTTTTGCTTTCTGTTATATAATTGGATATATTTTAATAACCAAATTTTAGAAATACCATCTTAGTACCAATATTTTTTTGATTCAGTGTATGTGGTTTTAAAAACTTTTATTTGAAATATAGTCAAATCTATAATAGAAAGCGCATAAGGTAAAGTTGCAAAGTTTACACAAAGTGCATGAGAGATAATAAAAGGTCGAAAAAAAGTAAAAAAAAAAAAAAAATTGGGACAGTTTTTGCAGAATTTCTTCGAAAAATTTGAGTACGCAGTTTTATAGCCCTTTCAATTTTAGTACAACAATGTGCAAGTTTGAACTAGCTGAAAATTTGCCCTGAATTATAAGAATTTTTTTTGTAGGGGGTGTTTAGCAATTTCTTCCATACACCACAAGAAAAAAATAAATTTTGTATGGAAGAAATTGCTCACCACCCAACACAAAAAAAATTCTGATAATTCGTCGGAAATTTTGAGGTAGTTCAAACTTGCACATTGTTATACCAAAATTGAAAGGGCTATAAAACTGCTTACTCAAATATTTCGTAGAAATTCTGCAAAATGGACCCCAATTTTTTTTTTTTTTTTTTACTTTTTTTCGACCAGTTTGTGTAAACTTTGAAAGTTTAACTTTTGCGTTTTCTATTAAAAGCACATATATGTTACGACTAAATCCAATTACAAGCTGTCCCAGCTTTCCTTTGGTTAACTGTATCAAATTGGAGTGTCATTGATATTTATTTTGTTTGTGCTCTAAACAAAATGTTAAAACCGCACAAGTGGTCTAAGTACTTTGGGGTACTCGAAAAACTCAAATTTATGAATACAACGTTTTGAAAACATAGTATAGAGTTTGAATTGGTACTAGGTGTGCGTGAATACAACGTGCGTGAATACAACGTTTTGAAAACATAGTATAGAGTTTGAATTGGTACTAGGTGTGCGTCGACCAAGGAACATGAAAATTTGAACACATTTCAGTACACGATTATAATAAAGGTTGAACCAAATTCCGCTAGGTGGCGCGCTTATCGAGATAGTTTACGGGCTCGTTTATGCGGCTCGTCCCCCCACAATACCAATCACTTATTTTCTTGCTTATTTGAGCCCACTCTTCTAACACCCATCTCTCTTTGGCCCAATACTATTGAAACTGCTAGTTTCCTTGGACTCCCGTTAGAAGATATTGATGATAATTTAGGTTAAGGAAAAATACGCGTTGGGCAGGACTGCACCTCGTTACAACAACAACAACAACAACGGGGGAGCTGGAGACTTGAAACTTTGGTCATACATAGTTCAGAATTCGGTGACAATGCAATATTTGATCGAAAAACTCCAAGGAGGTGCCTCAAGGATCGATCTGTTTAGAAAATTTGTTTGAAACCAACTTCACGCCGACCTATGTACATAGGGGTAGTCCTTATAATCAAATGTAAAATTTGTTCCTGTCTCACACCCTAGATAGGTTGCACCACGGTCAACTATATCGCACATTAATTGTTATCCCGATTGGAGACGGTTTAGGCGTATCGCAGGGGGTAAAGGTTGGGATTGCCCTTTGGAGACTCAAAATGTAAAAGTGTGATATTTTTATTTTTATTTTGGTCGCTATTGGAAACGGTTAAGGCGTGTCAAAGTTCAGATTGCCCTATGGAGACTCAAAAACTTAAAACGATTTTTCTTTTTGTCTAATAGTTACTCGAAATCGATACCATTATGGTCGGAGATATCACATACAAAATTTGGTTCCGATTGGAAAACCCTAAGGCATGTCGTAAGGGGGTTAAAGTTAAGACCATTCTTTAGAGATTCAAAAAATAAAAATTATTATTTGTATCTAACCCTCGAATTCTATACACTATGGTCGGAGATATCACATACAAAGTTTGGCTCCGATTCGAAACACCTAAGGTGTATCGGAGAGTATAGTCTGGACTTTAAACCCCCCGAGCGACACGCCTTAGGCGTTTCCAATCAGAGCCAAATTTTGTATGTAATATCTTTCGATTTTGAGTAACTATTAGACAAAAGGAAAATTTTTTTTTAAAATTTTTTGAGTCTCCATAGGGAAATCTGAACTTTGACACGCCTTCACCGTTTCCAATAGCGACCAAAATTTGTTTGTGATATCTTCGGCTATATTGCAATCGATTTAAATAGGTGCTGACACTTCTGATAAAAAAATTGTCTCCCTACAAATAAGGACCACCCTAATGTACATAGAAGTTTGAAACTTAGCAAACAGTGCAAGACAATTACTGAAAAACTGGAGGAAACTTGGGATCGCTTTTGAGAAATTTTTTTAGACTTGAAACTTGAAATTTGGCACATTAGTTAAAAGCCGGTTACAATGCAATACTTGATTTAAAAAAAATCTTCCAGGTGGGAAATTCCTCTAAAATCTAGAACCTCACGGAAGATAGCAATGAAAAATCAATCCGAAAAAAATCAGTAAGAATAGTTGGTGAATTTCTCTCACAGTTACTCTTTCCTGCTGATCCACTTTGAGCGTTTATGGAAAGTAGAAACTTCAAAACGTCAGACAGTGAACCCCAACAAGGCTCGAAGGCTATTTTAATTCTATTTCGAATAAGAAAGTTGGAAATTGTCAGAAGCCATTTCAAAATTGAGATTAACTCCTCGTCGCAAGTTCCTCATCCACCTCCCAGCTGACAAAATACTTGTGGTCAACACTGTACATCCCATACATATACAATTGAAGTTGTTAAAAACAACCTAGTTTAACTACTTACTGCATGAGTAACTGTGGTTTTGGCTTCTTGTCGTATGACCCAAGAATGATGTACAGACGCAGGATAAACGAACCGCAAAAGAGGAAGTGCCGAGCTGTCGTTACATTGCAAAGGGTGGCCTGCGCGTCAACTTGAAACTGTATTATAATATCGTCTTGTCGCTATAGATAAGAACACTTATCCAAAGGATTATGCGTATATACACATACATAGAGATGACATAAACTGAATTTGTATAAATTTGTTCGACTGGAAGTATGAGTAAACCAACTTTGTGTACACATTGCTCGCCTCCCACTTGCTGCATGTTGACTGACCAAAAATCAGAAAATATCAAGCTTCGGCTTCACTTAAGGTGATGGCCCAATGCACGCTTGCCTTGCTGGCTTTGCCTCGAGAAATGTCAAAATTCTTTTGAACTCTACTGAAATGTATGAAAGTTGGCCCAGTGGCAGCCTTGCTTTGCTTGCTTGAAGCGCTTCAAAGCGTCGAATAGCCCAAATCTCTATTTGACAGCGCTTTACTATTTGTCTTGTTGTTGTCTTGTTTGTCTCATCCTGTATTTCTGACAGGTAAGCCTAGGTAAGCAAGGCAAGCAAATCAAGCCTGCATTGGGTCATCACCTTTAGCTCCACTGGCCTGTTGCGATATGCAAGACTTTTCTTCTTTGCCCCACTCTACGTCTTTCGTAATTCCCAGCTACTCTTCCCGAGTCCTTTGCATTTGGTTTGTCACCTAGCGAGCTTGTTGATTTTGTTGGGTGCTTAGATTTTCATCAGCGATAAGCTTTATTATTATTTCATATTTTTTTCTTTGCTTTTTTGGTGCTTGTTTGTGTGCTCTGAAAAAGGATATTTCATATTTTAAACTAACAGTGGCTATGGCATGAAATTATTAAATGACTATTTGGCAGTTTGGACGCTTGCGCAAACATGAGCTCGTATGAAATGATGTGCACACAAATAAGTTTGCTGGGAAATGTATGGGTGTGTGCTCGCTCGTGTTGGGCTATATCCGGTTTAGCGCTTATGCAACCCCTCCCCCTTCTGCTTGCTTAAACAGTTTCTTTTGGTTCTATAAAGAAGTTAAATGTAATTTATTATTAAATAAGTATGAATTTTTTATTTACACACCGTACCATAAATTTACTCCAAAGCAGTCATCGTCACGTTGTGTCTCAGTCTGCTCACTGCCGCTCTACAACAACAACATCTTGCTCACAAGATTCACAACAACAAACGCAAACAGATACAAAAAGTCATTGCAATATTATTCTTGGAATACCGTTCATTTCATGCTGGCTGGTGGCGCTTAGCTGTAAAAGTATAGATAACGGCACACACACGCGTTCGTGGGTACATACGCATATATGTAGCTACATATGTACGCACATACATACGTTTAGTTGTATTTGTTTTTATTTTTTAATTGCGCTGCATATTAGTTTCGTGGACTGTTTTTTTTTGGCTTAGTTTAATAATAATTCTTTCGAGTAATTTTTTGTGATTCCAGGAAAGATGTCGTAGAAAGTATGATGCTGTTGTTGTAGCGCTCAGTAGGTTGAAAGCGCTGGATATCCCTGCTCCAAAGGATAAATTTAAAAACGGTGACGCTGCGTACGGATATAGGGTAGGCTGGGGCTGATTGGTTATTAATATGAAGTTTTGATTGAGAGTAAAATTTGAGAAAATGGCTGATGATGCAACGGGAATATAAACTGTAGCCGACTTTCAGGCGTATGTTGCAGACTTTCAGGCGTAGGCGATTTTCACCACGATGTTTAGCTGTGCAAATCAAATAGGAGGTGAAATTCTAGGATCTAGCTAACATTGCACAAATTATTATAGTTAGGCCGAGTAGAATTCATGGGTGTCGCCACTTATGGTGGTTTACAGGGTGACACCTATCCCAAGTTTTTATAAGCTTTTATTTAGTTTCACCTGACGGCTGTCTGTAATCAAATCTTGCAAGATAAATTTGATACACTTCCCGGTGTCTGATTGATCTGAAATTCTGCACCCATGTATAACCCCGATGACAATGCAATATTATAAAAAAAAAAATTCGATAGGTGGCGCGTGGGTCGATATATTTTCAAAATTCGCATTTATGGTCCGATTTAGCTGAAATTCGTAACATGTATTACTACCATGTAAAGAAATATTTTTGTAAAAAAAATTCCGCTAGGTGGGGCTGAGATAGCGGTAATAAAAACTCAAAATCGTAATTATGGACCGATTTGGCTGATATTTTACGTGTGTGTTACTTAATTAATTTCTAAATGTTTAAAAAAAATTGGACCCGCTAGGTAGCGCGTGAGTCGCTTTATTTGAGAATTACGAAGGTCTGTTTTCAGTGTCGATTAATTCGTTTTTCAACGAACTTCCCGTTGAGGTAGGATCTTGAAATTTTCATCATCGTTTAGTTTTCTGCCTCCACGTAAAATAACAAAAAAATAATTCCGATAGGTGGCGCACGAGTAGAGATATTCGAAAGTTTTCATTCCAGGAAATTTTGCTTTTGATATTGTACTAACTTGCAGTTAAGACGGGATTTTGCAAATTTTCATCATCGTTCAGGCTTCGCTAACAGTAAATAAAAAAATTAGCTTAATTTCAAAAATCCCATTTATCGTTTAGTTTAGTCTTTATTCCAATATCCCAAAAGTAACTTTATTAACCACGCGGCTTTATTGTAAAAGATTCTATGGTTTCTGTTGCTGCTAGCAGCCGATTGATGTCGCTGCGACATTATTGCCTCTTGTTGATAAACCGAACTAAAAAGTAAAAATTAAAATTAAAGAAAAAAAAACTTTTTTAAAAATAAGCTTTTATTATTGGTTTATAAAATTAACAAAAAAGTAAAAAATAAATTGACTGTAAAGGAATATAACACTTTATTATAAGTTCATTGTAACCTTTAAAGATAATTTGGCTTCTTCGTCTGCCACACAATAATTCCATATTGTACATAATTATATATTTCTAACATTAAAACTTTACACCTAAATTATTAAATCTTCCAGTATATATCACATTCCTAATTTTATTAATAATAAAAGCGTGTTAAATTTCGATAGCAAGAAAAGAAGGTCCTGAATGTTCTTAATTATACCATCAAATAGAAAAGAAGGTCCTAAATGTTCTTAATTATACCATCAAAATTTAACACGCTTTTATTATTAATAAAATTAGGAATGTGGTGTATACTGGAAGATTTAATAATTCTTTAATTTTTTTAATATAGAGCTAGATATGCCAATATGGGTATCAAATGAAAGGTATTTTTGACCGTATTCCAAATAAGATAATTTCAAGCAGGATTGCCACTTAGGGTTGCCACCTAACGGCAATTTATTTATTTTTTTCGTATATCTCGGGAACTGCTTGATCGCTTTGGATAAAATTTGGCATATAGACAATTTGATTCATTCTAAGATTTTATACATGGGCGTTGCCAATTAGGGCGGTTTACAGGGTTACCACCTGTCCCAATTTTTTTTAATATAGAGCTAGGTATGCCAATATGGGTATCAAATGAAAGGTATTTTTGACCGTATTCCAAATAAGATAATTTCAAGCAGGATTGCCACTTAACCACAATTTATTTATTTTTTCGTACATATATCTCGGGAACTGCTTGACCGATTTGGATAAAATAGACAACTTGATTCATTCTACGATTATATGCATGGGTGTTGCCACTTAGGGCGGGATGGAATAGAGCTAGATATACCAAAATGGGTATCAAATGAAATGTATTTTCGACCGTATTCCAAATATGATCATTTCAAGCAGCGCTGCCACTTAGGGTTGCCACCTTACCGCAATTTATTTATTTTTTTCGTATATCTAGGGAACTGCTTGACCGATTTGAATAAAAATTGGCTTGTAGACAATTGGATTCATTTTTAGATTTTGACATCAGTGTTGCAACTTGGCCGGTTTACAGGGTTGCCACCTATCTAGATTATTTATTTATTTTTTCGTATATCTCGGGAACTGCTTGACCCATTTGGATAAAATTTGGCATATAGACAATTTGATTGTTTGTTGCGGCTTAGGCGATTTTCACCACGATGTTAAGCTGTGCAAATCAAATAGGAGGTGAAATTCTAGGATCTACCTAACATTGCACAAATTATTATAGTTAGGCCGAGTAGAATTCATGGGTGTCGCCACTTATGGTGGTTTACAGGGTGACACCTATCCCAAGTTTTTTTTAATATAGAGCTAGATATGCCAATATGGGTATCAAATGAAAGGTATTTTTGACCGTATTCCAAATAAGATAATTTCAAGCAGGATTGCCAGTTAGGGTTGCCACCTAACCGCACTTTATTTATTTTTTTCGTATATCTCGGGAAATGCTTGACCGATTTGGATAAAATTTGGCATATAGAAAATTTGATTATACACTGAAACAAAAATCTACAAGAAACGGCCGTCAAATTAACAGTAAACCCTATTATTTTTCGTCCAACAGTGGGTAATATCAATTTTGAAAGTGACCCCCTATCATTCTTCGAATATACTATCATATTGACATGAATTACTGTAAATTTGAAAGAGGACTAATATCATTAATTGATATTTTTCAAAAAACACATGTTTTCACTGTCAATTTTACAGTAAATACTGTAATATTTACAGTATTACCATAATCGTTTTGAAAGTGGTTTTGATATATTACTTTCAATGTGTACTTTCAACCTTTTTATTTCAGTGTATACATGGGTGTTGCGGCTTAGGGTGGTTTACAGGGTTGCCACCTATCCCAATTTTTTTTAAATATAGACCTAGATATGCCAATATGGGTATCAAATGAAAGGTATTTTCGACTGTATTCCAAATATGATAATTTCAATCAGGGTTGCCACTTAGGGTTACTACCTTACCGCAATTGTTGCCACTTGGACCGATTTACAGGTTTGCCACCTATCTCGATTATTTAAAAAAAGGCAAAATATGCCAATATGGATATTTTCGCCCGTATTCCAAATAAGACAATTTCAAGTAGGGTTGCCACCTAAGGTTGCCACCTGACCGCATTTTATTTTTTCTTTGTTATTTCGACCACTATTTCGGTTGCCTATTAACCCATTTGGATGAAATTTTCTTACAGTGTTAGTATGCTTCATTCTAATATTTTTCACCTGGGTGTTGCCACTTGCGGTGTGTTACGGGGTTGTCACGTATTTGATTTTTTTTTTCTAATCTCTTTTGGAAAGTTTATACTGTTGTTAGGTAAGATATGGTGACAGCTTCGAGGAATACCGAGCAAGCTGGACCACCCAGGTACTAGAAAATTGTAGCAGATTATTTAAGTAGTTGAAGGAGTAATTTTAGCTGATTTTTTAAGTTGTATGCCTAGGTGCTCATAAAAAGCAAGCAAAAGACTTATTCTCATTTATTATTGTCATGCTTAAAATGCCTATTTTCATACGCTTCGAATTTTGAAGAAGCAATATTTTGGGCTACCAGGCAAAAATAAAAATTAGGCAGCGGACGACATTTTGCTCAATTTGAAATGTTTTTTATTTAATTTATCATTTATATAATTTTATCATGAAGGCTTCACTGAGGGAAAAAACAGTGCAAATTCAACAAAAACGATGTCAAATCGACAAAAAATAGCTATGATAGCCAGCCTACCTTGAAATTTGTTGCATCGAGTATAAAAATGTAATTTTAACAATGAACACATTTCTTAACATATTACGTTGGCCGTTTGTCAATTTAACATTTTCTCGGAGTAAGTTAGACGTCAGAATATTGTTAAAGCAACGCTTGCGATATTTGTTTAAGCCATATGTTTGAAGCTGAAAAAACAACACAAAATGGTCATTATAACTTTTTTTTTTGTTGTTTAAGGTGTTTTGAGTTCGACTACCGGTGAAGTCAATATAATTTGGTTTTTTTTTTCAAAGTCAAAGAAAAAGTAATAATTTATAATAATATAATAATTATTATAGTTAGGCCGAGTAGAATTCATGGGTGTCGCCACTTATGGTGGTTTACAGGGTGACACCTATCCCAAGTTTTTTTTAATATAGAGCTAGATATGCCAATATGGGTATCAAATGAAAGGTATTTTTGACCGTATTCCAAATAAGATAATTTCAAGCAGGATTGCCAGTTAGGGTTGCCACCTAACCGCACTTTATTTATTTTTTTCGTATATCTCGGGAAATGCTTGACCGATTTGGATAAAATTTGGCATATAGAAAATTTGATTATACACTGAAACAAAAATCTACAAGAAACGGCCGTCAAATTAACAGTAAACCCTATCATTTTTCGTCCAACAGTGGGTAATATCAATTTTGAAAGTGACCCCCTATCATTCTTCGAATATACTATCATATTGACATGAATTACTGTAAATTTGAAAGAGGACTAATATCATTAATTGATATTTTTCAAAAAACACATGTTTTCACTGTCAATTTTACAGTAAATACTGTAATATTTACAGTATTACCATAATCGTTTTGAAAGTGGTTTTGATATATTACTTTCAATGTGTACTTTCAACCTTTTTATTTCAGTGTATACATGGGTGTTGCGGCTTAGGGTGGTTTACAGGGTTGCCACCTATCCCAATTTTTTTTAAATATAGACCTAGATATGCCAATATGGGTATCAAATGAAAGGTATTTTCGACTGTATTCCAAATATGATAATTTCAATCAGGGTTGCCACTTAGGGTTACTACCTTACCGCAATTGTTGCCACTTGGACCGATTTACAGGGTTGCCACCTATCTCGATTATTTAAAAAAAGGCAAAATATGCCAATATGGATATTTTCGCCCGTATTCCAAATAAGACAATTTCAAGTAGGGTTGCCACCTAAGGTTGCCACCTGACCGCATTTTATTTTTTCTTTGTTATTTCGACCACTATTTCGGTTGCCTATTAACCCATTTGGATGAAATTTTCTTACAGTGTTAGTATGCTTCATTCTAATATTTTTCACCTGGGTGTTGCCACTTGCGGTGTGTTACGGGGTTGTCACGTATTTGATTTTTTTTTTCTAATCTCTTTTGGAAAGTTTATACTGTTGTTAGGTAAGATATGGTGACAGCTTCGAGGAATACCGAGCAAGCTGGACCACCCAGGTACTAGAAAATTGTAGCAGATTATTTAAGTAGTTGAAGGAGTAATTTTAGCTGATTTTTTAAGTTGTATGCCTAGGTGCTCATAAAAAGCAAGCAAAAGACTTATTCTCATTTATTATTGTCATGCTTAAAATGCCTATTTTCATACGCTTCGAATTTTGAAGAAGCAATATTTTGGGCTACCAGGCAAAAATAAAAATTAGGCAGCGGACGACATTTTGCTCAATTTGAAATGTTTTTTATTTAATTTATCATTTATATAATTTTATCATGAAGGCTTCACTGAGGGAAAAAACAGTGCAAATTCAACAAAAACGATGTCAAATCGACAAAAAATAGCTATGATAGCCAGCCTACCTTGAAATTTGTTGCATCGAGTATAAAAATGTAATTTTAACAATGAACACATTTCTTAACATATTACGTTGGCCGTTTGTCAATTTAACATTTTCTCGGAGTAAGTTAGACGTCAGAATATTGTTAAAGCAACGCTTGCGATATTTGTTTAAGCCATATGTTTGAAGCTGAAAAAACAACACAAAATGGTCATTATAACTTTTTTTTTTGTTGTTTAAGGTGTTTTGAGTTCGACTACCGGTGAAGTCAATATAATTTGGTTTTTTTTTTCAAAGTCAAAGAAAAAGTAAGAAAAAAATTATTTTTCAGGTTTTTATATTAGGTTTGTTTATTGGGCTGCTCTAGCTTACGCCAGATTGAGATATTTCACAAAATTGTGTTTAACGAACACTTTTATTGCTCTAGGTTGCTCTATCTTTTGTTTCATGAGTACGCTCAAAACAAAACTAGAGTAATCCAGATCACAAATTTCTGCTCTAGCATTTTTTATGGGGTAAGTTAGAGCAGAGAAGCAATTGTCAGTCAGGAAAAAATAAATTTTTGAAAACTTCAAAAAAATTAGCTTGCAAGAATATCAATGTTTGTGTATACGTGAATTTGAATTAATTTTGAAGATTTAAACAAAAAAACGAAATAGAAAGAAACTATCGAGATTCAAGTGTTTCATGGCATTTCTGCTCCGAGTTGCTCTAAGTTGCTCTATTTCTATTATGACAGCTGCCCTGCTCTGCTCTGCTCTAACCTGCTCTGAACTTTTTTATGGTCAGTAAACAAACCTATTGACTACACCGAACACTTGAATTCGAAAAAGTTGATGTTGAAATTAAATCTTTACAAGTTGAGTTGGTTTCACAATGAATCATTGTTAAAACTACTATATTATTTTTAGCACAACAAGAAAATGTTTACCTTGAAGTGTGAAAATTTCAATTCAACTCAAAATTGTTCAGCATTGAAAAATGTAAGTAATATTGTCAACGATCGAATCTAATTTTACAACGCTGTTTTTCCCTCGGTGTTCCAACATGAAAAATCCTATTTGTATGAGAGGTGCCCGCACATTTTCCCCATCTCTCCCCCTTTTACAACTGTCCTTCCTATCTTTCTTCGCCTTCACACTATCTCCCTCCCTTTTTCTCTTCATTCCCCTTTTTCCTTCTACCACGCCCCTCTTCCTCTATATCCCATTCGTATTGGCCCCTGTTAGTTTAGGCATAATTCTATCCATGTACCGAATTTGAAGGAAAACTCACCATGTATAAGATATTTTCGAATTGATCGGTTCCCTGGTCCACTTCCCGGAAGTAAGAACTTGTGAATCTAAACCACCTTATTCATATTTCGTTATTTCTGAATTTAAGAAGTTAACTTCTTTCATGTGTCCTAGCATACCAAGGATCCCCGGTACAATTCCCGGTGCAGTTTACTTTAAATACTTCAGAAATTTGTTTAAAGCGAGGTCGCCCCTTTGCAGTGGTCGTCCGCCAATTCGAGCGCTGAGAGCCGATAGGTAGCACTGTAATAGAGATATTTGCACATATGATAAAAATGTAATACATACACCTTTAAAAACGGTCAATAAAGTCAAGAATCTTGGATACATAATTAACTCTAATCTCACTTGCTGTGACCACATAAATCCCGGGTAGAAAATCTTTTAAATTTAGCCTAGGGCCTGACTAGATTTTCCCTTTTAAAATCATGGGCCTGCCAAGGAAAGTTTACACAGGCCCTTATCTGTTTGTTAATGCTTTTTAATAAAGGGCCTGTCGGGTAATGCTAATCTAGGCCCTGCCTAGTTTTTCCAAGGCAATGCCAGCTGAGAAATAAAATAATTCATTGCCTTTCAGTCAGCATTGAACCCGGGCACCTTTACATCACAGCTGTCTTCTCTGTTCATTGGGCTATTCCAATCATTGAAATATTTTCAGCAAATGAGCAACTTGAATTAAATTTCACATACATTTAATAAAAAATGCATTGCCCCTGAGCCAGCATTGAACCCAGGCACCTTCACATTACAGTCATCATCTCTATCCATTCAGCTGTTACAACTCATGAAATTTGTTCGGCAAATGAACAACTTTAATTGAAATTTATAATCGTGGAAAACTATCCTGCCGCTGGATTGGAAAAACTAGGCCGGCCCAATATAGAAAAAATATTCAGGCCCTGGATTGGAAAAACTGAGCAGGTGCAAGGTATGCAAAACTAGGCAGCCCCCTTACAGAATATACCATAAATTGCCCGTAAATTGAAAAACATACGCTTTCCATTCCAGAGCCCTGGCAGGCCCACGGCAGAATTGTCTATTGTAGGAAAATCTAGCCAGCGCCTAGATTAAAAATAGATTTCCCTAGATTATTTTCTACCCGGGATGCTGCTGTGGGTAAGGTTTATGATACCTTGCGTAGTTTGCGGATGTCTGCAACCTATACGCCTTTTCAAATCCGGAAAAGATTAGCAATGCAACTTATTCTACCTATACTAACCTATTCTGAGCTAGTTTATAACAAGTTAGACTCTATATCTGCTCACAAAATTGATGTTGCGTTTAATTATGTCACGCGTTACGTGTTTGGGTTGAGAAAGTTTGACCATATTTCGGCCTGGAAGTCTAAAATTCTAGGTTGTAGTATATTCAATTATCAGAAGGCTAGAAGTTGCATTTTTCTCTACCGTCTAATTCAACAACAAACGCCGTCGTATTTATATAACAAACTTGTGTTTAGTAAGTCCACTCGTTCATTTAATTTAACTATTCCTTCATTTAACTATGTTAATTCCACAAGACTGTTCTTTGTCAGCGCTGCGCGTCTCTGGAACTCCATTTCTGCTGCTTTAAAAAATACCATAAACCAAAACAACTTCTTAGCTACTTTTCTACTTGAAACCCTAATCTTACCACTAAAATATCTGAATATCTATCTATATCTTTATCTTTACTAAATTCCTATTTTCTCACTTATTCATTGTGTATTTAATTTATTATAATAATATTTATATTAATATAATAATTATTATATTAAAATAGTGTGGCCCATAGTCATGGTCAAAATTAAGCATGATTTTGGGTTAGTTGAAGCATTTTTGACAGATCGCACTTGTAAAGTTGTGTCAAAAAGCTTTAACTAACTTATGGGTGAGTTACATAAAGCTTTATTTTGGCTTTACCTCAAACTTTGACTTTGACAGAAAAGTTCAGTATACGTATTTAAACGAAGCATGGCTAATTGGAGACCTCAAAGTTGAAGCAAGGTCAAAAATTGGCAAACTCTCAAATTTTGCTTGCTTTGCTTGCTTTGACAATCAGATCTTGATGACTTTGCTTTAATTAAAGAATAAAAAGTTGGAGGAAATAATAATTAATTCATTTTTTCTCTATTAAATTAATAAATTAACCAAAACAGTCTGAATGCAAAGAAAAAATATCGAAAACAAATGTATAAAAGAGAAACGTCAAGGCGTTCATTGTAACATACCTCTGAAGTTGGACGCAAAGTTTTGAGGTAACAAATGTCAGGCGAGGTTAACAAAGCTTTATGTATTCGACCCTTTAAAGTCTTGTTTGAGTTTGACTATGACTGCGGGCCTGTAACTTTCTCTCATATCACGATAATTACATATTGTTTTCACATTGATATTGCTTAGTTTTAAGTTTTTAGTTTAAGTTGAAATATTTGTACGCATGTCGAAACCGACTGTCAATACTAAATCTTTGTTGTGCTAAAAAAGATATCAATATCTTATTGTGCTAATTTTAAATCCTGAATAAATGTTAAATGTTAAATGTAGGTCCATGTCTGTACTTATAAATGTTGAAGAAAAATGAAATGAAAACCACACTTTTTATCATAACTTTTTGTCTTTCTATCTGTTTGTTCGCTCATCACTTATCTAATATTTCATGCCAATGTATTTCTAGAGGTCTATCATGAAATATAGAACACATTTTCTGTAGCTCCTCTTTATACCCGCTTATGTTTTTAATAAAAAATAACAACAGACTTTATTCCGCCTTAAAAATGTTGCTCTTAGTTATCACTTCCACTCCTTCTTGTTGTTTTTCTGCCCATCTCCCTCTACCTCTGTCTCTTGCTCTCCCTATCCCTGTCCTCCAATCACCCTGTCTCTATCCCGTCCCGCTTCCTTTACATATAAGATGTCCAAGCCAAATATTAGACAGATGGTCCTACAGAGGCCATGCAAAAAATAAGGACTCCTTTGAGGATGAGCAAGGAAAGAGGTTTTGGCTCAACATTCGAAAAGATCAATTTTAAATGACCGTACAGAATCGATTTTTAGTATAAAAGACCCAACAAGAGACAGCAAGGTACTCCTGATAAAAAATCAAAGTCAAATCGAGAAATATATGTCTTAATGGATAAGAGAAGTTATCAGCGTTGATCCCCGTAAAAGGAAGGAGCAATAATAGAAATCTCGCTACGAAACACCTCATATCCCTTCTTAATATCGAAAGAGATGGTACCGGTATTCATAACGATAACCATAGAATCTTTGTTCCGCCATCGGATCATGGCGAAAGGAGAATGACCAGATCCTGGCTCAACAAACCCGTAATGAACTTGGGAATGACGGAATAGCAATACGATAAGTTACACCAATATTGAGTTAAATAAATTTTCCTCAAAAAGAACGTAGACTAATGCACCCCACTTTACCCTATATTTTCCGTTACTGTGATTTTGCGTGGATAAGGCACATGCACTAAAGTGGGCTGTGATCACGGCTCTGCGAATAAGGGAAACAGGCGTTTGGATGCACGGAACAAGTGGACACGCCACAATCTTAGGCTCTCACGCTCCTGTTAACATACCATCACACACTGACTATTGCACGCCAAATATCGTGTTTGTTAGGAATTATGAGGTGAAAATACCAACAAGACAAGAATGGGATAACAGACCACATACTGTCCAGAACGCCATTAACATATTCACTGATGGCTCTAGGCTTGATGGGAAGGTGGGAGGAGGTATCTTTTCACCGGATCTGGGACTAGAAATCTCTTTTCGTCTTCCCGATCACTGCAGCGTGTACCAAGCGGAAATGCTGGCTATACACGGTGCAGTTAAAAGCTTGGTGTCTACGCCCCGAAACGGCAAACGACTATTTATTTTCTCAGACAGTCAGGCCGCGCTAAAGGCACTGAACTCATGTGTCGACAACACAAAGTCGCTAAATGAATGCCGCAGATCTCTTAACGAGATGGCTCGGCACTTCGGTATCAGCCTTATTTGGGTACCTGGTCACAGGGATATTGAAGGCAACTGCAAAGCGGATGAGCTGGCCAGGAAGGGTACCACCACTCATCTCCTTCCAGGAAATGATTTGGTAGGCATTCCCATGGCCTATTTCAAACTTCGTGCGAGCACAAATACCATACAAAGAGCAAATGCGCTCTGGTCACGTCTCTCGACGTGCGAGATATCCAGGTCAACTTGGCCTTCTTATAATAAAGGGCGTACTAATTGCCTGCTGACCCTTAATAATTCGGGCATTTCTTCTCTGGTAAGGGTCTTAATAGGACATTGTTTAATAGGCACGCATGGTGCTAGGATGGGCGTCACATCTCATGACTACTGTCGCAGCTGCAGATGTATTGAGGAGGAAGAGAGCGTTCAGCATCTGCTGTGTCAATGCCCCGCACTTAGTAGAAGACGTTTGGCTATACTCGGCCAACCGTTCCTCGACGACCTCGTTGAGGTATCAAAAATGGAAATTAAGGCGTTAGCCAAATTTATTGATTCCACGAACTGGTTTGTTCCTCTGCCTGGAGTGTGAGATTGGGCTTTCGGACATGGGAGTGGTGTAGTGACCGTGTGGGGTATCACAATGGGCCTATTTTTCTGGCCTAAGTGTTGGACGGGGTCGGTGTACTCTGTCCTGCCCTTTTAACCTAACCTAACCTAAAGTGGGCTGTAATTTTTGCTGGTATGATTCAATCTCACATGTTGGCATAATGATATATACGAGAGTCTACATTTAAATATTTACTTTGCCAATTCATACTAAATTAAAATGCACATTCATATGGCAACTCCTTGATTTGTCTTTAATATTCACCGCTTCCTTGTTGTTATCGTTCTTACCAATTCGTATTAGCTGTTGCTGTTTTCGCTGTCACTGTGGTACGAATGGACGATGGCCATAAACGATAAGATTAAATGGAATTTCGGTTATGCCAAATTTGGTTGTAGCACTCACATACGCTCACGCAGAAACTCACGCAATTTTCGTTTCTTGGTTGTGATTCATAAGAGTCGTGGGTTTGCAGAGGATCCTTTTAAGAATTTCAAATATTTAACGGTTGTCATGATGTAAAATATTTGCGATATTGCGAAAAGTTACATGTTTTTTAAGAAAAAAGTTTCATAGAAGTTCAAGCTGATATTTCTTAGAATAAAAGAAAAAAATCATAGATTCTAAAAAAAATATTTAACAATTATGAATGAATTCATGCTTTCTGAGGATGTGTTTACATATTTTAAGAACAAGTACTTATATTCTAAGAAATATTCTTAAATTTCTATGAAAAAGTTCTTTGGAGAGGCTTTAATGAACAATTCTTAAAATCCTTGTACTTTTTCTTTAGAAACATGAACTTTATTGGTTCAGTGTAGATGTGCAATTCTAGAAAGGTAATTAATTTGAGTCACTAGGACATGAAGTTATGCAGAACGGTACCTGCCAAACTATTTACGTGGTTTTACATTATCACCGTCCTCGTGAAGGGCGGACACCTTGCCGCGGTACGAGGGCTTAAGTCGATAGTCACAGGGCTACGCTGCCCTTGTGATCATAACGCCGCCCGGTACTACATCACGAGAGAAGCCTAGCCTCTCTGGCGCGACGACAAAGATCTTCCCCCTCCCTATCCAGGATGTTATGCAACCACGTGCCCATTGGACGTTTGCAGCCGGGAGGCAAATCGTGGCTGTAATCGAACGGAGCCTCTCTGATACCGGGCCGCCTCGGAGAGTAACTATGGGTACCGCGGTATGGGGCTCTGCCGCGGCGGACAACACACTTTCTCCTCACTCTCTCCTGGACCCTAAGCTGTCCTTGTCCGGCGAAAAGAGCTGGTCACACTGTCAATTCTTATTCTGTTAACCTTAAGTTTACAGTTAAGCTCTTTCTTTAACAGTTAAGCTGTTATTTTGTTGCTGGTTCGATTCTCGGTGAAGTCAATATAATTTTTTTTTTTAAATAAGTCTTATTTTAACACCAAGATATGTTTGGAACTCTGAACATATTGACTTCACCGAGAATCGGACTCAGGTCTCCTGAACGCTCAACCCAGCTATCGCATACTTATTATTACAGCTTTGTTCTAAATTACATGTTCCTTTGTTGCCTCCACCGAGAATCGAGCTCACACTGCTTTGACTGCTGAACGGAGATGTTTACCATCAGGCCATCGCGGGCGGGGCCTTTAAGGCCTTATATCGCAACCAAAGTAAAAAAAGCCTTTATTTTGTCATTTTCAAAAAAAGGCCTTATTTCACATTTAAAACGCAATTAGGTCTTTTTTGAAATGTGCAATAACCACTTTATTTATTGGCTGTGGCTATTTGCACATGACCGTATAAGTACGGGTCCATATTTATACGGTCGGAACCGTAATTTGTATAGTCGGAAAATGCCCGTACTTTTACGGGTGGGAAAATATTCGTGCTTTTACGGGTCCGTAACGGATAGGAAAATTCCCGTACTTTAACGGGACTTAAAATGCCCGCTTAACCGCCTAGGCGATTTTGGCCGTTTCGTATCAAAGCTTCCTTTTAGCGATAACTGACGCTAATTGGAAACCCCAAGGGAGTTCAAGTCATCCTCCACCTGTTGTTTTCATCTCAGTCGAGGTCTCCCCCTTCCTCTGCTGCCGAATCCGGGTGTCGATAGGAAAACTTTCTGTCCTGGTGCTTCTTTGTCCATTCGCATAACATGACCCAGCCAGCGGAGCCTTTGGGCTTTAATCCGCTGAACTATGGTCAGGTCTGCGTAAAGCTCGTACAGCTCATCGTTAAATTTCCTTCGATACTCGCCGTTGGCATCACGGGAAGGACCATAAATCTTCCGGAGAACTTTTCTCTCAAATACTCCAAGGGCCATCTCATCTTCTCTTGACACTGTCCATGATTCCGAGCCGTACATCAGGACTGGTATGATGAGAGACTTATAGAGCGTGATCTTTGTTTGTCGAGAGAGGACTTTACTTCTCAATTGCCTACTTAGTCCAAAGTAACACTTGTTGGCAAGGGTGATTCTCCGTTGGATTTCTAGACTGATATTATTTTCGGTGTTAATACTGGTTCCCAAATAGACGAAGTCTCTCACAGTTTCAAACTTGTAGCTATCAACTGTGACTTGGCTGCCAAGGCGCAGGTGCGCCGATTCTTTCTTTGATGAGAGCAGATACTTCGTCTTGTCCTCGTTCACCGCAAGACCCACTTTTTTCGCTTCCTTATCCAACCCAGAGAAAGCAGCGCTTACGGCGCGGCTGTTAAGGTCAATGATATCAATATCATCGGCATACGGCAGCAATTGCACGCTCTTGTAAAAGATTGTGCCATTGCGGTTTAGCTCTGCTGCTCGAATTATCTTGTCCAGCATCAGGTTAAAGAAATCGCACGAAAGGGAGTCACCCTGACTGAAACCTCGTTTGGTTTCAAATGGCTCAGAGAGGTCCTTCCCGATTCTGACGGAGCTGTTGGTTTTGCTCAACGTCATTTGGCAAAGCCGTATAAGCTTTGCAGGGAAGTTAAATTCAGACATGGCGGCATACAGGCAACTCCTTTTTGCGCTGTCAAAAGCGGCTTTAAAATCGACAAAGAGATGGTGAGTGTCGATTCTTTTATCATGGGTCTTCTCCAGGATTTGGCGAATCGTGAAAATCTGGTCGATGGTAGACTTACCAGGTCTAAAGCCACACTGATAAGGTCCAATCAGTTTGTCTACGATGGGCTTCAGCTTTTCACACAACACGCTAGAAAGAACCTTATATGCAATATTAAGAAGACTAATTCCGCAGTAGTTGGTGGGGTTAGCGGGATCGCCTTTCTTGTGGATTGGGCAGGGCACACTTAGATTCCAATCTGGAGGCATGCACTCATCTGACCATATTCTGCATACGAGCTGATGCATGCTTTTTACCAGCTCTTCGCCTCCGTGTTTGAACAGCTCGGCGGGTAGTCCGTCTTTCCCAGGCGATTTGTTGTTTTTGAGCAGGGATATTGCTATCCTCACTTCATCATAGTCAGGTGGTGGGACGACTTTTCCATCGTCAGGGATTGGGGTATCGGGTTCGACGTCTCCCTCGCAATTTAGCAGTGAGGAGAAGTGCTCCCTCCATAATTTAAGTACATTCTGTACGTCGGTTACCAGGTCGCCGTTATTGTCCTTACAGGAACTTGCCCCGGTCTTTAAACCTTCCGTCATCCGCCGGATCTTTTCATAGAATTTTCGGACATCATTCCTGTCAGCCAGCATCTCAAGCTCCTCACACTCACGCCTTTCGGCCTCACGTTTCTTTTTTCTGAAAAGGCGTCTCTCTTCCTTCTTCGCCTCACGATAGCGTTGCCATACACTGCGGGTTGCGCCCGTTCGCAACGTCTATGCAGCGTCCTTTTTGACCGAGGCTGTGGTGCATTCCTCATCGTACCAGTTGTTCTTGCGGGCTCGCTGAAACCCTATAGTGGCCTCAGCGGCGGTACGTAATGAGTGAGAGATATGCTTCCATTGCTCGGTTACATCGTTAGGTCGGGGATTGCTCTCTGATAGCAGGCGTGAGAGTCGAGTGGAGAAATTATCAGATGTCTGTGCCACGCGCAGCTTCTCGACGTCAAACTTTCGTTCCGTTACTGTGCGTACTTTCTTCGCTGCACAGAGGCGTGTGCGTATCTTGGCTGCAACAAGATAATGGTCCGAGTCGATATTGGGACCGCGTAGGGTACCCACGTCCAGAACGGTGGAGCTGTGTCTGCCGTCGATCATGACATGATTAATCTGGTTTCTTGTTCTTTGATCAGGGGACAGCCAGGTGGCTTGTGTATTCGTTTATGCTGGAACCTGGTACTACTGATGACCATATTACGGGAAACGGCGAAGACAATCAACCTAGTGCCGTTGGGTGATGTTATATCGTGCAGACTGAATTTTCCAACTGTAGGACCAAAGACTACTTCCTTGCCCACCTTTGCATTAAAGTCGCCAAGCACGATTTTGATATCATGCAGGGGGCAGCGATCATAGGCTTGTTCAAGTTTGTCGTAGAAGGAGTCCTTCTCTGCGTCGTCCGTCTCCTCAGTCGGCGCATAGGCGCAGATAAATGTTATGTTGAAAAACCTCGCCTTGATGCGGGTCGCAGCGAGACGCTCGTCCACAGGAGTGAACGCTAGTACTTCTCGGCGAAGTCTCTTTCCCACCACAAATCCTATACCACGCGCTTTGCCGCGCATCTGGCCACTGTAGTATACGTCGCAAGCACCGATGGTCATCTTTCCTTACCTCGTCCATCGCATTTCCTGCAGGGCGGTGATGTCAGCATTGGCGCCTATGAGGACATCAACCAGTCGGGCAGCGGTACCGTACCTTGAAAGGGTCCGGACATTCCCGGTACATGCCCTAATATCCAAATCATTATGCACGGCTAAAAAAATTAACCTAAATTTTAAACCCGTATAAAGATTAATCAATTTCTCAAACTTTTTTGTACAATATTTCAAACCGTCCAAATACCTACAAAGATTTTCAATTTCTTTTGGTTTCGATTTAAAATCTAAATGAAAAAGCTGTCTAAATTTTTTATTTTTGTTTTGTTTTAATGTAATTGAATTTTTCCCACAAAAACTTCATGTGCGTCATAGCTCAGCGGTAGAGCAGTCGGCTGTGACTCCAGAGCGTTTTCGTTCGAGTTCTGTCAGCTGCCACATTTTTTTTTAGTTTTATTTTATTCTTAAAACTTTTCGGTCTAAAATTTAAACTTTTGGGTTTGAAAATTCAAATTTATTTTTGAAAGCTTATTCAAGATTGAATTTTGCCAACAACATTTATGTGTGCGATGTAGCTCAGTGGTAGAGCAGGCGGGCATGATGCGGGGAGTCTTGGTTCGAATTCCCGCCAACGGAGAAAAAATTTATTTTATCTTTAAAAAATTGTTAAAACATTTCTTGTTTATAATTGAAACCCGATTCCTTTAGCCAATTTTCATGAAAAGTGGTCTAGATTGAATTTGAATCCAAATTTGGTTTGGTCATATATGTAGTCCAAAAAAGTTTAAAATTTAGGTTCAAATTTTTAGCCGTGTGCCTTATTCGTTTTGCCGGGTCGTAAACATTAAAGGGGGTTCTCATCCGAGGCTTTGAATTCGTTTTCATTGGAATTAAGTTTTTTACGTAGCGGGTCCCAAACCCAGCGGACAACCCGTTTCGGGGTCCGTAACGGATAGGAAAATTCCCGTACTTGAACGGGTCTTAAAATGCCCGTACATTTACGGATCATAAAATTTCGTACTTTTACGAGACTTAAAATGTCCGCACTTTTACGGGTCTTAACATTTGCGTACCATTGCTGTGGAAAATTTAAAATTTAGTTTTAAAAACAACCCTGGGCTACACCATGCTAAGTCCTTCTGCGTAGTACACCCTTCTGCGTAGGCGGCCTTCGGCCGCGCTTATTATAAATAGGCGGGATCCATGGTATTTATGTGCAGAACACCTTTGTTAGTTGTATTTTACATTAGTTTCGTACCGTGGCACGGTTCAGGCAACCACTCCGACTTGGCATGGCGTAGCCCAGGGTCCTTTGCAGAAGGACTTAGCATACAAATTAATTTCCGCTTTCAGATTCTTTATCTACTCGTGAATACGCGTCTTTTGATGCCCCACTTTAGTAAATTTGTATGGATTATTATCTTTTCTTGGTCGTTGTCCCCTATACCAGGCACTTGCCACAAAGTGAAATAAAACCTTTAGAACCTTATTTCACATTTCAAGTGAAATAAGACCTTACTAGGATCGCCCGTGGTCGAAATTCGACCATCTGAAATTTTCTTCAACTCTCTCTTAATATATGTACATATTCCCCGTTCACAACAAAACCAAGTAAGTGACTCCCTCGTGACAAATGCAAATTTGGATTAAGTGATACCATACAAACAATCTTCACATTAGGGTGGTGCAGCAAAGCAGTACAACAGAAAAGCTGACGACAATACATTAGGATATATCTACAACAGATTTTTTTAATTTTTTTTTATTTTTATTTTTATTTTTTTATTTATTTGTTTATGTCTAAGGTACAGCAGACACTTACTATTACAAATTATGTTAAACTTACATTAATTGTTACATAAAAAATAAGTTTTTGATTTAAATTGCACAAAAACCCGGTATGGGCTTATAATATTTCGATATATAATGGTACTTTTTTTATCGTAACCTTGTGGAATTTTACTTTAAAAAACCATATCGTTAAAAATATAAACTTTTTAATGGACAAAAAACTAAATAAAGAAGTGCTCTGCGAAAAACCTTAGATTATGTAAATTATGTGATTATGTGAATGATGATGGTGTGAAGATGGCGAGGATGCAATGATATTTATTTGATTTGCTACACTTTGTTTTTTTTTTTTTTTTTTCACAAAAATGAAGGCAAGTGGCAGCTGTCTGGATCGCTGTATACTTATGTACGTTCATGTGAGAGTAAGGAGCGCGAAAAAGGGTGGGAGTGGTTTTCCAAGCGCAGAGTTTTTGCGGGGAGTGTTTGTCGGAGTTTCGATGATTGTGCAATTTGCAAGGTACCGTTTTTTATTCTTGCTTCACGCATACATATATATATATATATGATGTTTGGGAATTTAAACATTTGATTTGAGTAATACCATGCAACGAATCCGCACATTAGGGTGGTGCAGCATATTTAAATGTTTTTTCTTTTAAACAAATTTTTTTAAAGCTATTTTTTGAAAATTACAATTCTGGTCTTGCGAAAAAATTTTTAAGTCTATATAACTAACTTCACTTTTTTGTATGAAAAATACATTTTCTGCTTAGAAGATATACTTTTCCAATATTTTATTTCTCTAAAAATTTCATAAGTAAAAAAACTATTTAAAAATCGAAAAAATGTGGTTTCATACAAAAAAAGTGGAGTTACTTATGTAAAAAGGTGCATTAGTAAAAGTTCGTATGGTATTTCCCTGCAAAAAATACGATTAGTCCGGGATCAATCCAAAGGAAAAGTAGACTACTACTTTTTTAGTCACTTTTAGATGGAATAAATTGGTCACATTTGTTCGAGCATGTCCTATGAAGAGACTAATTGTACCCTTTTTATACCAGAATGGGTATAAATGTTTACTACTTGCTGGACACCTATATTCGATTCTCGGTGGAAGCAAAAATTTAAAACTGTTTCTTTTTTTTAATTTTTCGTTTTTATTTTATTTTTTAAGCAAGGAAAATTGAAAAAAAGTCAGAGTTCTGTCAATTATACTTATACTTGCCAGCGTCTAATTACAGTTTTGCTTTAAATGAGATGATTGGGGATATTTTTCTGGGCAATCTTCAACTGCTTAGAAAATATACTTTTCCAATATTTAACCCCCTAAAAATTTCATAAGTGAATTAAACTTTAAAAAAATCGAGAAAAGCTTAGAACATCAAATAATCAAAGTAAAAATGGGTATTTGTTTCCTTTAGGTGTCAACTGCTAATAAATTAGCTAAAATTATGGGAGATAGCTCAAAAGACGGGGTTTGGCCTCAGGATCACGAATCCGGAAGCGCTTTTTAATATTTTGCTTCTCTGAAGAGATAATTGCAATCAAAGTGGCAAGTTTTCATTTGGTTGTTGTAATTTAAAAAATGCGTGCCGTGGGTCATTTTTCGATTTTTGACCATAACTTTCCATAGTTGCACTGAATTTTCCATAGAAGCAAAAAACTAAAAAAGCGCTTCCGGACTCGTGATCCTGAGGCCAAAACCTGTCTTTTGAGCTATCTCCCATAATTTTAGCGAATTTATTAACGGTTGACCCCTAAAGGAAACAAATACCCAAAAATGTGTTTTTCGTAAAAAAAGTAGAGTTATGGTGATTTCGTTTCATCAAAAAATGCGCATTTTTTACACTCTTTAATTTTCCGTTTTCGTTTGCAAAATGAAGGTAAAACGTCAAACAGAATATGTTTTCATTTCCTAAAAAACTCACACTTTTTACCCTCTGAAGCTTTGACAGGGTAGTTGGTGGCACTGAAAATCAGCTGACGAAAATTTTATTTGACAGATAAATTTGGTGAAATAAATTGGATTTTGCAATAACAATTGAATATGGTTGATAAGCGAAAACTAATTATTCATGCACATAGCATAGCAAACGGGCAATGTTTTTTGTTCGTTTTATCGATATAGCAGTTTCATGTAGAACGGGTTCAACGAAATCAGCATTGTGTTTGTAAAATTGTTCTTTAGTTAAAGTCCGTACGATATTTAAATTTCGATCTTAACATTGTGGAATTTTCTTACAAAATCATATCGTCAAAAAAATAAACTTTAACCAATAGGCAAAAAGTTAAATATATAAAGCCAGAAGTGAAGCTGGACTTCTTAGCTTACAAATGGTGTTTAGATGCCGAAGATGATATAATTTGGTACATTTTGTTATTTTTTTTGGCACAAAAATAAAAGCAAGTGGCAGCTGCTGGATCATTGCATAGATATTTACGTGTGTGTGTAAGGGAATGAGCGGTAGGTGTGTCTTTGGGAGTTTTATAAGAGTGCTGAATAGTGATGTATAGTTCGGGTATAACAGAATGTGGAGATAACAAAATAGCTGGAGAGTTTGGAGACCTATTTTTTCTTTAATAACAAATAAACTAAAAATAATTTTCAAAATTTTTTTTGGTGAGACACCAGATTAGTCCATTCTAAGTTTCCACTATAAATTTTATAGAGATCTATCCATAAATACTATACGAAATTGGGTTGCGTTTGATTGTATGGGGAGAGTGTTAGCCTATTAATATATAGATTCTTAATTAAGGCTTTATTTCTCAATCTATAGCGATATATGCCTTAAAGGCATTATCCCAAAAGGCCTTATTACATCCCACGCTTGTTTACGCGACATAAGCTATAATTATTTCGTTGATTTCATATTATCTGCATTACATACTATTGTAATTCGCAGATAGTTTATGAAATATTCGGAAAACATTGTTTATAATTGCATAAGTAGATGGAGGTTTTTTCCAATGACAGTATCTTCGCTGTTGGATAAACTGCAGAAGTTGGTTGTTTTTAAAATTACAGTTCCTTCGCTGTTGGATTAACCCAAAATTCTATTAGTTTTACCTAATCTTGTTGATTAAAAATTGACAGTTGTTGAATCAACATTTATTTCAACAAAAAATTCCGTTGAAATAACCAAAATTTGGTCAATTCAACAGAATTTGGTCAATTTCAGGGTAACAGTTCGAGACTGTTGATTTTACTAGTGCTATTTTTTTCTGTGTATTGTCTGTATTTTCTTACACTTTCTAAACTTTTAAGTATGTACATATATCGCTCTTTATTTATCAGACCCAAATACTTGCACTCAAGGGCATTGCGTTTGTTTTAATTTTATTTGAAAAATCTTATTTTATTATTATCATTATTTTGTTTTATTTTTTCGACTGAGCCTGCACACAGGCACATTCTGCTTATTTGTAAGATATTTATTGCCTTCGATTGTAAAGCGATAAAAGCGCACACGTAAAGTGTGCACATTGGGAGTTGGAGGTTGTGGCATGGACAACACCAACTACAAAAACAATAGTGACACAAACAACAGCACAAGACTATTGTTATTATTTTTGCTGATTGGCTTTTGCCAAAAAAATATAAAAACCAAAAATAGTGACTTAAGCAGATTTTTGAGGGCCAGACGACAACGGCAGCTGCAACAAAAAACACTGGCAGCGCGCGTTAAATAGCTCCTACCGCTAGAGAGACGACAGCGAGAATAGCAGTATACTTCATAGGTAGGCTGTTCGTTGTACGAATTGTGCTGGCAAGAAGGTCGAGATCTCCACACCGCCCTCACTGTTATTATCGCTGATTTGGTGGGACTGTCAAACTGCGAACAAAAAAGCGAAAATCGCACAACGCACCATCGTCATCAATACCAACAACAACTAACAATTGGTTTAACAATGTACGCGTGTTATGTTGTTAAATTCAGAATAAAATTGTACAATGAGTGCATAAAGCTGTGAACCGCACCGCCAATTCGCACAAATTCGGTTTGTTTTCGCAATTTGGCAGCTGCGTTGGTTGCGGCAGCGCACAGTGGTGTGGGAGTTTAAAATCTCTACATATAATAAAATTGTAACAGCCCAATGTCTGTACATTGCAGATATTCAAAAAAAAAAAAAAAATTATAGGGCCAAATCAACCTTCATCAATCGACAAATATGTGGACCAGGGATGACCAAAAATCGGTTAGTACAATATGGGTATCAAACAAAAGGTGTTAACGAGTGCTCTCATGAGCAATGTGATTAATTTAAATATCTCAGCTGGCTCCCACAAGTGTGGGAGGATAAAACGAAAGACATTAATAAGCCCTACTACTTACGCACAAGAAATTGCACCCCGTCCCCCTATACAGTAGCAGCAGTAGCGTTAACGGTGTCCAACAGTACAAGTACTACAACTCTTGACTGCTAGCGAACTTGGTACGATTATACCACGTGGGATGGTGATGGTAATGACGGACGGCATCGTGAAAACGAGCAAAAGTGGTTGAAAATGTGCTGGTATGCGAATGAGGATTGCTGAAATCGCGTACGCTGCCATTTTCACTTCGCTTGCCACTTTTTTTATCAATTTACAGAATCAGCGTGAGCTGCTGCGAGTAGCGCGTCATTGATGGTAGCTGATAAGCCATTTCTGTCTACTTCTCCCCCATCTTTCGTTTGTTAATTTTATTGAATGTCGGGTTCATAATCAACAAACTGTTGCCATTTCAACGACTAACCCTTTTCAAAAGAGGGCGAGTGAGAGAGTGAAACGTTTCATATTCACACACCGTAGGCATCGTAGAATGCAATAAACAATCGAATAATTTGGTATTCCCGCAGCAATTCGTTGGCATTTAGCGATATTGTCGCTCAGCTCGTGCGTTCGTGGATCAGCACATTGTTACTGGCTATTCTTCTTTGTATGTTCATCCCTTCTCTTCTTTTTCTTACTACGAAACATACCCGGCTGTTTGTCTACGACGCGCTTTCATAGCCCCTCTTAAGCTGCACTCACTCCCGCCTTCAGTCGATTGTGCACGCCTTTACCGCATTCGCTGAGGTCACTTTGCACCATCAAGCGCGCTTGAAAAACGCGCAGCAGTCAGTCCTATTAAAATAATGGTCGAGTGTAGTGTTTGCCTATCGCCTTGATCTGATTTTTTGCCAGTTCTTTGTTGCTGCAATTGTAGTTGATGCTTATTTTCAAAACTGATTGCGCACTGATAACCCAGGCCAACTAGCAGCATAAATCTGCGTTGTGTGTGAGTTGCACTTTTGTATGCGCAATATTTCAGCTTAAAGTTTTATTTCGCAATATCTCGTGGGTTAGGCTTCCTGGCATTAAATGTGATTTTCCACCTTATTCTTACTTTTTTCGTTCCTAGATCTTATTGTAAGTTTACTGATTTAATAAATGCACCATAAGCAACAATAAAACTCTGCCGTTGCCGCCAGCTTGTCTAGTTCGACAATAGTTGTATGGGAAGGTTGGCTAAATTTAGTCTCAAAGGGTTTCAAGAGAAAAATAAAGCCGGATTCACAATTATGGCGAACGGCGAGCTTTCGGCGCGATTACTCGCAACAACAGCGCAGGGCAAAATTCGTTCATTCTCATGGCAGGAGGGGCCATCAAGGATTACCATACCATTACCATACCATTACCATACCATTACCATACCATTACCATACCATTACCATACCATTACCATACCATTACCATACCATTACCATACCATTACCATACCATTACCATACCATTACCATACCATTACCATACCATTACCATACCATTACCATACCATTACCATACCATTACCATACCATTACCATACCATTACCATACCATTACCATACCATTACCATACCATTACCATACCATTACCATACCATTACCATACCATTACCATACCATTACCATACCATTACCATACCATTACCATACCATTACCATACCATTACCATACCATTACCATACCATTACCATACCATTACCATACCATTACCATACCATTACCATACCATTACCATACCATTACCATACCATTACCATACCATTACCATACCATTACCATACCATTACCATACCATTACCATACCATTACCATACCATTACCATACCATTACCATACCATTACCATACCATTACCATACCATTACCATACCATTACCATACCATTACCATACCATTACCATACCATTACCATACCATTACCATACCATTACCATACCATTACCATACCATTACCATACCATTACCATACCATTACCATACCATTACCATACCATTACCATACCATTACCATACCATTACCATACCATTACCATACCATTACCATACCATTACCATACCATTACCATACCATTACCATACCATTACCATACCATTACCATACCATTACCATACCATTACCATACCATTACCATACCATTACCATACCATTACCATACCATTACCATACCATTACCATACCATTACCATACCATTACCATACCATTACCATACCATGGCTCTCTCCTGATAGATATGGGCAAATCCCAAATAGTGTTACATTTTTGCCAAAAAAGAAAAAAAATTGAAACATCGAAGCACATGAATAACCTTTATTCTGGTATATTGGTAGATAAAGAGGAGCTTAAGTTTATCTGCGTAATTCGTCTTACATAATGCCTCTAAAAGATATAGTCAATAGATCGAAGATTATATATATAAATTCAAGTCGCAGTGTTTAAAATACGTTTATTTAAACACTACTGCACCGATTTTGTTAAAATTTCATCAACGTGTAGAGATATGTGAAGCTTATATTTAGGCAAACAATTTTTGATACCCGCCACCCGGTTTCGGAGATATCGTTAACAATTTAAACCCGAAAAATCGTCAAATATTTTTTAAAGCGAAGTTGGTTATTCAATAACAATAACACTTTCCCTCTGATCATTTTGAAATTTTAGCAGCATACTGATATATAAACAGAGAATGATTTGGAATATTTTTGCTAACTTGGGCATTTCTCTACCAATTGTGTTAAAAGTTTAGCAGCATGTAGATATTTATATAAAGCAGTCTTCGGTAAACTTTTTTTGATACCCGAAACCCGGTTTTTGAGATATCGTCGAAAATATAAAATTTAAAAAAAATTTTTTTTTACCACTTCTACTGGTGAACTAGTGAGAGATAGGCACGAACACTCAAGGGCAATTTTGAAGGGCGTAAAATTCCCTAAAAGGCCTTCAGAATATTGCAAAAGGCATCCCAATAATAGAAACTTTAATGAATTCTGACCGAAAAAAATTCTAATTTTTCTAAATTTTAATAAGAAAATTCAAGTTCTAAATAGTAAAATATTAACAATATATCTTGACGCTGACATTGCATTGAATTTAAAATATCAAAAAACCAATAAAAAGTATGAAAGCCACTAAAACTTCGGTAAAGTTATCATTAAATATTTTGGGAGAATTAGTGGCTTCTTTAATTAATTTTTTTTTTATATGTTTGTATTGTTGGGACAATTGTACTAAATTTGTGTTTAAGGCTACTGACGCTTAAATAAAAGTTAGTTTAGAAGTAGTTATATGCATGTTTTACAATTTTGTTTACGGTTTCTGATATCTCTCGAAAATTGCCCATATTTGCCCCTTATACAAATTTCAATTACGTTCGTTTTATACTACTGTAGTGTAGGACAACAAATTACAAAAGTGTAACAATTACAAAAGTGTAACACATAATAAAAGAACGGTGAAGCTGTGTCCACAAAAAAACATGCTACCGTAAAAAAGTTACGCACCAAAGTAGCTCGACATTTATGCTTATACCTTGAAAACTAAAGGGAGCACATCAAATTCAAAACCACAGAAAGTTTTGCTGTATATTAGGCTATACTTGCGTACAACCAAAATTGTAATACTCCGTTGCCTCAAAAAGTTATAAGCACAAAATCACAAATATTGAAAATGGCCAAAAACAGAGTAGGTATCGCTACTTTAATTGATGATAACATTTAATATTGGAGGAGCACATTAACCTCGCTTATATTTTTAGAACCTCCGCCTCAAAAACTACACCCTGGTAAAATTTCAGAGCGATACATTGATGCCTCAAAATTTTATAGAACAAATACCAAAAAGAAAATTAAGAGTATCACTCGAAAAAGCGATAAATTCGACGTTTTTCGCCTTTCAAAGTTCTGTAAAAACTTATTGTCTACATTTTTTTCATCCAAATCTTCAGAGAAGATAGTCAATACGTAAAACTAAATATCCATATGCGTTTTCCCCGCTTTAATTCATTAAGCGATGTGTAGCATCCGAGTATCCAAAAATGTAACACTATTTGGGATATGCCCATATGTATAAGGGTCAATTTCAAAAAAAACGTACACAACGAGTTTTTTTGCTTATTTTTAAAGTTTTTTCAATTCGCCTGTAAGAGTGGCCAATTTATGTAGAAATTTATGAAGAATCCGGTGGTACCTTTAGGCTCTCAAAAAAATCAATATTTTTGGATTTTTTTAGGTTTTCTATGATTTCTGTCTTGAGCGTCACACACCAAATATGTATAAAAAATCGCTAAAAATGCAAAGCATTTTTTTCGGCATGTCACCTCTTTCATCCGTTGCTATTCAAAAACAGAATCAGTCAGTAACAATAAAAATTAAACTGAAATATACCACGATTATACCTTTCTTTCTTCTTTCTTTTTAATTCGTTATTACGCGCTTTATCGAGCTTTATTTTCTCTCGATATTTCGGTGCTCTCTCAGCCGCCGTTAATTTTGTTGTCTTACTCTTGAAAATTAATAAATAAAATCAAAATTAAGCATTTTAAGCTATGAAGCAATATGTATCAAAAGTGACGCTCATGACATTTTTGCCTATTTTGGTTTTTTTCCGTAGGCAATTTATTTCCCAAATTCACAAATTATAAAAAAATTAGTTGAAACCATGTAAACAATGATTGTCAACTTAAATTTTTTACATTTAATATATTCACTTTTAAAAAAATTAGCGTGACGCTCATGACATTTTATCGCGCCCTTACCATGGTGTTCACAAAAACTACGCAAATGCACACTTTTTTTAATAGATTTTTTTTTCGCTTTTTCACTTTTTAATATTTAAAGTTTGTACTTTCCTTACGTAGTTTACTTTATTTAAATGCAAACTCAAAACTGGTAATATTTCTTGATGTATAAAAAAGTGACGCTCAATACAAATTGTGGGGACAACCTTTCTTCGCAACGCCAAATTCGCACTAATTAATTTTTGACAACTATAACAAATCAAAACTAAAGAAAGAAACCCAATAATTCGAAAACAGTTATTAAATGTTACATATTTACTTTTTTTCTTGATTTTATTTTACTTTGTTTACTAAAAATTCTAACGGGGGACACATGCTTTTGTATGAAAGGAGTCAGAGGGAGAAACAAAGCACCATTCTAAACAAACAAAAAAACAAACATACAAATTTGAGAATAACGTTTTTTGGTTACATATTCCTCCATGATCATTCTCACATTTTTGTTTTTTTTTTTTGATATTTTTTTTTACCTAAAATAGTAGTGTAAAGTGCAGGGACACAAAAATTTCGTTTTTTTTGAAATTGACCCATAAGGAAAGGTTCGAAATTTCCCATTACATAAGGCCGTTATGCTATGGATACACACACGGAGATTATCTCCATCAAAACTTCTTTAATCAGATCCAAATCCATTGAGAATTACTACTTTGGTTGTTATTGCACTATATTCCTACCTACCTCAGCGACATCTAGTTGTCGAAAGTCGGACCTTAGAAACCAGCGCGACGCCTATCTGTCAGCTACCCATAATTTCCTAGTGTTTCTTGGTGTTGTTGTCTATTTATGTACAGAGTGTTGCCAGTGCAAATTTTTTAAAACTGCTCAAATCTTCTTAATTTTTGGGAGTTTATAATGAAGATTATGCTCAAGTTAACTCCCAAAAGCGCAGTTAATTCGGAATTTGTGCTAATGTATCAGCCGTATTAAGGGCTTATTCAGCTTATGCAATGGATACACACACGAAGATTATCGCCTATTGTTTTGGTTGTATTTCTTGCAGTTTAAAGCTAGATGTAGCTGCTAATTGTTTATATTTTGGCGACATCTACCCATCAGTCCGTCATTTTGGTAGTATGTCTTTGCTATTTTTGTTTATTTATCGGTGACATTAGCGGTCAAATCGTAATTTTGATTTCCCCAATCTGCTCAAATCTTCTTAATTTTTGGGAATTTATAATGAAGATTATGCTCAAGTTAATTCCCTAAAACGGAGTTAATTCGGAATTTCCGCTAATGTATCAGCCTTATTCAGAGCTGGATAAAATCAATTCTATTACAATTACATTCCTCAGTAATTGAAAATTGTAATCAATTCCTTTCATGAAAAGAAAAGGAATTGATTACATTTCAATTCCTAAAAAAAAAAATACCAAAAGTACTTCATCGTTTTGAGGCTCAAGTACAAAAAGGAATTGATTACTTTTCTCAATTACATGTAATGGGGAATTGGAAGTAATTTAATTCCTAAAGTAATGATTACTACCCAGCTCTGGCCTTATTAGATTAAAAAATTATTAATTTGCGATCTTCAGACTCCAAAAAAGTTTACACGGGTATATTTTTATATATTTAATCAAATATTCCTTAAGGCTCTTCTCTCCAGCTTCCACGAAGAAAGCAAATTTTTAATTAGTAGCAAAAAAGTTAACACCTTTCCGAAACTTTAGTGAAAGGGCCCAATTAGTCTGTACGTAGACTTAACTTAACTTAACTTAAGGCCAACCTGGTATGTGAGAAACCTGTATAAATTGTTATTCAAAAATTAAAATTACGAAAGAAAATATAGGCAACTTTGGGCTTAAGTTAAGTAAAGTTAAGTATACTTAAACCAGATCGAGAATAATTGAATTTGGCCTCTACGGTTAGCAGACAAGCAAATCACATTGACACTATCACAAATTGGCAAAACGAAGTGGACATATTTAGTACAGTAGATGCAGCAACACAATTCGAACATTTGTTTGCGACTATGAATTCCCCCGTGGAAAGCTTATCAATGAATCAAAAGAATTCAGAAGAATAGGTGCTAAAACACTAAAACAAAAACACTGTTGAACCAAAGTGTTACCAATGGAAAGCAAGTAAAAAGTTTATGGTCGACTAAAAATGAATATTATATAACCAGTTGCGGCTTTAACCAGTTCATAAACCATTTCGAGTTTAGCGGACATGATCAACCAGCCTATCATGGCTTTTATTAGGCAGCCGTATGACGTGGCGTATGGGCAACATTTTAGAATCAGTGCGGAACTTATGGCTGGTTTTCATTAGGTCAAAATGACCGACTGACTAAACTGCCACCATGTCGATTTGGTGTCAAATGTGTTTTCATTATGTCTTTAAAACTGGCATGAAAATTCGCTTTTAATTTGTGACGGTAAAATCGGATGTGCGCACGTCATATTACACACATTTGCCAACATGTTGGCAAATTTATTTTGTGTGTCAAATGTCACATGCATCATTTGATATGACAACATGTTGTCAAGCTGACTACAAACGCAATTGACACAATATGACAGCCGTTTTCATTGGTTTGACAACATTTGATGCCATATTTTGACCTAATAAAAACCAGCCATTAGGAATCTATATATTATGTATATAAATTGGATGCATGTATCTATGTATGTAGCTTATTGGCTCCAAAACTACTCGGCCGATTTTCTTCAAATTTTCGGAATAGATCAGTAGGAGCCTGGAGGGTATTTCTGTAAAGTTTTTTTTAGGGAAATGGACCCGGAACCGCCCTATTTGAAACTTTTGTATAAATGGCTGGATTTACTTGAAACTTGGTATGTAGGTAGCGTTTTGCTTAGGTTAAAGTATGGTATGATTTTTTTTCGGGGAAGTGGACCAGGGACTGATCTATTCTAAACAATCGTATTTGTGGCACTTGGTGTGTAGATAGCTATATGCTTAGATTAATATATAGGATACATTTTCTTCCGGAGAGTGGACCCAGGCCTGACTTATTCTAAACTATCGTATAGATGGTTGGATTTACTTGAAATTTGGTATGTAGGTAGCGTTAATGCTTAGATTAAAGTGTGGGATAATTTTTCTTCCAGGAAGTTTACCAGGGTCCGATATATTCTAAACAATCACATGTATGCCTCGATGAGCTTGGTATTTGGGTTGGAGCTGACGTTTCACCTTGATAAAAAATGAGAAAATGGTCCTGATGAATAAAAATTATTTGCAAAAGCAATTGCTGAAAAATAATAAAAACACAGTGCAACACGAAAAAAATACCTGGAAAGAGACAGCATTTTTCTGGTAGATCTCGGTGAGTTAAGAAGAACTGCGTTCAAGAAATTTGCCGGACACCTCGAAAATCCCGATTTAGGGGTTAAAAACCGGGGTTTCATAACTTCAAACACTGTATCTTTGGTGATTTCAACCCGATTTTAATTTTTTTCTTGATCTCGATAGACGAGATATAGACCTTTCTATACAAACCTTGAATGGGATTCAACAGTAAATTTTGTTACGAGTTCAATGAATGTTAATTTTCTCAAAATAGTTGAAAACAGACGAAGTTATCAAGATTTCCATAAAAACTATATTAAAAAAAGTTATTTTGCCATATAATTTGAAAATTTACATTTAAAAAACCAAGTATCCATTGTTCAATAATACAAGGTTAAGCAGATTTTGACAGCTGTCAAGGCTTAGCTCCCCAATTAGAGTTTCATTTACGAAGAATGCTAAAAAGGGTAAAAAAATTGCCGTTTAGGAAAATTGTAGTAGAAAAGGAAGATATGCCGTTTGTTAAATTGCGATTTTTTTGCAAGAAATCTGCATTACTTTAATAAATTACGAATCGAAAAAATTTTAATATTATACGTTGACATTCTGTACAAAGTATCACTTGCAAAAACATAGTTGCACAGTTTTAGCTGCTCCAGGCTACATATATCCTGATTTGCTGGTCGATTTTGGTCGAATTGTTATTTATACGGTGAAAGGACAAAAATTTAACAGCAGATCGATCCGTGTAAATCAGCCTATAGCTTTTACACTGAACCAAAAACGTACATATTTTTTACGAACAAAGTTTCATAGAAGTTCACGCTGGTTTTTCTTAAAATATAAGAAAAAATTCATAGAATCTAAGAAAATTTTCTTACAATTTATGAATGAATACATGCTTTCTATAGATTTGTTTACATATTTTACGAAAAAGTACTTATATTCTACGAAATGTTCTTAAATTTTTACGAAAAAGTTCTTTGGAGAGGTTTTAACGAACAATTCTTAAAATCTATGTACTTTTTCATTGGATACATGAACTTTTTTGGTTCAGTGTATAAAACTTTAGTTCAACTGTAATAGCCTTACTGGTAAGGTCACGTAGGTTACTGGTAATATATATATTTCATCGACTCTTCTGAATTATTCCAAACTGAAAGCCCCGTCGGAGTAGCTGTGAAACCCCATTATATCTCTCACCTCTCATTACTAACCTAACCATACCTAGAATCATCTAGAAGGTTCACCTGGTCATACCAAATCGCCCCGGCTCCGCTGTCGAGGTGGAGGCTGCCGAGCTCATGAAAGGAATTGCACAAAGTAGAGCCTATCATGCGATCGAGGAAAAGAAATCACTAAATGAGTTGGGCAATTTGGACTTTGATACAGGCATGATCTTAGCTGATATACCACCACCATTGGGTATGGAAGATTAAGTGGCAGACTACGGCGAGGTAGGCGAAATGAAAGTGAAGCAACCCCTGGGGGTTAGGGGTTTAGAATATGCCCGAGGTAGCTGCATCTGTCGTAAGAGGCGACTTAAATCCAAAGAAATCGGTTCCAGGACAGTCGGGCTAGTACCACCGGAACGTAGCGGATTCATATCCGGCAAAGGACTGCCAAAATAAGTGCAACCCTGTCTGGTCCGTCACTTAAAAGTGGATCTTCCGACTAGGCAGGCATGGCACGGCAACATCGCAGTTGACACCGCGCAGTACACCACATTCCACACCACCCGCTACTGGCTCACAATGGCGGTGGCGGCTCTGGTAGTTGTGGCTCAGTCGCAACGCCTGTCACAGAGGCAGTGTAAGCGGTAGCATAGCCTCACGTGCTGGTAGCATTTCAGCAGCAATATGCATTGCTTCGGGTTCACATGATGTGTGTGGATGAAAAGGCTGCAACATAAATAAAATGGATATTATTTTGTTAAAATTGTTATTAAAACTTACCAAATTGAAAGCTTTCAGAAAATTAATTTTGAAAAATAAAAACAAAACCAAGGACTGAACCGAAACCGAATCCGTAACCGTAACCGATTAAAACCGATTCATTTTTCAAAACCGAAACCGAAACCGTAACCGTTATTTTGATCTGAAAAAGACTGAAACCGAAACCGTTTCAAAAGCCGGAACCGGTTCCAAACGGTTTTGAATTTTTTCAATACCTTACTTCTGTGAGTGGGCACATAGGTACTTCCTTTTACAAACAGGTACCCTGAAAGTTTTCATGGAAGATTGTCGAGCCACGTTTTGACATCAGTATCAAAATTCTGAAAGAGGAAGTTTGACTATAGTTGAATGAAGCGATCGAAACAAATTTACGAGATCCGAAAAAGAAATGTTCAGGCTTGTCTCAGAAAGCGCAACTAATTTTAATGTTTTTAACGATTTATACATTTCATTTGGCTTCCATTTTAATTTTTTTTTAATAAAAAAGTAGAGTTAATTTTAGGAGTTGGCGGCCGCCGTGGTGTAGCGGTTAAGTGTTCGGCCTTCTACACCAAGTCGTGTCGGTTCGATGCCCGGCAAAAGTAACATCCAAAATTATTTAGAAAAAGAATTTTTCTAAACGGGGTCGCCCCTCGGCAGTAGTTTGGCAAACTCTCCGGGTGTATTTCTGCCATGAGAAGCTTCTCAGAAAAAAATTCATTTGCTTTGCAAGTGCCGTTCGGAGTCGGCAAAAAACTGTAGGTCCCGCCAACTTGTAGGAAAAACTCAAAAAGCAGCACACCACAAGTTGGAAAGAGAAGCTCGGCTAAAAATCTCGTTAGAGGTTATGATGACCTGTTGGTATATCGCCGCCATTAGTTTTTTTTTTTTTTTTTTTTTTTTTTTTTTCAGACCTTGAACAAAACAAGCGTCAAAAAGTTTCAGTGTTGTTGCAGTTTTGTTTGTATCAAGAATATTGGTTTTTACTACTGTTTTCACAGGAATTTTACAAGAAGCAACACTCTTGAAAAATGATAGTCGGTATGGGCGCGTGAAGCCGAGAAATGTTAAAAACGTCTCGGACTGCTTAACCTTATTATTATTGAACCATGCAAGTACGTATGTATGAATATATAAATTTTCGAATTATATTGCAAAATAACTTTTTTTGTTAAGGACTGAAACCGAAACCGAAACCCTAACCGATTAAAACCGATTCATTTTTCAAAACCGAAACCGAAACAGCAACCGTTATTTTGATCTGGAAAAGACTGAAACCGAAACCGTTTCAAAAGCCGGTACCGGTTCCAAACGGTTTTGAATTTTTTCAATACCTTACTTCTGTGAGTGGGCACATAGGTACTTCCTTTTACAAACAGGTACCCTGAAAGTTTTCATGGAAGATTGTCGAGCCACGTTTTGACATCAGTATCAAAATTCTGAAAGAGGAAGTTTGACTATAGTTGAATGAAGCGATCGAAACAAATTTACGAGATCAGAAAGCGCCACTAATTTTAATGTTTTTAACGATTTATACATTTCTTTTGGCTTCCATTTTAATATTTTTTTAATAAAAAAGTAGAGTTAATTTTAGGAATTTGTTTTGCATAGCGTTAATAAAATGTATTATATTGGAGAAATCCCATCATGGCCGCAGGAAAAAAGTTATGAAAATTCAGACCTATTTCGTAGCTACATAGGTGCTTGAGTATTTTAGTAGTAACATTTTTTTTCGTGTTTTTATTTGGAAACCGAAACCGGAACGAAACCGAAATAAAGTTTGAAGAACGAAACCGGAACGTTATTTTAATCGGTTTCAGCCTTGATTAAAATTTAAGCAAAAGGCCAAAAAAGCAATTACTTACCTTTTATTCATCAGGCTCAATGTCTTTAACGAGAAATGTTAAAAATGGTAAAATCTTATTCAGGTGTTCACTATTACTAGTGATTTATAAATGGACCTGTTTAAAAATTATTTTTTCCTGTATAGTTTGTCTGATTTTTAACTATAGCCACGCCCACCATTTAAAATTCAAATATAACGTAACACACAAAAAGTGATTATTAAGAACATAATATATCTAAATTGAATGTGTAGCTTGAAATAGTAGCATCGATTTAAAATTTTTGTTTATTTTTCGGAATGGGCCGTTATGGCCCATTTTTTATTAAATACGTTTTTAAAATGTTTTAAATAAAAAAATTCGGCACACGACTACCTTTCGCAACTAATCTGTGGAGAAAAATTTCGGATTACGAAGCACGCCTACTTTTATTTAAAGATTTTTAAAAGGAGCATAGACGAATCGAATATTCAATATCTCTTCTAAAAATAATTTCATTTTACTTCCGAAGTTTTGTTGTAAGATGAAATACAAAACAATTTTAATGGCCGTGGCACCGACTTTTTTCCCAATCCTATTCTTAAGTCTCAGTAACCGTAATTCGAAGAAAACTTAATGTTTTGTAATAATGAACGTGTTTTTATTTACACGCATATGCGTTTGCGCTTAGATTTTGTATGGAGAGATAAGCGCTCAACCCTTATTTTCCATACAAAATTTGAGCGCAAACGCATATGCGCGTAAAAAAAAACACGGCCAATATTTGCGAATACCGCCGAAAATTTTTCAAAAATCAAATACATACATACATTTTGAGCGTTTTTGTATAAAATTACGAAAAATGGTGTTATTATGAGATAGAGCCTTTTTGAAATATATTCTGAAATAGGGCGATCTTCCATTCAGCTTTCAAGATTTTATATAGGCATCGCCCCTATCAAGGAGTAAATAGCGCCAACTTTGTTGTCAAACCTCACATCTGGGTATATAAGGTTTAGCTGCGACACTTAGACACGCTTACTCGTTTTAACTTCTATTTTTATTTAATTTTTTTTTTTCCTTAAAGCCGTTCATATGTATATCTTTTTCAAACTTTTTGTTTATAGAACGACATCACTGTGCTGCTTTTGTTATTGGTTTTTTCATTTCATTTCATTCTGGTTGAAAAAAAGTTGTACGCGGTATTCAAACTCGAGTAAATCACGAATAGTTGGCTAGTTTAAGATATGGCAACGTTGATTATTTGCACTTCACGCCGTGTTCAAACTATTATGGATTGTTGTTACTGTTATTCTTACTGTTGTTACACTACCAATTGCTGGCAGCTGCTGACTGGCTGCTAGGTAGCTGGTGGCTGATTTCTATGAGTGCCAAGTGCGAAAACGCCACACAAAAAATTCTATTCCCGTTTTTTTATTGCATTGTCATCATTGTTGTTATTGTTCTCCAATTGTTGCATTTCGTATCGGTTTACGGCATTATGCACGCGCCTTCTCTTCTCTTCACTGCATTTATTTCGTTATCTTTTGCTAGTTTTATTATACCTTTCATGAACATGAAATGGTATTATAACTTTGGTCCGATTTTTGTAAGTATGAGAAGAAGAAGAGATAGACCCACTAATAAATATACCGTTATGATCAGGACGATGAGTTGACTCGATTTAGCCATGTCCGTCTGTCCGTCCGTCCGTCTGTTTGTACGCAAACTAGTCCTTCAATTTATGAGATATCTCGATGAAATTTGGTATGGAGGCGTTATTTTATATGAGAATAATCATTCGTCGGAACCAGCTAGATCGGACCGAAACAACTCATAGCTCCCATACAATCGATTGTTCCGATAAACGGATTTCGGGCTATAACTTCTGTAATTATATAGGTAGGGTCGTGAAATTTCATAACTATTGCTCTGTTAGAATGTGGAATGTCGATGTTAAAAATCAATGAGATTGGACCAAGAAAACACATCGCCCCCATATAATCGATAGTTCCGACAATTTCGGTATGAGCTAAGGTTAAATTCACACAGGCTGTACTGGGGATCGAATAGTGAAAATCATGACGCTTATTCATGAAATAACAAAAGCAGGCCAAGTGTTGTGAATCGAAAACTTGCAAGTCTTTAGCAACAATAAGAACAAAATAAACTTCTCTATCGCAGGTGGCAACATTTGCACGCCCGCTGCAACGTGAATTCGGAGCTGTCTACCATTAGGCTATCGCGTACTTAAGCGGGAAACAGAATCACTCCGCCAGTACGTCAGTTGCGTGACGTGCGTCAATTTTAGAACAAATTCTACTTTGACGTATCCGTCGTATCTGGCGTTACGCATACAAACACCCGCAGTCTACTTTTCTGTCAGTTGTTTCAATGTACTGACGTACTGATTCTGCTGAACGTTTTATGCTTGGCGACGTCAAATTGTAGCTTTGTTCTGAATGGTTGCGACGGACAGCTTTTATGGATTTACACCACACTTTTTCACTTTACACCATTTTAATGTAGCAAAAGAACGTTGACTCCAAATAGTGTAGATTTTTTTTTTTGTACATATATCGGTAGCTGAAATAGCTAAAATTATATAATTTTACTAGCGGACCCTCACCCGCTTCGCTGGGTGAAAGAAAAAGAAAAATGTTTTATTCTTGTTTTATCATTTAATTCATGTTCGGCCATTAATTTGTGACTTATTCTAATAACAATTTTTATATATTTTAATGACTTACTCTAATTACTGTAAACTAACAATCTATTCTAAAGCCTTCTGATACACAACATTTTGGGTTTTATTTTCATGCGGTGTATAAATACATAGTAACGATGGTTTCCCTACTTATATCTCTATTCTAATTTTCAGCCCCTACCTTAACCCCATTTAGAGACATAAAACCTCAAGAAATTTAAGTTTGTGTGGAAGGTGCCACGCCCCCTTTTCAAATAACTCCTACTTACCGTTTTGATATCCTATAGCTCTATAGCGATTTCCAGGTCCTTACCATAGACCCTTTCACAGATATTCTGCTTGAAAATTAAAGTTGGTATGGGAGATGCCACGCTCCTATTTCTGATAACCCCCCCTTTTATGGGTGAGAATGCTTTTGATATCATATAGCTCTATACCAATTTTCAGGTCCCTACCTTGAACCCTTTCACAGATATTCTGCTTGAAAAATTTAGTTTGTATGGGAGGGGCCACGCCCCCTTTTCTGATAACCCTCCTTTTTATGTGTGAGAATGCCCTTGATATTATAAAGGTCTACACGAATTTTCAGGTCCCTACCTTGAACCCTGTCACAGATAATCTGCTTGAAAAGTTTAGCTTGTATGGGAGGTGCCACGCCCCATTTTCTGATAACCCCCTTTTTAAAACCTTTATATTAAGTCGCTTTCTTGTTTGCACCACCCTTTTCATACGAAATTTCGGAATATTGCAAAGTCTTTTTAGGTAGCTTCCCGTTGAGCTAGACACTTGAACATAGTTCAGGGCTCTGTGACAATGCAATGTGAATGAAAAAAGTATCCGCTAGGTGGCGCACGGATCAAAAAATACGATAAATTCATTTAAAAATTGAAATTTTGGGACGCATATTTGAGGTAATTTCCGGTAAGCTAGATTATTGAAAATTTGAATACATATGAACAATTGAAGACAATACAAACTGTTGTACAAGAAATTCCGCTAGATGTCACACTGGTCGAGATAATTACAAAAAAAATTAAAACAGTCCTGGAATTTTGCGATCGATTTTTAGTAACTTGCAGGTTAGTTAGAGGCTTGAAACTTTACAGATTTGTCACAACCCCATGACAATGCAATCCCTCATCAAAACAATTCCGGTAGGTGTCGCACGGATCGAGATATTTCGAAAACTAATTTGAAGTTGAGAATTTTGTGATCGACTTTTGACCAACTTCCAGGTAACCAAGGAACTTGAAACTTGGCATTAAATTGAGGGAACAGTGACACTACAAATAGTAAAAATCAAAATTCCGATAGATGGCACGCTGGTCTATATAATTGCAAATCTTTAAAAAAAAACTAATTTGAAGTTGAGAATTTTGTGATCGACTTTTGACCAACTTCCAGCTATTCTAGGAACTTGAAACTTGGCATTAAATTGAGGGAATAGTGACACTACCAATAGTACAAATCAAAATTCCGATAGATGGCACTATATAATTGCAAATATTTAAAAATTAAGAGACTCCTGGACTTTTGCGTTCGATTTTTAGTAACTTCCAGGTTAGTTAGAGACTTGAAACTTTACACATTTGTCACAACCCGATGACAATACAATCCCTCATCAAAACAATTCCGGTAGGTGGCGCACGAATCGAGATATTTCGAAAACTATTTTGAAGTTGGGAATTTTGCGGTTTTGACCAACTTCCAGGTAACCTAGGAACTTGAAACTTGGCATTAAAATTGAGGGAACGGCGACACTACAAATAGTAAAAATCAAAATTCCGATAAATGGCATGCTGGTCTATATAATTGCAAATCTTTAAAACAAAGGGGTAATCTTGTGATCGAATTTTGAGTAACTTCCCCGTAAGCTAGAGACTTGAAACTTTACACATTTGTCAGAACCCGATGACAATGCAATCTCTCATGAAAAAAATTCCGATAGTTGGCGCATATATCAAGATATTTTCAAAACTATTTTGAAGTTGGGAACTTTGCGATCGACTTTTGACTAACTTTCTGGTAATCTAGGAACTTGAAACTTAGCATTTAGTTAAAAGAACCGTGACAGTACCATATTTAAAAATCAAATTTCCGATAGGAATCACCAAAACTAAAAATAAAATAATAAAAAGATGATAAACCAATTTTAAAGACAACCTTTATATGAATGTTGTCAAAAAGCCTCAGCAAATTTGGCGTTAAACAAAGACATGGTTTCGGTGTTTTTGGTTTTGAAATTTTAGTCATACCAATTGAATCAATTTTTGAGATTTGAAAATATAAAAGTGGAGTGCACGTTTCCAAACTAAGGCAAACAATTTCTGAGAGCCTAAATAGAAGTTCGGTTATCGACAAAACATTTAAAGCCTATTAATTGCACTCTACCTTTATATTTTCAAATCTCAAAAAATGATTACAATTGGTATGGCTAAAATTTCAAACCAAAAACACCGAAACCATGTCTTTGTTTAACGACAAATTTGCTGAGGCTTTTTGACAGCATTCATATAAAGGTTGTCTTTAAAAATTTTTTATCATCTTTTTATTATGTGTGAGAATGCTTTTGATATGATATAGGTCTATACCAATTTTCAGGTCCCTACCTTGAACCCTTTCACAGATATTCTCCTTTAAAAATTTAGTTTGTATGGGAGGTGCCACGCCCCCTTTTCCAATAAGCCCCTTTTTAGTTATAAACCTTCTCCAATGGTGTCTCTTCAATGTGGCAAAGTTTGGTTAAAATCGGTTCAGCCATTCTCTGTAAAGTTCATTACAACGCGAAAAACGTCTAAATTTTTATATATATATAAAAAGAAGAAGATAGGTGAATCCCCTTTTATAATTTTTTGATAAATTTTTTTAAAAAGGCCCTGAAAATTCAACTAATTGTAACTTTTAAACTGATTACGGTAGAACGCAATTTGGCACAAAGCATGCTAGTATCGTTTGGAGTATACTTGATGAAATTGGGTAAAATCGCCCCCAACCATACCTACTTTCGATATCGAAAATTTGGAAAATCATAAATTATCATAATTCTGTAACGGAAATGGCTAAACATATATAATATGGTAGAATGAACCCCTAGTCATTCTATTATGAATTTTTGGTAAACTTTTAACACTTTTGCAGCGGCATTTTTGAAAATTCGACTGGTCATAACTTTTAAACTGATTACGATAGAATCATAAATTTGGCACAAGCTATACATAAGTACTAGCATTATAGGGAGTATACCTGATAAAATTTAAAGAAATCACTTACCGACCACGCCCACTTTCGATATGGAACATTTTTAAAATCACATAAATTGACATAAGTCGGTAAGGCAAATAGCTAAAATAGAATAATTTGATAAATAAATCCCCCTGGTAATTTTTTTGCAATTGTCTGATAATTTGTAAAGTGGGCGTCCTGCAAACTACCGCTGGGTATTTAATGTTCAGTTTACCCGAACTTAGACTTCCTTACTGGTTTTTATTGCGTTTGCTTTACTTCATTTTATTTTAATTTGTTTTATTTGAGCCAACCTATGTTATCTTTAACAGTTGAGAGTGGCGTATAGCGATCTTGTTGCTTGATCGGTTGATCTTAACAGTTTGAATTATTTAAATGCTGAGACGATAAGTGGTTTATATACTAGTTATCACACGCAAAAACAATAAGTGAAAGGTCACTTTTTTGGATAAAAACTAACTATTTTGGTGTAAACTTTCTTTTGCTACACTAAAATGATGTAAAGTATAAAAGCTGTTCCCTCCCAATCCAGGGTGTTACGCGATACCGTGCCCATTGGACGTTTGCAGCCGGGAGGCAAATCGTGGCTGTAGTCGAACGGTGCCTCTCTGATACCGGACCGCCTCAGAGAGTAACCATGGTCTTACCGCGGTATGGGGCTCTGCCGTGGCGGACGACACATTCCCCTTAATCCACCCTTGACCCCAAGCTGGCCGTGTCCGGCGAGGGGTCGTACGAACAAGATGAATACAACTCAAAATTCAAAACAATCAATAACTTCGTTTACTCCGCAGCAGAGGAGAACTATGCTGGAGCAAGAGAAATCACAACGCCGGAGGACAAACTCTATTTCAAAGTCAACTGGGGGACCGACAACGATGGTAACTACGGGTCGGTCATCCTCGAAACTGCTAGCAAGTGAGAGTGACTTGATGAAAGCCAGCACCAGTGCGGCTGCATACGCAGGTAAGCAGAAAACGGCGGATGCTAAACTTCCATCAAGCGCCGGCACGAACATCAACCTCTCAATGTCTGTGGCAATGGTCTCGGGACCTGGCCTCAGTCATCCGAAAGAGAAGGAAGACGCAACTAAGCTTCTATCAAAGGGAGAGACCGCGATGGCAACTACGGGTCTGAACTCCTCCCAAAAGACATCTCCCCGACGCTTTGCATACTGGGATAAAAGGAAGGCTGCAAGGATCCTGAAGAAATATGAGGGAGCATCGCAGGATTCACTATCGCTGAATGAAAGGAAGATGGTGGAGAAAGCGAAAGCTCTGATACCAAATTTCCAAAGGCCCTATGCGCCTAAAAGGCTGAACGGGAATCCCTTCAAACGCCAGAGATCGGACGGAGAGGTGGATCCCCATCCGAAGCGGCATCAGAATATCCCAGTAGTGGGCAAACCCAGCTTTGCTGAAGTGACCAAGGACAGGATCCTTATAGGTGTCATTGATCGAGGCAACGACCGTTGGTCCATCCCTAGAGACCGGTGGCTGTATGTCCGGAACGAAATTGGCAGGGCCCTTCTCGACATATGGCGTGAGTCTCCGGGTAGTCCGCCGCGGGGTACAGACGCGGGTTGGCACCCGGGTCAGATTAAAGTTTTCGCGTGTGAGGATGCAAGAACTGTTGCACTGTACAAGGCAGCAGTTGCAAGACTGGGTGAAGTCTACCCAGGGGCAAAAATCGAGGTCGTCGACTGGAAGGACATTCCGGCCCGGCCAAGGGCAAGGGCATGGATTCCTGCCATCCCTGCTGAACCGGAGAATATTCTTGAGATGCTGCAGGCCTGGAATCCGTCTCTCCCGACGCAGGACTGGAGTGTCAATCTGGTCGAGGGTGAGGTTGGGCCTCATAGACAGGTGGTTTTAACTTTGAATAAGGAGGCACTCGAGCCCCTTAAACGGTGCAACGGACGAGTGCATTATGGAATGGGTCAGATCGTGATCCACGTATACCGTGGCGATGCAGAGCGCGCTGCCATTCCGGCCGCTTCGAAAGACTCGGAAATCGAAGGACCAGAAGAGGAGGCAGGGGTGTCAGACGCGGAAAGTATGGTATCCGCCACGTCAAATTGCGAGGAAGCCGTGAACGACTCGGCGATGGAAGATAGCCTAACGGACGCGGAAGACCTCGACCGCACGGTGGTGGAGGGCAATCCGGTGCACACTAACGTTGATGCCGCTTCAGACAGTAGAGATTCCGCCACGCCAAATCGTGCAGATAAATTGTCGTTGAGAGATAGGCCCCGGGACGGGGTAGACCTCCACGACGGTACGACGGTGGTAGGGAAGTCTGAGCGCTCTCATGTTGGTGGTGCTTCAGATTAACCTGCACAAATCTAAAGCAGCCTCAGCTGCCCTAAGCAGTCGTCTTTATAAAGGCGACGTAGACGTGGTCCTTATCCAAGAACCCTGGGTTAATAGCTCAAGGATCTGTGGATTGGGGGCTAAGGGGTACAAGCTCATCCGAGCTAATGAGGAGGGCAAGGTCAGAACCTGTATCTTGGTCAAGTCTGAGCTGAACACCTTTCTCTTACCCAACTATTCAAATGGTGACGTTACAGCTGCCAGCTTAACGGTCGGCAGCACCAGCCTGACGATGGCGTCGGTCTACATGCCCTATGACGCCGAAGAACCTCCTCCACAAAAGGAGGTGAAAGATCTGGTGGAAAATTTCTGCACGGGTCATCTTATTATTGGAGCTGACGCTAATGCTCATCACGTCCAGTGGGGAAGCTCCGATATTAACGCTAGGGGCGAGTCTCTGTTTGACTACCTACTAACAACTAACCTGGTGGTTTGTAACGTGGGTAACGAGCCTACTTTTATCACTAAAGCCCGTAGGGAGGTCATAGACCTCACTATTTGTAGCGAAGGCGCTTATGAGTGGGTTAGGAAATGGCGTGTTCTTGAGGAGCATTCATTTTCCGACCACCGGTACATAGAAATTGCCTTAGATTTTTCTGTTGAGCAGCCAGTTATGAAACGCAATCCACGCAACACTAATTGGCAGCTACATAATCAAATATTAGTTAGGGACCTACCAGTGTTACCCCCACAAGCTCCATCATCAGTAGGAGAACTGGATGATCTGGTTGCGACCTTTACAACGGCGCTCTCAAATGCCCTAGAGCAGGCTTGTCCAGTGCCGAAACCACGCGGTAAACATAGACCACACTGGTGGTCCTACGACCTGGATTCGCTCCGCAAGTCCTGCAGGAAGCAATTTAATAGGGCCAAGAGCCTCGGTACGGAGCCTGAATGGCTCGAATATAAAGTTAAACTGAGGGCCTATAAAAGGGCCCTAAGGCAGGCGAAGAGAACTTCGTAGAGAGATTTCTGCACCGGGGTCGAAAAGGTCGATGATACGGCGAGACTTAGACGAGTGCTCTCAAAAACTCAAACAGCCATTAGCTATTTGCGGAAGCCTGACGGATCGTGGACTAGCACGGAAGGGGAAACCCTGGAGCTGCTATTGAATACACACTTTCCGGGGAACTTGCATGAAGCACCTTTAGCATCTGCAACAAATATGGCAGTGAATATACCCATCACGGAGGAAAGGGTAAGGTGGGCGATCAAAAGCTTTGAGCCGTTCAAGGATGCTGGGCCAGACGGGATTTTCCCCGCACAACTCATAAACACGTTGGAAACATCGGCTAAATGGCTGGTATTTCTCTTTTCAGCCTGCCTGGCTCTCAACTACATTCCGCACTCCTGGAGAAGCGCCAAGGTAGTCTTTATTCCTAAGGCTGGGAAGGCCTCACACTATGAGCCTAAGGACTACAGACCGATCAGTCTCTCGTCCTTAGCACTCAAAACCTTCGAGAGGATAATTAGCGATTATCTCTCCTCTACTATTGATAGCAACCTTATCTCTAGCTATCAACATGCATACACCAAAGGTAAATCAACGGAAACTGCGCTTCACAGCCTTGTCTCTGTTATTGAAAAATCGTTGTATGAAAAAGATTACTGTCTCGTGGCCTTCCTAGACATTGAAGGGGCCTTCAACAATATAAGCCCGGAGGCTATTAACACCGCTCTAACTAATCTGGGCATAAGCAGGTCTCTTATTGGACTAATTGATAAGCTACTAAAGGGAAGGAAAATAGTTTCTACACTGGGCACAGTTGATTTCTCACGCTATGTCACAAGAGGAACGCCTCAGGGTGGTGTTCTCTCTCCGCTTTTATGGAACCTCACTGTAAACTCGTTGCTACGAGACACAAGCTGGGGGGGCGGGAGGATAGTTGCATATGCAGACGATTTAGCTATTGCATACAGGGGCAAATTCCCACAAACCCTGTGTGACTTGATGCAAGTAGCACTGCGAGCAGTTTCCTCGTGGTCATCTCGCTGCGGACTTAATATCAACCCGGGAAAAGTGGAGCTTGTCCTTTATACTAACCGGTACAAAATACCAACGCTAAGCCTACCAGAACTAAATGGCGTGCGCCTGAACTTGGCTGACAAAGCCAAATTCCTAGGCATAGTTCTGGATAGAAAGCTTAACTGGAAGGAGAATGTCATCCAGCGCCAGAGGAAAGCGTGCATTGCACTTTACACCTGTAAAAGAGCCATTGGCAAAAAATGGGGGCTCAGTCCCAAAATCTGCAGATGGATTTACACTGCGATAATCCGGCCAATTATGCTGTATGGAGTCGTGGTATGGTGGCCTGCGCTGAGCAAGGCAGCCAACCTAAACCTGTTAGGTAAAGTCCACAGATCTAGCATGATCTGTATAAGCGGCGCGTTGAGAACAACGCCCAACGAAGCTCTCCAGGCCATTCTTGGCATTTTGCCACTCGATCTGGAAGGGTACCAGGCAGCGGCAGCATCGGCTCTGCGTCTAAGGGAAACTTCCGGCTGGGGCGCAGGCACTACTGGACACTCCGGTATTCTGGATTCTTACAGCTTTCTCCCTCCGAGCACGGACCGTTGTGCAACCACAACAGTCGGAGATAGCTGGTTCAGAATAAACATTCCCAGCAGGGAAGACTGGGAGAGGACGGATCGGTGTCCTGCTACTAATGGCGGCATTTCCATATACACCGACGGTTCGAAGTTGGACGGCAGAGTTGGAGGAGGGATTTATTCCAAGGATCTGGACCTTGAGCTTTCCTTCAGACTGCCTGATCATTGCAGCGTCTTCCAGGCTGAGGTCTCAGCAATCATGGACGCCGCGGCTTGGATAGGGCAACACGCTATCGGACAGAATATCGTTATTTTCAGCGATAGCCAAGCGGCAGTCAAATCCCTTGGCTCTTACTTGTTCAACTCTGAACTGACGCTCAGCTGTCGTCGACCTCTTCAGGAGATGGCCCAACAGAACCGCGTGAGCCTCACATGGGTCCCGGGACACAGGGACATTGAGGGAAACTGTAGGGCAGACGAACTTGCTAGGCAGGGCACGACCAAGCAGGTTCCTCAGGATAAAGAACGCTTAGGTATGCCCTTTGCCACATGCAAGCTAATGCTGAAGGAGCATACACTCCGACAAGCCAATGAAAGATGGCTTTTATCGCCAGGGTGCCGAGTATCCAAACAATCCTGGCCAAAATGGGATATTAAAAGATCTAAATATATTTACACCCTAAGAAGAAGGGATATATCTATATTAATAGGGGTTTTAACCGGGCACTGCCTTATTGGAAGGCACGCAGCAAGGCTGGATGTACCCTACCGACGATGCTGTAGGAGTTGCAAAGATGATGAGAAGGAGGAAACGGTGGAGCATCTCATCTGCAACTGCCCGGCTTTAAGCGGCGCGAGAAGGCGCTTTTTCGGAGTTCCCTTCCTGGATAGCCTACGCCAGGTAGCGGAGCTGGACATAAAGGACTTGATGGCTTTCATCAAGTCATCTAAATGGTTCGAGGAGGTGTAACGGTGTCGGTTTTAGGAGTGTCAGCCCCGGGATTCGGCTATGTGGAGAGTCCCAATAGCACTGGGATTTTCCATATGGCTGGGTCCCGGGACTGACTTTCCTAGTGTTGATGGTATCACAACGGGCCTTTTAATACTGGCCTAGGTGTGCCTTTGCGGCAGCCACTTCAACCTAACCTATAAAAGCTGTTCGTCACTACCATTCTGAACAAAGCTACAATTTGACGTCATCAAGCATAAGTACACGATAGCCTAATGGTAGGCAGCTCCGTTCAGCAGTTAATAATTATTAGTTCGACTCGCGTTGAAGGCAATATGGCAGTGTGGTGTAATTAGCTTTTTTTTGTTTATATATACAGCAGCACCTTGAAGTGCTGTTTTAACACCAAAATTTTTTTGAGTGCAGTAAAACCTGAGTGTGAAAATAATCTTTCTTTTTTAAGAAAGTTATCTTCTGATGTTATCTACCGCAATCGCTCTACAGTTTACACGAGCCATGAAAACTGGGACGTGGCGATAAGCGCCTGCGAGATAATAGATAAGCATGTCATAAATAAATTAATCTAACTTCTAACGTAAGATCTAACATTTTGGCGAAAACCCCTGCTGATTATTATGCATACCAAATCAAGTGCGTTGGTGTGGACATTATTATGATACCTCAAACCGTCTCAACTTCATCATCTTCATCATCTTCATTTCTTAGAAAGATATTGCCGTAAAGGTGACTAGAGATGAATCCGGTGAAGTCTAGTTAGAGGTAGATGTAGGGGTAGAAATAAAGCAGAATAGTGAGGGTTAGAAATGAGGAATAGAAGTAGTAATGTTAATAAAAAGTAAATCTGGGAGTGCAATGAGATATTTAATGCCAGATAAAGATCAAGCGACACCCGAAGAGAGAAAGTAATGGTTCTCCCATCCAGAAAGTAATACCGTAATGGATATAAAAAAGTAAAAGAAAGCGGACAAGGGAAAGGAATGGAAAAAGGAAAAAAAAAGGCCCCTGCGGGTTAGGGGTCTAGAATATACTGAGGTAGGCATACCGGTGGTAAGGGGCGACTAATATGCACATAGGTAATGACGTGCTAACTCGATGGTTGATCTACGGATATGATGCCTCTTACCTATCATTACCCATCTTCTCCTTCCTCACGGATGGAGGGATGACTTGAAGGTTCCACTGGTCATACCAAATCGCTACCACGACCGTCGGGCAGTACCGCAAGGGAGTACCGCAGCGCACCGTGTTCATATCCGGCCAAGGACTGTCAATTTCGGCAAATTGAGCACGAGAAAGGTAAAGTGCCTAAACAAGAATCCTAAGCTTAGAGGCACGATGGGCTATTTTTCAAATACTGTAATAGTAATAATAAAGGCAGAGTAAACCTCGGAAGTTCTTTACCAATTTATTAGCTTTTTCTGCTTGAACTTTTCCCCTCTGATATTAATAACCTAGGCCCAAGTTGGATAGATTGATTGTGATGTACCCACGTTAAGGTATGTCTTTCGTAAGAATAACCTTAAACCACCAGAAGGAACCAGAAGGATCAACTGGATCAGGTTCCCTATGTACAGTCACTTCTCAGAGCAGAAAACCCAGGACATCGCCATGGATCTCTGCGAAGTGGAACCACCCGGGGTTTTACCTCGGCCAAGGACTGTCACTTTCAATGTAACCCTGTTTAGTATGTTTTGTCCCATTCCGAAACTATCATCCTCCCCCCTTGCAGCAGGGCTGCAAGATATTCTATTGTTACGGGCGGGCGTTGAGCCGAACCCCGGACCAAAAGAATGGATATGCAGTGTCTGTTGCAAAAAGATATATGTTAAACGGTCGCATTCTGTGCAATGCTTCTCGTGTAAGAGATGGCTCCATAAATCTGGATGTTCAGGGCTTAACCTTGACACCCACAGACCCCGTACTTTCTTTAGTACTTTCGTGGCCCCTTGTTGTTTGCGCCCTCGGGCGTCCCGCGGTAAGCGCCGTTCAAGCGCACCCCTACCGCCACTTTCTAGTAGCAATACTAATAGTAATAATAATAATGTCTTAACGACTAGCAACACTTCTGCTATACCCGCCACACAAACTCCAGACTGTTGCTCGTGTCTTATGGCGTCAACATCACGCGCAGCAGCTCAACACTCTTGCTCCCACAGGAGCAGTTTAGACATGAGCAACTCCGAGCACCAGTCCCTCTCTGTTTCTATTACACACCCCCCCTCCCGTTTAATTTCTCACGTGAGTCAGGATCAACATCTTCTCGCACCTGTCTCTACGTGTACTGTTTGTCGGCAAAGATTATACACGCTCGCGTCATCGGTAAAATGCAATAACTGCTTAGGCCAATGCCACGTACATTTATGCTCTGGGCTCGCTAACAGGAACCTCTGGACGGATGCGTTCATCACACCATGCTATAACACACCTCAACCTACGACGCCACCCAACCCGGTTACACCGGGTCCACAGCTAACTAGGCTGAGGCACAGCCTTGGTCTTAGCCTACCAACACCTGGGCGAACACATCCGTCTCTCACGCCTATGGTTAACTCGACATCGACCCCACCGGCGCACTTCCAAATCTTATAGCACAACTGTAACGGATTAACTGGTAAGATCGCAGAGATAACTAATTTGATGACGCAATATGACATAAAACTTGCCGCAGTCCAAGAAACCACGCTCAGTCCTAGGTCGGACCTCATTACCTATGGCGGATATAACATCCACCGGAAAGACCGTCATAGAGTAACAGGAGGTCTGGGAGGTGGTCTAGCGTTCATAACGCACAACTCTGTACAGTATCATCTATTTGATACCGACATCGAAGGAACGGATGATATCTTAGAAAGCCAAGGTATTACTATCCGTACAGGAGATGTCGATCTGCAAATCATTAATATCTACATACCCCCTGTCTCAAGTTGCCCCACCGGCTATCACCCCGACATTAGCCTGCTATTACGAGGAGATAACCACGTGATCCTGGGCGACTTCAATGCGCACCACGACATGTGGCACTCAAACTTGCCAGCAGACAGTAGGGGGCATGTACTTGCAGAACAAATAGATGATACGGCTTTCTGTACATTGAACGGAGACGCCCCAACGAGAGTATCGGGTAACTGCTATAGTTCGCCAGATATTTCTATCGTAAGTGCAGGACTATTGAACAACACCAATTGGCGACCCATACTCACGTTGGCGTCTGACCATCTCCCAATAGTCATTACCATCGAACGACCGACGGACTTTATTACACCTGAGCATGGTACATATATTAACTTTACCAAGGCGGACTGGGACAGTTTTCAGACATATACGGACGAATCCTTGGCTGCTCTATCCATTCCTACGGACGTACGCAAAGGCGAACGAGACTTCCGCAACATCATTGACTCGGCCTCTAAACGCTTCATTCCTGCGGGTCGAATATCTCAAATAAGACCAAATTTCCCCGCGGAGGCAGCGGCCATGGCTAGAGAAAGAGGTGAAGTGCGAAGTCTCAATCCCGCAGACCCCCGTATAAAGGATCTCAACGCGGAAATTCGTAGGTTGGTCGATAAACATAAACTGGCCAAATGGAAACAACACCTAGAGCAATGCAACCTCTCTGATGGTGTTGGCAAATTATGGACTACGGTCAAAGCTTTATCTAATCCAACACAACACAAGGATAAAGTAGATATTACTTTCGGTGATAGGGTGAAGAAGGACCCTAGGGGATGTGCGAACGCCTTCTGTAGACAATTTGTACTACATTCCCCGCCCGATAGAGCTAAACGTAGAACCATGCGACAGGCGCGTAAATATAAAAACCAAAATACGCCCATTGTCATCACTGCCTCAGAGGTCAAGGAAGCCATCAGACAGGCTAAGCCCTCAAAATCCATCGGCCCCGACGGCATTGCCATGAAGATGCTGAAACATGTAGGCCAGGAGGGACACAAATACTTAGCGGCTCTATTCAGTCTTTCACTGAACACTTTCGTCATTCCTGAAATATGGAAAAAGGCGAGAGTGGTTCCATTACTAAAACCTAGAAAACCGGCAAACATAGGCGATTCATATCGTCCTATATCACTTTTGTCACCGGTAGTGAAGACGCTAGAGTCCATTTTGCTCCCGTATTATACTGCAAATCTGCACCTGGCTAGTCATCAACATGGCTTCCGTAAGCTGCACAGCACCACCACCGCACTCAATGCCATTACAACTCAAATAAATAGCGGCCTAAATCAAAGCCAACCAAATCACAGGACTGTGTTAGTGGCACTTGATCTGTCGAAAGCTTTTGACACAGTCAACCATGCCACTCTCATACAAGATCTGTTTGAGACACAGATACCTGATGGTTTAAAGAGATGGACCGCTAATTATTTGAGTGGACGGCAGGCGTCGGTTAACTTTAGAAACGCAAAATCAAAACCTAGACGTATTAGACAGGGGGTGCCATAGGGTGGTGTTCTATCTCCGACACTGTTTAATTTCTATCTATCGAAGATGCCCCCACCACCAGAGGGCGTCTCCGTCGTTTCATATGCCGACGACTGTACAATAATGGCGACGGGGAAGGGCCCCTATACTGATGAACTCTGTACGAGAATCAATGGTTACCTCTGCGACCTTTCCAGGTTTTTCACTGAGCGAGATCTGACAATATCTCCGACAAAATCAACGGCGACGCTTTTTACGACATGGACGCACCAGGTGAGAAATGAATTAGACATTTTCGTTGATGGCACTAAGCTACCAACTGTCAGCCACCCAAAGTTATTAGGGATGACACTGGATAATACTTTCTCATTTGCTGGTCATGTGTCTGCAATGGTCTCAAAGGTACGTGGTCGCAACAAGATCCTCAAGTCACTTGCCGGCAGTACTTGGGGAAAAGACAAAGAAACGTTGCTGACTACATATAAGGCCATTGGCCGACCAGTCTTTGACTATGCTGCGCCCATATGGTCGCCTAATGTACATAACACCAACTGGACGAAGTTACAAGTCTGCCAAAATACTGCCATCAGAACTGCTACGGGATGTCTCCTCATGTCTTCCGAGTCTCACCTCCATCAGGAGGCAAAACTGCTCAATGTAAAAGAGCATGCGGAAATGCTGAGCAGGCAATTCCTTCTGAACTGCCACAAGCCAGCACATCCAAACCGTCATCTTTTGGACATAGATCCGCCCCCGAGAGACATAAGGAGACATCTCCGTAAGCACTATGATGAGATCCGGCATCATATTACCTTGCCGTTTGATCTGCAGAATCATAAGCGGGCTCTAACCGACATCCACACCGAGTCGGTAGACACTTTTGTCGGATCTCTACCTGTGAATCCCGTTCTGAACAGTCCTCCACCGGATATTGCTGAAGAAGAACGCACCTTACCAAGGGAGACAGGAGTGACCTTGGCACAGCTTAGGTCTGGATATAGTGTAAGGTTAAACTCCTACTTATCCAGACTTAATGATACAATCTTAAATACATGCCCTGCATGTGGTAGGACCCCCCATGATACTCTACATCTCTTCAATTGTTCATCTGAACCTACTCTTCTAACCCCTCTGTCCCTCTGGACAAACCCTGTTGAAACTGCACGTTTCCTTGGACTCCCCTTAGAAGAGCTTGATGAAGATCTTCGGAATGATCATACACTCTAGACAGGGCAATGCATTGTTAACAACAACAACAACATCATTTGGATCAAACAAACCCGACCCGCTACAGTCTGCCTAATACTAGTAGGTAGGTGCTGGTGCTGAAGCGTACCCAATTTAATCTGGCAAAGAACTACCCATATCCCTAAAACTCCCTTAAACCTCCAATAGAGTTTTTGCGATTATATACTACAACAACAACCTATTAAGTATTCTAAGACTATTTCGCAAGGAGAAAATAATATTCTTGACTTCCTTCTAGCTTATTCGACAATCTAAAGCTTATTTTCTTTCCTTACAAGATACATATGTTACATTTGTTGAGACATACCAAAGTCAATGTTTTCAAGTTGTGGTCATATGTTGTTGTGCCCCTTAAGGTTGATCCTTGGCACTCAACTAATTTGCTCCCACAATCACAAAGCGAGTCACACGAATATATGCGAGGAGGATACAAAGTTTAGGATTTTTTAAGGTACAGCAGCAACCATTGTCAATATACAAATATCTTAGATCTTATTGCACTGTTACTATTGTTGTTGTCGTTGTTAAAATTGTTGCATGAAGGATATGCTAGACAATGATTTGGTTTGCTGGCTGCATACAATTTAGTGCTTTAAACAACAGCAAACAGCCAAACATCATCAGAACACTCTCTTTCGATAGTGAGTTCTAGGAAATCGCTCGAGTCAAACGTTTTTGATGTCTTAATTAAAAAATCGCCAATACAACACATGATCTCATACATTTTTAGTTTAGGAGCAATGTTAATGCAAGCCGCAGACTTTCCAACATTGTTGAGCAATTGATTTAACTGATGCTGCTGCTGCCTTCACCATTGGCAACAACATCGCGCTATTTCAATTGCGATTTCCTTTGGTAAACGCGTGTTGCTCATGCAACAAAGTTGTTGCTACTTTTTTTCTGAGTCTTTTGTAGAGCTTGCCAGGCACGTTTAGTTAGCTTTGTCATCGTATGTCTTTGAAATTAAAAGAAACGGCTGCTTTTAGTTCTCTGTATACCCAGATGGGGTTTCCTGGATCTTTGAGACTAACTTCCTTCAAAACAAGATCCGCCAATCGGAAAGTCGATTACCGAATAGTCATCAATCAATTCCAATGGAAGTAGAAGAAGACAAGCAGCTTCAATAGGGTTGGACCAAAGTAAAGTTGGTATTAGAAGACCCTGCTTATTTGAGCTTGATATGTTAGGATGTCGGACGTAAAGTCAAAGTTGCTCACATTTACCTAGGAAGATCGCGTTCTTCTGCAAAGGAGTTTCCCAACTTTTCTTTCGAATACTGCCAGGGCAGACTAAATAGTGGCTGTCATCGTCCATGCTTCTACACCATACTGCAGAACGGATATTCAGAGACTTGTAGAACGTGACTTTAGGTCGTCGAGAGGACTTTGCTTCTGTTGACTACTCATTCCAAAAAAAAACAAAAAAAAAACTAATGGCGGCGATATACCAACAGGTTATCATAACCTCTAACGAGATTTTTAGCCGAGCTCCTCTTTCCAACTTGTGGTGTATTGCTTTTTGAGTTTTTCCTACAAGTTGGCGGGACCTACAGTTTTTTGCCGACTCCGAACGGCACTTGCAAAGCAAATGAATTTTTTGCCGAGAAGCTTCTCATGGCAGAAATACACCCGGAGAGTTTGCCAAACTACTGCCGAGGAGGCGACCCCGTTTTAGAAAAATTATTTTTCTAAATAATTTTTTATGTTACTTTTGCCGGGCATCGAACCGCCACGACTTGGTGTAGAAGGCCGAACACTTAACCGCTACACCACGGCGGCCGCCAAAGTAACATTTATTTGAGAGTGTACCTCTCTGCTGGATTTCTAAGCTAAAGGACCTTCCTTTATTATTTCAAGCGAAAGTTTGCCAACAGGGGCGTGGCTGCCAGTGCGCGAATGGCCTGACGCCTTACATGATAGCTGACTACGTTTTTCTTCGCTTAATACCGAGTTATTTTAGCTTCAGCTTCGAGATGCCGTTAGGACCAGTCGTTCACAATTCTAGCCGGCTTCCTCAATTTCAATTTTACGCAAATGAACGAGCATGTCTTCGGACTCGACAAAATCTTATGGGAGAAAGCTTTTTATATTTTGTGGGCTTTGTTGGATTTGACTATGGTTCATAACTTTTCAATACAAGCAGAGAGGTTTTAGGAACCTTACGTGCTCCTCTCATTTGGCGCGTTTGTGCTGAGGTCTCTTATTTATCTACCGGCCAAAAACAAGCAAACAGAGGCCAAGCTAGCTTCATTTCCTTTGTCGTATGTCTGATAGGTAGATCAGCGAAGGCCTTTTGTGGTGATAAAGTCGACTCTGTGGTCAATTGAGAGGAGAAAGGTTACCTAGCGTTAGTCTCTTGGGCCGCTCAGGGGTAACACCCTCGCAGTTTAGATACAGAATTAGAAAATGCGACAGGGGATTGGTCCTCGCTTTAAGATGCCTTAAAGGTGCCTTGAAGGAATAAAGCTAGGTCGGGTGCGTCGTCGAGGCTAGTTTTGGTGTCCATGATGCCCTAAGCATCAAACTTAGATAGTTTTAATTTTTCGGACTTTTCTCAAGTGACCACACACCTATCTCCAACGCTCTAATTGTCTAATTTTTCAGGGAAAGTTTGATGTGAAGCTGTTCTTAATACGGCTATCGGGTTAAAGTGGAACTGAGTATATAACGTTACCATCCGTTCTAACTCAATCTTTCTTATTTGTTAAATTTATTTTTGTTTTTTTTTTCATTTTCGCTTCATCGATTGATTGTAGTGAAATTCGTGTGAGCACGCTCGGCGGCAACGTCAAGGAACAGCTGCAACAGCTCTGAGCTGAGATAGCTCTGAGGATGGCTGCCTTATTTTAACTTTTCTTTATTTAACATACTAGATCTATGTGATTCGCTGCTCATACCCATTCAATACATACATATGTGCAACAGTAGCAAAACAACAAAAGCAGCAACAACAAAATAAACTACAAAAGTTAGTTTCACTTTTGATCAATTGAGATCTGCAGCTTGGAGCAAAAAAATCAATCCACACCAAGGATGAACTCCCGCGCAAATTAAATTGACCCAACTGCTTGCAAGTTGTTGCTCTGTTTGTATTTCCATGTGCTACTTATCGCCTGTCCAAAATCTCATTGAGTTTTAGGAACCCGTTCAATTTTAGACCATTCTTTTGCTTTTTATTTACCTTTTACTTTAACATCAGATTAATCTGGCTTACCGCCAGCAGCGTTATGAACCAGCACCAACACCAATTGTTTCCACGGATGGGCCAGCAATTTATGTGTTGTTCAGCATTTGCATATTAACACATGCGAGATTTTGTGACAAGTACCTGGTACATGCTGCATATTAAAAAATTTTAAATCAATATGAATAGTTTGGGTATAAATAGTTGTATTAATAGAAAAATATGTATATATTTCATAGATTGATTTATTTATGACAATAAGGTGGTTCTTGAAAATAAAATCAACGCTTCAGTCTCAAAATTTCAATCGCTAAAATCACTACCAAAGATATCACATCAGAAAGATATCACCTCCAAAGATATCACATCCATGTCGCACAGGAGTCAAAGTTCAGAGCACCCTAAAAAATTCAACACATTTTGGGTGTAAGAAAAAAAGATGTATTTTAATTTTTTGAGTCTTCATAGGGTACCCTGAATTTAGACTCCTGTTTAACACTTCTTAACCGTCTCCAATCGAAATAAAAACTTATATGCCATTTCATCGGGTAGCGGCTGAGGCTTGGGATATCTCTCTATATTTTGGGATCGCCCTAATGTAGCTACCCAGCTTATGCTCAATTATTTAAAACTTACAATTCATATCCTTGTTCAATTGGGCTATCAGCGCATGCGCGACAACGTCCTTAATATTGTTTGCGTGAAATTATTTGAGTGGCTCAGTGCCATCCTTGCCTAACCCTCGCAATTTTTTATATGGAGTTATTATGCTATACTACTTAGAAATACTTCAAACTATTCTCATTCTTTAAATATTTTTTTTTCGCATAATTAAGATTGTGAGGGTTACGCATTTCTGGCCTTAGGCTGTTAAGTTTTTAATTTCCTATTAACTTTCTCACTAATTATTAGGAAATTACTAAATTGAGGGTTAGGCAAGGATGGCACCGAACCACTCATTTATGAACACAAATTGAATTCTCAAATTTATATATTAACTACACCTTTTTCAGTTTATATTCAAAAAATTACAATTGAAATTCAGAATTTACAATTGATATTCAGAAAATTCCAATTAATATTCAGAAATTTAATTTCATTATCAGAAAATTACAATTGATATTCAGAAAGTTCCATTTGATATTCAGAAAATTAAAATTAATATGCAGAAAATTAAAATTTATATTCAGAAATCCAATTTTATATGAAAAAATTTCAAATGCGGAGTACAAAGAGATTTTCTGAATATGAATTGAAACTTTCTGAATATCAATTGTAATTTTCTGAATATTAATTTAAATTTTCTGAGTATCAAATGGATATTTCTGAATATTAATTGTATTTTCCTGAATATCAATTGTAAATTCTGAATTTCAATTGTAATTTTCTGAATATGAAATGGAAATTCTGAATATCAATTTTAACTTTCTGAATATCATTTGTAATTTTCTGAATATAAATTGCAACTTTCTGAATATAAACTGAAAAAGGTGTAGTAGTTGTAGTCGGATCGAATCTGGTAAATGAAATGATTCGGTTAACGCAATGAATTAGAAGAATTGCGTGCAAAAAATAGCTACAAAAGTTCAAAGTAAATTAATATAAATGGGTGAAAATACGAAAGTGTACAATCTTGGGGCTTATTTTGAAAACATTTTTTTTTACCACATTTTACATATACGCTGCGCGGTATCCACTTCTTACCCTGCAGCGAAAGCAACTAGTTGAAAACTACTTTACAACTAATTGGTGCACCGGGCCCAACTAGTCAGTGTTTTGTCTCTTTTCCATATATCCAACTGGTATTTTTTACGTGTTGATGTCCTACGAAATGTCAATTGTCAGATTTCGACCAGAACATACCAGACATCTACTAGTCATGATATACTAGAATTATACTAGTTGTAAAATACCAGTCCCATACTATTTCAACCTGGACTAGTATGATTTCCATAAAATGAACTAGTCCCCATACTAGTCCCAAAAGGACTAGTATCAAATATACTAGAACCATACTAGTCCAAGAGCATTAAACCTGGACTTGTATGATTTCAACTGTTACAACTGTTGGCGTATGCCGACGACATCGACATCATTGGCCTCAACAACCGCGCCGTAACTTCTGCGTACTCCAAGTTAGAAAAGGAAGCGGAAAAAATGGGTTTGGTGGTGAACGAAGGTAAAACGAAGTACCTGCTGGCATCATGCAAGGAGTCAGCGCATTCGCGTTTTGGCAACCACGCCACTGTTGGCAGCAATAATTTCGAGATATTAAGGGACTTTGTATACTTGGGAAGCAGCATTAATACCAACAACAATGTAAGCCTGGAAATCCATCGAAGGATAGCTCTTGCAAACAAATGCTACTTTGAGCTGAGTAGGCAATTGAAAAGTAAAGTCCTCTCTCGACGAACAGAAACAACACTCTATAAGTCAATCATCGTTCCCGTCCTGCTATATGGTGCAGAAGCATGGACTCTGACAGCTTCTGACGAGGCGGCTTTGGGAGTATTCGAGAGAAAAATTCTTCGAAAGATTTATGGACCCCTAAAAGTTGGCGACGGCGAGTACCGAAGAAGATATAATGATGAGCTGTATGAGCTTTTATCGGCACCCGCCGATGGAAATAGAGGAAGAGGGAGGCCACCTCTCCGATGGCAGGACCAAGTGGAGGCAGATCTGTCAACACGCGGTGTCTCCAATTGGAATTTTCATGACTTACCCTTTATTTTATCACTTGCGTTTATTTTCATGTTTATTGCTAAGAAAACAGTGCCTATTTGTATTTACCCTGTCACGAAAAAGCATCTGTGAATTATAAGAGAAAAAAGAATCAAACGAAACGAATGAATTTTGTATTTTTTAACTGGTATGATTTCATCCAGAAAAATTTACTTGTATACTAGTAAGGATTTGATATTTCCTGACCAGTATGACTCAGCCAGAAAATTCTAGTTGTATACTACTATGAAATGGATATTTCCTGACTAGTATGAGTTCTGCCAGAAAATTATAGTTGTATACTAGTATTTTTCTGACTAGTTTGAGGTTTCGCTGCAGGGTACCTTCTTATTATACTATCCTATGCAGGTCTGGTCACTTTTTTAACTCTTTCGTTTGAGTTTTTGCATTTTTTTTAATTTTTTCGCAACGAACTCACGGGAATCAAAGTACCTATCGAATGGTATAAAAATATTCAAAATCGACGAAATGCACATAAATATGAGATTACATCTAAAGTTAACGTCCTAGCTAAACCTTAAATATATTTAAGATAATATGTCCATACGACTCACGTTTATTTCATTTCATTTCATTTATTTAAAAACAATAATTAGTACAATGAGATTTAACATCTTTTGTAGTACAACAATAAGTATGCTAATTTTAATAATAAAAACATTTTAATTAATTTAATTTAATTTAGTTAACAAAAATTTTAAAGTTAAACATTTAATAACAAAAAATACTGAAAAAAAACAAATAAAAAATAAATAAAATAACAACAAATAAAAACTAATTAACTCTAGATGGTCAGTCCGAAATTTGTGTTAAGGTACAGAAATATGTAAGTATAATATTTTTAAAATTGCTTTTGTTCAGCTTACTTCTAATGGCGGATGGTATCGAGTTCCAAGTTCTTATGGTGTTGACAAAAAACAGTCTAGTAGATGATAGGAAATTGTAGGCAGGGATAATTAGATCATACGATCGCTCAGACCTCGTGAAGATAAGTTTATCGTACAGATAAGAGGGCGACTTACAACTCATAAGTCTAAAAAGAAAAATACAGCTACTGGCTTTGACATACTGCTCTATGTTACATCCTAAAAGCTTGCACCTCCAGGCGGAGATATGATCATACTGTTTGAAACCATATACCTAACGAGTAATATTATTAAATAATACATCAATTTTGTGAGCAGACTGTGAGTCCAGCTTATTATAGACTAATTCAGAGTACGTAATAGTTGGTAGCAGTAGCTGAATTGCGAGTTTACGCCTTATGGGCAAAGGAGTAACGGAGGCAGACTGCCTCAGGCTACGTAGGGAGGCATATACTTTACCCACCACAGTATTTATATGGTCTACACAGGTCAAATTTGAATTGATCACAAAGCCAAGATTTTTAATTTTATTAACAACATGCAGCTTAGTCCCGTCAAGATAAAGCGCGGGTATGGACACATTTTGCAATCTTTTTTTCGCTATAGGCAACATAAACGATTTTTTGGAATTTAACCAAGAATAAATTAAAACGAAATATAGCAACTAAAGAAAATAGGAGCTAGCTAGGATAATGACGATTTGAGTGGAACCGTATAAAAAGACTGGGTAAAAGTTACGCTAGAACTGATATAATAATGGCTACCCTTAATATTTTTTCTTCTACATCTCACTGAAGCACTGCCATTTAACCTGCACAATGAATTATTTAACGTCCGGCAATATTTTGCGAGAATTTCACATTTTAACCTGGCCCAGAAGTCTGACGGCCAAAAATGATGACAAAGTTTATTCACTTTTTTAATCAGATTATTATAGATCATATTAGTAAATCTTTAAAATACTAGCGGACCCTCACTCGCTTCGCTGGGTGAAAGAAAGAGAGAAATGAAAGTTGTTCTTTGTTTTTTTTTTCTTGTTTTATCATTTCAATTATGTATATTCTAATCATTTTAAACTAACAACTTATTCTAAAGCCTTCGGATACACAACATTTTTAGTTTTATTTTCATGCGGTGTATAAATATACACTACCTTAAACCCATATAGAGACATTCAACCTCAAGAAATTAAGTTTGTATGGAGGGGCCACGCCCCCTTTTCTGATAACCCCCCTTTTTATGTGTGAGAATGCTCTTGATATCATATCGGCCTATACCAATTTTCAGGTCCCTACCTTGAACCCTTTCACAGATATTCTGCTTGAAAAATTTAGTTTGTAAGGGAGGTGCCACGCACCTTCTCTGATAACCCAATTTTTTATGTGTGAGAATGCCTTTGATATCATATAGGTCTGTACCAATTTTCAGGTCCCTACCTTGAACCCTTTCACAGATATTCTGCTTTAAAAATTTAGTTTGTATGGGAGGTGCCACGTCCCCTTTTCTGATAACCCCCCTTTTTATACCTTTCATGAACATGAAATGGTATTATAACTTTGGTCCGATGTTTGTAAATATGAGAAGAAGAAGAGATAGACCCATCAATAAGTATACCGAAATGATCAGGATGACGAGATGAGTTGATTTAGCCATGTCCGTCTGTCCGTCTGTCTGTTTGAACGCAAACTAGTCCCTCAATTTTTGAAATATCTGGCTGAAATTTTGTATGTGGCCACCATTTTGTAATATAGGAATCATTTGTCGGAACTGACAAGATCGGACCAGTATAACATATAGCCCCCATACAACCGATTGTTCAGATATAAGGTTTTTTGGCCGAAACTTCCGCAATTAAAAAGTTAGGAACGTAAAATTTTGCAACTCGAGTAATTTCTATTTATGTAGTGTATATAGTGAAAATCAACGAGATCGGGCAAATGTAACATATAGCCCCCATACAACCGATTGTTCAGATATAAGAATTTTTGGCCAAAACTTCTGCAATTAAAAAGTTAGGAACGTAAAATTTTGCAACTCGAGTACTTTCTATTTATGTAGTGTATATAGTGAAAATCAACAAGATCGGGCAAATGTAACATATAGCCCCCATACAACCGATTGTTCAGATATAAGGTTTTTTGGCCAAAACTTCTGCAATTAAAAAGTTAGGACCGTAAAATTTTGCAACTCGAGTACTTTCTATTTATGTAGTGTATATATTGAAAATCAAAAAGATCGGGCAAATGTAACATATAGCCCCCATACAACCGATTGTTCAGATATAAGGTTTTTTGGCCAAAACTTCTGCAATTAAAAAGTTAGGAACATAAAATTTTGCAACTTGAGTACTTTCAATTTATGTAGTGTGTAGAGGAAAATCAAGAAGATCGGTTAAATATAACATATAGCCCCATACAACCGGTTGTTCCGATATAAGGTTTTTTGGCCAATACTTCCGCATTTAAAAAGTTAGGAACGTAAAATATTGCACCTTTAGTACTTTCTGCATATGTAATGTGTATAGTGTAAGTCAGTACAATTGAACACGTATAATATATAGCCTCCATACAATCGATTGTTCCGATAACTCGGATCCTATTATTTTGTAAGTTTTTTTAAATTATAACAAAGATGTGTAATGTGTATAGTAAATATAGTTAAATTGACACAGGCTGTACTGGGGATCGAACAGTGAAAATCGTGACGCTTATTCATGAAAGGTATATAGCCTTCGGCACAGCCGAAGACAGCTTTCCTTACTTGTTATGTGTGAGAATGCTTTTGATATCATATAGGCCTATACCAATTTTCAGGTCCCTACCTTGAACCCTTTCACAGATATTCTGCTTGAAAAATTGAGTTTGTATGGGAGGTGCCACGCCCCTTTTCTGATAACCCAATTTTTTATGTGTGAGAATGCTTTTGATATCGTATAGGTCTGTACCAATTTTCAGGTCCCTACCTTCCACCCTTTCACAGATATTCTGCTTGAAAAATTTACATTGTATGGGAGGTGCCACGTCCCCTTTTCTGATAACCCCCATTTTTATGCGTGAGAATGCTTTTGATATCATATAGGCCTATACCAATTTTCAGGTCTCTACCTTGAACCCTTTCACAGATATTCTGCTTGAAAAATTTAGTTTGTATGGGAGGTGCCACGCCCCTTTTCTGATAACCCAATTTTTTTATGTGTGAGAATGCTTTTGATATCAGGTAGGTCTATACGAATTTTCAGGTCTCTACCTTGAACCCTTTCACAGTTATTCTGCTTTAAAAATTTAGTTTGTGTGGGAAGTGCCACGCCCCCTTTTCTGATAATCCCCCTTTTCATGTATGAGAATGCTTTTGATATCATATATGTCTATACCAATTTTCAGGTCCCTACCTTGAACCCTTTCACAGATATTCTGCTTGAAAAATTTACTTTGTATGGGAGGTGCCACGCCCCTTTTCTCATAACCCCCCTTTTATGTGTGAGAATGCTTTTGACATCATATAGGTCTATACCAATTTTCAGGTCCCTACCATGAACCCTTTCACAGATATTCTGCTTGAAAAATTGAGTTTGTACGGGAGGTGCCAAGCCCCCTTTTATGATAACCCCCCTTTTTATGTGTGAGTATGCTTTTGACATCATATATGTAGGTCTATACCAATTTTCAGGTCGCTACCTCGAACCCTTTCATAGATATTCTGCTTGAAAATTTAGTTGGTATTAGAGGTGCCACGCCCCCTTTTCTGATAACACCCCTTTTTATGTGTGAGAATGCTTTTGACATCATATAGGTCTATACCAATTTTCAGGTCCCTACCATGAACCCTTTCACAGATATTCTGCTTTAAAAATTGAGTTTGTATGGGAGGTGCCACGCCCCCTTTTCTGATAATTCTTTTGACATTATATATGTCTATACCAATTTCCAGGTCCCTACCTTGAAGCCTTTAACAGATATTCTGCTTTAAAAATTGAGTTTGTATGGGAGGTGCCAAGCCCCCTTTTCTGATAACCTCCCTTTTTATGTGTGAGAATTCGTTTGGCATTATATAGCTCTGCACCAATTTTCAGGTCCCTACCGTGAACCCTTTCACAGATATTCTGCTTGAAAAGTTTACTTTGTATGGGAGGTGCCACGCCCCCTCTTCTCACAACCCCCCTTTTTATGTGTGAGAATGCTTTTGATATCATATAGGCCTATACCAATTTTCACGTCCCTACCTTGAACCCTTTCACAGATATTCTGCTTTAAAAATTTAGTTTGTATGGGAGGTGCCACGTCCCCTTTTCTGATAATCCCCCTTTTTATGTGTGGAAATGCTTTTGATTGCATATAGGTCTATACCAATTTTCAGGTCTCCCCTTTCACAGATATTCTGCTTTAAAAATTTAGTTTGTATGGGAGGTGCCACGCCCCTTTTCTGATAATCCCCCTTTTCATGTGTTAGAATGCTTTTGATATCATATAGATTTGTACCAATTTTCAGGTCCCTACCTCGAACCCTTTCACAGATATTCTGCTTTAAAAATTGACTTTGTATGGGAGGTGCCACGTCCCCTTTTCTGATAATGCTTTTGACATTATATATGTCTATACCAATTTTCAGGTCCCTACCTTGAACCCTTTCACAGATATTCTGCTTGAAAAATTTACTTTGTATGGGAGTTGCCACGCCCCCTTTTCTGATAACCCCCCTTTTTATGTGTGAGAATGCTTTTGACATCATATAGGTCTATACCAATTTTCAGGTCCCTACCATGAACCCTTTCACAGATATTCTGCTTAAAAAATTTAGTTTGTATGTGAGGTGCCAAGCCCCCTTTTATGATAACCCCCCTTTTTATGTGTGAGAATGCTTTTGACATCATATAGGTCTATACCAATTTTCAGATCCCTACCTTGAACCCTTTCACAGATATTCTGCTTTAAAAATTGAGTTTGTATGGGAGGTGCCAAGCCCCCTTTTCTGATAACCTCCCTTTTTATGTGTGAGTATTCTTAGGACATTATATAGCTCTGCACCAATTTTCAGGTCCCTACCTTGAACCCTTTCACAGATATTCTGCTTGAAAAATTTACTCTGTGTGGGAGGTGCCACGTCCCCTTTTCTGATAATGCTTTTGACATTATATATGTCTATACAAATTTTCAGGTCCCTACCTTAAACCCTTTCACAGATATTCGGCTTGAAAAATTTACTTTGTATGGGAGGTGCCACGCCCCCTTTTCTGATAACCCCATTTTTATGTGTGAGAATGCTTTTGACATCATATAGGTCTATACCAATTTTCAGGTCCCTACCATGAACCCTTTCACAGATATTCTGCTTGAAAAATTGAGTTTGTATGGGAGGTGCCAAGACAGAAATGTCTACACATTTCTGGTTTAATCGCGCAACCGTGTTCTCGAAACGTTTATCTATCGTCATCTCCTCTTTGTGCCACATTCGCAAACCTGCCTCTCGCGCTCACAGCTATAGTTGTGGTAGTGACGCTAGTGGTGGAAATACGCTAGAGCTGGGAGATGAGCGATTCTTGAGAACATTCGGCACACTGCCCTCCACCTAAGTCTGATCGTCCCGATCAGACACATTTCCCGATCCAAACGTTGCTAGCCTCTCCAGATGAACCACCTTCATTTTGTTTCGTGGTCTTCCAACAGTTTGTATGCGGTAGACAACATCATTTATCCGCTTTATTACTTTATATGGGCCTTCCCAGTTACATTGCAGTTTTGGGGACAAACCTTTCTTTCGTTGTGGGTTGTATAACAGCACTAAATCCCCTTCCTTAAAACCTTCCGAGTTGATGGCTTTGTCGTATCTGGCTTTCATCTTATCACTCATGATCTTCGTCCGTTGTCTTACAAGATCGTGTATTTCTCTCATTTCTTCTTCCAAGATGCTAGTGGATTTCCTGGCATTTATTCCTTCATCAGCATTTATCCCAAACTTCAAGTCAGCTGGCAACAGCAGATCATTCCCAAAAATTACTTTTGCCGGAGTCTGACCCGTTGTTTCATGTATTGCCGAGCGATATGCCATCAGGAACAAGGAGATGTGCGTATCCCAATCTTTCTGGAACTTATCGACTACTTTCCTCATGTGCTCTTCCAAGGTTCGATTGAAACGTTCCACCATGCCATCTGACTGAGGATGCAATGCAGTTGTTCGAGTTTTCCGAATACCCAATATCTTGCACATTTCTTGGAATACGACTGATTCGAAATTCCTGCCTTGGTCAGAATGTAACTCCATCGGTACACCAAACCTCGCTATCCAATTGTTAGTGAACACCTCTGCAATGGTTTCTGCCTCTTGATTTGGAATCGGGTAAACTTCTGGCCATTTGCTGAAATAGTCCATAACAACTAATACGTACTTGTTCCCGAGTTTAGGTAATGGTTAGTAGGAAATGGGCCAGCTACATCCATGGCAATCCTCTCAAACGGTGCACCTGTGTTGTACTGCTTCATCTGTCCATGACTTCTCGACTTCGGACCCTTTGCTTTGATGCACACCTCACAGTTGGCAATCCACTCCGCGATCGACTGCCGGCAACCAACCCAATAGAATCTCTGATTGACTTTCTCCAACGTTTTCGTGACTCCGAGATAACTTCCACTTGGGCCATTATGTAGCTCATTCAAAACATCAGAGATTTTCTTCCTTGGGACAACTACCAGCTTCCGAGCGCATTGACCATCTTCGCTTTCCCATACTCTATGTAAGCAACCGGATACCAATTTCAGACTGTTCCACTGTGCCCAATAAGACTTGGCAACAGGACTCTCTGCTGACATCTCCTCTCTTGTTGGTCGTTCGTTTTGCTCGATTCCTTGCATCACACGTACCAGATCTGGGTCCTCTAGCTGATGCTTCCTTAGTTGATCCATGTTCCATTCGTCCGTAGATGTTATAGTCATTAGCCGCACATCTATAACATCTTCCTTGGCCTCAGCTTTCGAACAATGCTTGCATTCTAGGTTACATGGTCGCCGGGACATTGCATCAGCATTGCCGTGGTTGCTGCCTTTGCGATGCTCTATGGAAAAGTCATAACTTTGTAGTCGCTCTATCCACCGTGCCAATTGACCTTCTGGATTACGGAACTGCAAGAGCCATTTCAAGGCTGCATGGTCTGTCCTGACGTGAAATCGCTGTCCATAGAGATACTTGTGGAAATGCTTGATGCACTCCACCAATGCCAGTAGTTCTCTCCGTGTTACACAATAGTTCCTTTCGGGCTTCCCAATTGTGCGGCTATAGTACGCCACTACCTTCTCCTGCCCATCCTACCTTCTCCTGCCAATCTGTGACAAAACCCCTCCAATCGCGTAACCGCTCGCGTCTGTATCCAAAATAAATGTTGAGCCTGGGATTGGATACGCTAACATTGGGGCAGTGCACAGCCGTTCCTTCAAGGTTTGGAAAGCCACTTCATGTTCCTTCTTCCAATCAAATGACATATTCTTCCTGGTCAACTCATGAAGGCTACTGGCTACGCTGGCGAAATTCGGTACAAATCGACGATAATACGTGCACAGTCCGAGGAAACTTCGTAGCTCATGTAAATTTTTCGGTCTTGGCCAATCCTTTACTGCTTCGATCTTCTCTTTAGCAGTGCAAATTCCCTCCGTAGTAACCTTGTGACCTAAGTAACTTACTTCCTTCTTGAACAATGCACACTTTTTGGAACTTAATTTCAGACCGGCGCCAGCTATCCTTTGGAAAACTTCCTCCAAGTTCTTAAGGTGTTCCTCAAAGCTTTTTCCCAGCACGATGATGTCATCCAGGTACACCAAACATGTTTTCCAATGCAGTCCTTTCAATACTTTATCCATGAGTCTCTCAAAAGTAGCTGGAGCGTTACATAGTCCAAAGGGCATTACCGTAAATTGCCACAGCCCCTCTCCAATGCTGAAGGCTGTCTTTTCCTTATCCTCATCTTTCACCTCTACTTGCCAATAGCCGCTTTTCAAGTCCAGTGTTGAGAACCATTTCGTACCAGATAGTGAGTCCAGAGTATCGTCAATTCTGGGTAATGGATAGCTGTCCTTTTTCGTTACGTCGTTCAACTTCCGGTAGTCCACACACAACCGCATTTTTCCATCCTTTTTCTTCACTAGCACTACCGGTGAGCTCCATGGACTAGCTGATGGTTCGATCACGCCGCTGTCACTCATTTCTTGTATAATTTCTCTTACCACTTGGCGTTTGGCCAATGGAACACTTCGAGGAGCTTGGCGGATTGGTCTCGCGTCACCGGTATCAATGCGATGCTTCACTACATTGGTCCGACCTGGTTTGGAGCCATCCTTGTCAAATATGGTAGAGTACTTTAGTAGAAGTTGGTTTGCCTTACTCTGGTGGTCTTCTTCGAGCTCTTGCGTCCACGCCGTGATATTATCTGATAGATTACTGTTGCTGGTAGAGACATTTCCCTGGAGCTGTTCACAGTTTATAATCACCTCCACCTCCTGACATTGTCCCAATATAGCTCCTTTGGAAAGCTTGTCATCTTGTTTTGTCATAGCCAGTGCTTTTCCTACTAGTATATCCGTCTTTGAATTGTTTGCTGCTTCGACAACCCACAATTTGTTTGTCCCATAATCTCCATCAATCCTTGCCCAAACGACTGCCTCCGACTTCGGTGGAATTTGTTGACTATCTTCCACGAGTACCCGCTTACTGATGTACTTGTTCTCGTAACCAAATTTGAGTGGCACATCCATGTTCTTATAGCTCATGGTCCTGTTTTGCATGTCGATCTTGATGCCTTGGTTGCTTAAGAAATCCACACCAACTATGATCTCATCAACAATATCTGCCACTATAAAATTGTGCAGTACGGTGACATTTCCAATTCCGATTTCACATGTTATTTCTCCTTGGACTTGAGTGTCCTCACCAGTCGCCGTACGCAATTTTGCTCCATGTAATGGCCTCACTTCTTTGTTGACTAAATCAGATCGAATGATGGAATGAGATGCGCCCGTATCAATAGTCAGTAAACGCTCTTTTCCGTCCACGAGTCCTCCAACAGTAACATTACTTGACTTCCTTCCGATCTGTGAGACAGAGATTATGGGGCATCCAATTGCGGGAGCCAGCCTACGCCCCTTGCGGCTGACTCTCTTTAGTTTAACGGTTGGTTGGATTGGGAGACTTGCTCATCTCCTTCAGCCTTGCGCTTACGTCCGCTTGCATTACTGGAATTATTGGAGCTAGATCCACAATAACGTGCAATATGACCAGATTTTCCGCACTTAATGGAGCCATCGCTTTTCTTCTGTACCCCATTCAATGCTTCCAAAATTTTGTCGATTTTGTTGACCAAGTCTGGCGTCTCCACTTCCACACGATGAGCTTTGTACAATGGTTTGCTCAAAAGAGATGCGGTTTCTTGAGTTAGAGCATGTGATACCGTCTCCGCAAATGATCTCTTTGGATTTGCATAGGTGGCCCGCTTCGTCTCCACGTCACGTATTCCATTTATGAAACTTTGGATTTTCACCCTCTCGATGTATTCCACTGGTGCGTCTGCGTTTGCTAGATGAGCCAACCTCTCGATGTCCGATGCAAACTCCTGTAATGTTTCGTTAGCCTTCTGGAAGCGATTCTGTAGCTCTATTTGATGTATCTGCCTTCTATGCTCGCTGCCGTAACGTCTTTCAACGGCTCCCATCAACGCTTCAAAGTTGTTTCTTTCAGCGTCCGGAATAGTCTGTAAGATTTCGGCTGCAGGTCCTTTCAATGCCACAAATAATGCAGCGACTTTGTCCTCAGCGCCCCAGTTGTTCACAGCTGCTGTCTTCTCAAATTGTAGCTTAAATACCTGGAAAGGAACAGAACCGTCAAAGGATGGGGTTTTTACCTTGGGCGTGCTTGTGGAAACACTTGGACGATTCAGCTGCAACTCCTGGATACGAGATTTTAACGCATCCACCTCAGCTTCGATCTTATCCTGTCGTCCACTGACAACTTCTAGCTGCGATGAGACTCTTTGCTCTTGTGCCTCTAGTTTTAACGTTATGCGTGTTTCCTGTTCCATCAACTCTTCCTTGATCTGTGACGCCATGTATGCCTTCTGTTCTTCTAACTGAGATGCCAATCGTATCTCTTGTTGTTCCAACTTTGATGCCATGCGTGTCTCTTATTGTTCCATGCAAGTTTTCTGTTCTTCAAACTTTGATGTTATATTCGTCGACATCTGAGCCAATACAGCCAACAGCGAGTTTGTGTCCACATTTGCCACTGAATCCGGAGTATCCTTTTGCTCTTCTATTTTCGTCGCTCCCTCTTCCGAAAGCTGAAAAACATAATCGTCAACGTTGATTCCTTCCGCATCCATAGCCTCGCGTAGACGTGATTGTAGCTCTGGCTTATTGCCTGTTGTTACCATTCCACGTTTCTCCAACTCGTTTTTGAGTTGTTGGATCTTCAAGTCATTAAACTTTGCCATATCCTTGCAATGTCCTTGTTACCTTTACAATGTCCTAGTTATCCTTTTCAATGTCCGTGTTATCCTTTTCAATGTCCTTGTATTTATTTAACAATCCCACTTCTGACACCAATTGTGACGAATTCGATGATTCCTTGATTGTTTTCCCTGAGTTCGATCACTGTACGTTAAATAAAACACTCCGATTCTGTTTAATAAGTAGTACGCTTTATTCAGTACTAAAAACCGTAGTACAATATCGCGGGTTAATTCACTGTTCAGTACTTCACTGTACAACACTTCAAAATAAACTGATTTGATTTGCGTTGTCTTTGCGCGGTTTATATACCCTAGCAGACAGCAGCTTCACAACCTAGAAATGTCTACACATTTCTGGTTTAATCGCGCAACCGTGTTCTCGAAACGTTTATCTATCGTCATCTCCTCTTTGTGCCACATTCGCAAACCTGCCTCTCGCGCTCACAGCTATAGTTGTGGTAGTGACGCTAGTGGTGGAAATACGCTAGAGTTGGGAGATGAGCGATTCTTGAGAACATTCGGCACAATATTATAAAAAAAAAATTTCGATAGGTGGCGCGTGGGTCGCTATATTTTCAAAATTCGCATTTATGGTCCGATTTAGCTGAAATTCGTAACATGTATTACTACCATGAAAAGAAATATTTTTGTAAAAAAAAATTCCGCTAGGTGGGGCTGAGATAGCGGTAATAAAAACTCAATATCGTAATTATGGACCGATTTGGCTGATATTTTACGTGTGTGTTACTTCATTAATTTCTAAACGTTAAAAAAAAATTGGACCCGCTAGGTGGCGCGTGAGTCGCTTTATTTGATAATTACGAAGGTCTGTTTTCAGTGTCGATTAATTCGTTTTTCAACGAACTTCCCGTTGAGGTAGGATCTTGAAATTTTCATCATCGCTTAGTTTTATACCCCAATGCACTATAATAAAAAAATAATTCCGATAGGTGGCGCAGGGGTAGAGATATTTGAAAAATTTAATTTACAGAGATTTTACTTTCGATTTTGAACTAACTCCCCGTTGAGCTGGGGTTTCGAAATTTTCACCATCGATCAGGTTTTACTGACAATGCATTATACAAAAAAAAAAAATCTAAAATATTGCTTTATTTGCAAAAACCCAATCATCACCCAAGTTTAGTCGTTTTTCCCTATTGCCATAGAAAGAAGATTGGAATTCGACGCGTGGTGTATTCCAAAAGTACCTTTACTTACCACGCGGCGAATTCCTTTACTCTTATGAGCATTGTCTATTGATATGCAGGTGGCGCTGAAGAATGCAACAATCGGCTAATTCCTTCACTCTTTTGAGCAATTATGCATAAAAAGTTGGCTCTGCTGATTTTGAATTATTAAATTGAAGAAAAAAGGAAACAGCTAATTATTATTGAAACGCTGTTCTAATTAATTATAAGCTTTTATTTAGTTTCACCTGACGGCTGTCTGTAATCAAATCTTGCAAGCTAAATTTGATACACTTCCCGGTGTCCGATTGATCTGAAATTCTGCTCCCATGTATAACCCCGATGACAATGCAATATTATAAAAAAAAATTCGATAGGTGGCGCGTGGGTCGCTATATTTTCAAAATTCGCATTTATGGTCCGATTTAGCTGAAATTCGTAACATGTATTACTACCATGAAAAGAAATATTTTTGTAAAAAAAAATTCCGCTACGTGGGGCTGAGATAGCGGTAATAAAAACTCAAAATCGTAATTATGGACCGATTTGGCTGATATTTTACGTGTGTGTTACTTAATTAATTTCTAAATGTTAAACAAAAATTGGACCCGCTAGGTGGCGCGTGAGTCGCTTTATTTGAGAATTACGAAGGTCTGTTTTCAGTGTCGATTAATTCGTTTTTCAACGAACTTCCCTTTGAGGTAGGATCTTGAAATTTTCATCTTAGCTTAGTTTTATACCCCAATGCACTATAATAAAAAAATAATTCCGATAGGTGGCGCAGGGGTAGAGATATTTGAAAAATTTAATTTACAGAGATTTTGCTTTCGATTTTGAACTAACTCCCCGTTGAGCTGGGGTTTTGAAATTTTCACCATCGATCAGGTTTTACTGACAATGCATTATACAAAAAAAAAATCTAAAATATTGCTTTATTTGCAAAAATCCAATCATCACCCAAGTTTAGTCGTTTTTCCCTATTGCCATAGAAAGAAGATTGGAATTCGCCGCGTGGTGTATTCCAAAAGTACCTTTACTTACCACGCGGCGAATTCCTTTACTCTTATGAGCATTGTCTATTGATATGCAGACGGCGCTGAAGAATGCAACATTCGGCTAATTCCTTCACTCTTTTGAGCAATTATGCATAAAAAGTTGGCTCTGCTGATTTTGAATTATTAAATTGAAGAAAAAAGGAAACAGCTAATTATTATTGAAACGCAGTTCTAATTAATTTATTAGATTTTACTGATTGTGTTTTCATTCGCGTGATTCAAGTGCTAGAATTAAGTGTTAATGTAATATGAGAAATAAAATTAAAGAAAAAAAAACTTTTTATAAGCTTTTATTTAGTTTCACCTGAAGGCTGTCTGTAATCAAATCTTGCAAGCTAAATTTGATACACTTCCCGGTGTCCGATTGATCTGAAATTCTGCACCCATGTATAACCCCGATGACAATGCAATATTATAAAAAAAAATTTCGATAGGTGGCGCGTGGGTCGCTATATTTTCAAAATTCGCATTTATGGTCCGATTTAGCTGAAATTCGTAACATGTATTACTACCATGAAAAGAAATATTTTTGTAAAAAAAAATTACCCTAGGTGGGGCTGAGATAGCGGTAATAAAAACTCAAAATCGTAATTATGGACCGATTTGGCTGATATTTTACGTGTGTGTTACTTAATTAATTTCTAAATGTTAAAAAAAAATTGGACCCGCTAGGTGGCACGTGAGTCGCTTTATTTGAGAATTACGAAGGTCTGTTTTCAGTGTCGATTAATTCGTTTTTCAACGAACTTCCCGTTGCAAAATAACAAAAAAATAATTCCGATAGGTGGCGCACGAGTAGAGATATTCGAAAGTTTTCATTCCAGGAAATTTTGCTTTTGATATTGTACTAACTTGCAGTTAAGATGGGATTTTGCAAATTTCCATCATCGTTCAGGCTTCGCTAACAGTAAATAAAAAAATTAGCTTAATTTCAAAAATCCCATTTATCGTTTAGTTTAGTCTTTATTCCAATATCCCAAAAGTAACTTTATTAACCACGCGGCTTTATTGTAAAAGATTCTATGTTTTCTGTTGCTGCTAGCAGCCGATTGATGTCGCTGCGACATTATTTCCTCTTTGCCGCACGGCTTTATAGCGGCGTCACAATCAATGTTTGCCGCAGCATTAGGTATTGACAGATGAGTTAAACGTGTGTATTTAGGTAGAGAACGACACATTGCGCATCACGAGCGACATCTGACATGCAAAAGTTGCCAACTTTCAACTTTGTATGCATGAAAAGCATAAGAAGAAGCATTTTACGCTTGGCTCTCATATAGTTGATTGTGCCGCTGTTGCTGTGACGCATAAGTTTGCGTTAAATGCATGTACATACGAAACTTGGTTGTCACGCGGTTTTTGACATTGTACCTTTAAAGATAAATTGGCTTTAGTACAATATCAAAAGTTGACTTCAAAGAAGCCGTGTAATGTTGATGCATTAAAAGAAATGTATCGGATGAGGAATGTTAAAATAACTAAGTAAAGATTGCATAACTAATTTAAAAAAAAAAAAAAAAAAAACTAATGGCGGCGATATACCTACAGGTTATCATCATAACCTCTAACGAGATTTTTAGCCAAGCTTCTCTTTCCAACTTGTGGTGTGTTGCTTTTTGAGTTTTTCCTACACGTTGGCGGGACCTACAGTTTTTTGCCGACTCCGAACGGCACTTGCAAAGCAAATGAATTTTTTGCTGAGAAGCTTCTCATGGCAGAAATACACCCGGAGAGTTTGCCAAACTACTGCCGAGGGGCGACCCCGTTTTAGAAAAATTCTTTTTCTAAATAATTTTTGATGTTACTTTTGCCGGGCATCGAACCGCCACGACTTGGTGTAGAAGGCCGAACACTTAACCGCTACACCACGGCGGCCGCCGTTTATATTTAAAATAAATTCAAGAAAAAAGATGTTCTAAGCACAAGCTTATAGGTATATTTCTTGTTGATAAACCGAACTAAAAAGTAAAAAATAAAATTAAAGAAAAAAAAACTTTTTTAAAAAAGAATGCTTTTGACATCATATAGGTCTATACCAATTTTCAGGTCCCTACCTTGAACCCTTTTACAGATATTCTGCTTTAAAAATTTAGTTTGTATGGGAGGTGCCACGCCCCCTTTTCTGATAACCCCCTTTTTTAGTTATAAACCTTCTCCACATGTATCTTTTCAATGTGGCAAAGTTTGGTTAAAATCGGTTCAGCCATTCTCCGTAAAGTTCATTACAACGCGAAAAACTGTTTAATTTTTATATATGTACATATATAGATATAGATATAGAATATAGATGTCTTAAACAAATATTAAATAATGAAAAGAAACAAGAAATATTGGAATAAATAAAGGATATTTGGTTTTACGACAACTTTATTAAGGGTCCCGTACGATATGTCGAAAAAAAAATGTCGAATTTCCAAGACCGAATTTAAAAAAATTTTAAAATACCGAAGAGATTTTTGACCGAAAAAAAAAATGTCGAAAAAGTGCAAATGACCGAAAAAGGTCGAAATTTGGATGCTTAATGTAAAACTTCGGAAATTTGAGTTTAACAACGTGTTTTATGACAGTATACAATTATTTATCACTTCCTCTTACCAAGCCTATTCAAATTTTCCCCTTGTTAGAGGTAACAACAGAAATATTCTCAGACATTTTCGGGCTACAAACTGCACATGTAAAAATTAAGATTGAGAATGACTTATGATTTGTACTTATTAAAAGCATAACACTAATCATTTGGTAATGATCATTTCGAGAAAGTTACCGTTATCTTTTTGAGCTAAACTATGCTGGAGTCACCAATGGCAAAAATACATCGATGGGTCTTTGATGCGAAGTCTATGTACATTTGTTTCGCTATATATGTACATCGATGCTTCGACTTGGTTAGAAGTATTCTAATATGTGTATATTTTTCTTATTACGTGCATATTTTTGAACAAGGAAAAGATGTTGGTCCAATTTACTTTTGTTTTTGGACAAGTGAGAAACCAAAATAACGTTTAAACGTTCAAAACTTCACAATTTTTATAGAAACATCGATACATCAAATATTTACGTGACTATAAAAGTCGCCAAAAATGAAAATTTTTCTGACATCTTTAAACCGGAGATTCGTTTCTGAGAGGTTGTTGTTAATTATATTGAGAAGAGCTTAAGAGTTTGTGCTTGTAACTTTACCGTCAGGTTTTATATTTGCTTCCCCCTCCCAATCCAGGGTGTTATGCGAAACCGTGCCCATTGGACGTTTGCAGCCGGGAGGCAAATCCTGGCTGTATTTGAACGGAGCCTCTCTGATACCGGGTCGCCTCAGAGAGTAAGCATGGCCTTACCGCGGTACGGGGCTCTGCCGCGGCGGACGACACATTTTCCCCTACTCTTCTCTTGACCCTAAGCTGGCCTTGTCCGGCGACAGGTCGTACGAACAAGATGAACTCAAATAACCCAAATAAAAACGATAAAACTAAAAAACAAACAACGCCAAATTTCACTCCTCAGCAAAGGAGAGCTATGGAGGAACAGGCGAGAAAGCAACAACAACGCCGGAGGACAACCTCCGTTCCACAATCAAGGGGGGGATCGACAGCGATGGCAACTACGAGTCGGTCAACCAACCCTCTATCGACTAAGATTGACTTGATGGGAGCTAGCACCAGTGCGGTTGCCAACGCAACTAAGCGGACAACGGCGGATGCTAAACTCCCATCAACCGCTGATATGAAAACCAGTATCTTTACGTCTGTGGCAGCGGTCTCACGACCTGGCCTCGGAGTTTCGAAGGAGAAGGAAGCTGCAACTGAGATTTCGGCAAGGAGAGCGACCGCGATGGCAACTACGGGTCCGCACTCCCAGGAGACATCTCCCCGCCGCTTCACATACCACGAGAAAAGATTGGCTGCAAAGATCCTGAAGAGGTATGAAGGGGTACCGCAGGAATCGCTGTCGCCAAATTCCAGTAAATCGGTAGAGCTAGCGAAAGCTGTGATACCGGATTTCCAATATTCGTACATGCCAAAGAGGTTAAAAGTTAACCCTTTCAAGCGCCAGAGATCGGACCTGGAGTTAAATCCCCCTCCCAAGCGGCATCAGAAGACCCCTAGAGCGGGCAAACTAAGCTTTGCTGAGGTAACCAAGGACAGGATCCTTATAGGCGTCCTTGACCGAGGCAATGACCGTCTGGCCATCCCTAAGGACCGGTGGCGTTACGTGCGAAATGAACTCGGCAACATTCTTCTCAATGTTGCTCCAGAGTTTCCGGGTAGTTCGGCGCGAGCGGGTTGGCACCAGGGTCAGATTAAATTACTCGCATGCGAGGATGCAAAAACCGTAGTACTGTACAAGGCGGCAGCTGCTAAGCTGGGTGAAGTCTACAAGGGCGCAAAGATAGAGATCGTCGACTGGAAGGACATTCCAGCTCGTCCAAGGGCAAGGGCGTGGATTCCGGCCATCCCTGACGAACCCGAGAGAATTCTCGGGATGCTACGGCTAATGAATCCGTCCCTGCCAACGCATGACTGGAGTGTCAATCTGGTCGGGGATGCGGTAGGGCCCGACAGACAGGTGGTGTTCACCATGAATAAAGAGTCAATCGAGCCCCTCAAAAAGTGCAATGGCCTAGTACATTACAGCGTAGGCCAGATCGTTATCCACGTATATCGTGGTGATGCTCAGCGCGCTGCCTTCTCGGCTGCTCCGGGGGAACCGGAAAACGAAATACCAGAAGAGGAAGCGGAGGATTCCGATGCGGAAAGCATGTTATCCGCCACGTCCCTTGGCGATAGCGCTGTGAACAACTCGGAGATGGAGGACAGCCTACAGGACGAGGAAGTCCTCGACGTCACGGTGGTAGCAGCCAACGCTGAGCGATTAACATCTAACGCTACAGACAGCAAGACACCTGCAACGCCATATCGGGCAGTTAATCGGAACAACTCGTCGTTGATAGGCAACCTCCGGGATGGGGCAAACCTCGACTATATGGGGACGGCAGGGAAGTCTGTGCGCTCTCATGTTGGTGGTGCTTCAGATTAATCTGCACAAATCTAAAGTAGCTTCGGCTGCTTTAAGTAGTCGTCTTTCTAAAGGCGACGTGGATGTGGTCCTCATCCAAGAATCCTGGGTCAATAGCTCGAGAATCTGCGGATTGGGGACTAAGGGCTTCAAGCTCATTCGAGCCAGCGAGGAGAGCAAAGTCAGAACGTGTATTCTGGTCAAGTCTGAGTTGAACTCCTTTCTCCTACCTAATTACACCAATGGGGATATTACCGCTATCAGTCTAACGGTCGACAGCACCCGCCTGACGGTGGCTTCGGTCTATATGCCCTACGACGCCGAAGAACCCCCACCACAAAGGGAGGTGAAAGACCTGGTGTCAAATTTCTGCACGGGTAATCTTATTATTGGAACGGACGCTAATGCTCACCATGTCCAATGGGGGAGCTCCGACATCAATGCCAGGGGCGAGCCTCTGTTTGATTACCTCTTAACAACCAACCTGGTGATTTGCAACGTGGGTAATAAGCCTACTTTTATCACTAAGACCCGCAGGGAGGTCATAGACCTCACTATCTGTAGTGAAGGCGCTTATGAGTGGGTCAGAAAATGGCGGGTTCTGGAAGAACATTCTTTCTCCGACCACCGTTACATAGAAATGGTTTTAGACTTTATTGTAGAACAACCAATCATGAAGCGCAATCCACGTAACACTGATTGGCAGTTACACAATGAAATATTAGACAGAGAACCACCAGTACTGCCCTCACAAGCCCCCTCATCAGTAGAGGAGCTGGAGGATCTTGTTACTACATTTACATCGGCGCTCTCAAATGCTCTAGGACAGGCTTGTCCAGTGCCAAAACCACGCGGTAAACACAGGCCATATTGGTGGTCCTACGATTTGGACTCGCTCCGAATATCATGCCGGAAACAATTTAACAAGGCCAAGAGCTTCGGCTCTGAGCCTCATTGGCACGAATATAAAGCTAAACTAAGGGCCTACAAAAAAGCTCTGAGACAGGCGAAGAGAACCTCGTGGAGAAATTTCTGCACTGGCGTCGAAAAGGTCGACGACACAGCGAGACTTAGACGAGTCCCCTCGAAAAGTAAAACAACCATCAGCTATCTGCGAAAACCTGACGGATCCTGGACCAGCACGGAAGAGGAAACCCTTGAGCTGCTCTTGAATACACATTTTCCGGGGAATCTGCATGATGCACCACTAGCACCTGCAACAAACCTGGCAGTAAATATACCCATCACTGAGGAAAGAGTAAGGTGGGCAGTTAAGAGCTTTGAACCATATAAGGCTGCCGGGCCGGACGGGATTATCCCCGCGCAACTTATAAACACGTTGGAGACATCAGCTAAATGGCTGGTATTTCTCTTCACAGCCTGCCTGGCTCTCAACCACATTCCGGGCTCCTGGAGAAGCGCCACGGTAGTGTTTATCCCTAAGGCTGGGAAGGCATCCCACTACGAGCCAAAAGACTACAGACCGATCAGTCTCTCGTCCTTTGTACTAAAAACCTTTGAAAGGATACTAAGCGACTACCTCTTAACAACTATTGATAGCAACCTTATCTCTAGCTATCAGCATGCATACACCAAGGGTAAATCAACAGAAACCGCTCTGCACAGCCTAGTGTCTGTCATTGAGAAATCGCTGTGTGAAAAGGACTACTGTCTCGTGGCCCTCCTAGACATTGAGGGGGCTTTCAACAATATAAGCCCGGAGGCTATCAACTCCGCTCTAACTAATCTGGGCGTAGATAGACCTCTAACTGATTTAATTGACCAACTTTTAAGGTGAAGGAAAATAGCTTCTTCACTTGGTACGGTTGAGTTATCACGTTATGTCACAAGGGGAACACCACAGGGTGGTGTTCTTTCGCCGCTTTTATGGAACCTCACAGTCAACTCGTTGCTACGTGACACAAGCTGGGGGGGCGGGAAGATAGTGGCATACGCAGACGATTTAGCTATTGCATTCAGAGGCAAGTTCCCACAAACTCTGTGTGACCTGATGCAAGTAGCACTGCGAGAAGTTTCGGCGTGGTCCTCTCGCTGCGGACTTAGTATCAACCCAGGGAAGGTGGAACTTGTCCTCTTCACCAACCGGTACAAAATACCGCCACTAAGCCTACCAGAACTAGATGGCACGCGCCTGGGCTTGTCGGATAAGGCCAAGTTTCTAGGCATAGTTCTGGACAGGAAATTGAATTGGAAGGAGAATGTTCTTCAGCGCCAGAAGAAAGCTTGCATCGCTCTTTACACATGCAAAAGAGCCATTGGCAAAAAATGGGGGCTCAGCCCTAAAGTATGCAGTTGGATCTACACGGCCATCATTCGCCCAATCATGCTTTATGGAGTCGTCGTATGGTGGCCTGCGCTGAGCAAGGCAACATACCTGAATCTGTTGCGGAAAGTCCATAGATCCAATATGATCTGTATAAGCGGTGCGCTAAGGACAACGCCCAACGAAGCCCTCCAGGTCATTCTGGGCATTTTGCCACTTGATCTGGAAGGGTTTCGGTCAGCGGCGGCATCAGCTCTGCGCCTAAGAGAAACCTCCAGTTGGGCTGCGGGTACTATTGGACACTCCAGTATTCTGGAATCTTACAGCTTTCTCCCTCTAAGCACAGATCGTTGTGCGACTACTACAGTCGGGGATAGCTGTTTCAAAATAAACATTCCCAGCAGAGAAGACTGGGAGAGGACGGATTGGTGTCCCGAAACAAATGGTGGCACTTCCATATACACCGACGGCTCGAAGTTGGACGGCAGAGTTGGAGGAGGAGTTTATTCAAGGGATTTGGACCTTGAGCTCTCCTTCAGACTACCTGATCATTGTAGCGTCTTCCAGGCGGAAGTCTCGGCAATCCTGGACGCCGCGGCCTGGTTAAGCAAGCGTGTTATCGGAGAAGATATCGCTATTTTCAGCGATAGCCAAGCGGCCATCAAATCCCTTGGCTCATACACGTTCAACTCTGAACTGACGCTCAGCTGTCGTCGATCTCTTCAGGAGATGGCCCAACAGAACCGCGTAAACCTCATATGGGTCCCGGGACATAGGACATTGAGGGAAATTGTAAGGCAGACGAGCTTGCCAGGCAGGGCACGACCAAGCAGGTTCTTCAGGATAAAGAGCGCTTAGGTATGCCGTTTGCCACATGCAAACTAATGCTGAAGGAGCACACACTCCGTCAAGCCAACGAAAGATGGCTGCTATCCCCAGGGTGTCGCATATCGAAACAAACCTGGCCAAAATGGGATCTTAAAAGGTCTAGACGCATTTATGCCCTAACTAGGAGGGAAATCTGCATATTGATAGGGGTATTAACCGGTCACTGCCTCATTGGTAGGCATGCAGAAAGGCTAGGTGTGCCCTACCTACGATGCTGCAGGAGTTGCAAAGATGATGAGGAGGAGGAAACAGTGGAGCACCTCATCTGCAACTGTCCGGCTTTAAGCGGCGAGAGAACGCGATTTTTGGGAGTTCCGTTCCTGGATAGCCTAAGCCAGATCGCGGAAATGGACATAAAGGACTTGATGCGCTTCATAAAGTCATCTAAGTGGTTCGAGGAGGAGTAACGGTGTCGGTTTAGGAGTGTCAGTCCCGGGATTCTGCTATGTGGAAAATCCCAACAACTCAGGGATTTTCCATATGGCTGGGTCCCGGGACTGACTTTCCTTGTGTTGGTGGTATCACAACGGGCCTTTCAAAACTGGCCTAAGTGTGCCTCTGCGGCAGCCACTTGAACCTAACCTAACCTTTATATTTGCTTGCAAGAGCTATTGCAAAACACTAGAAAAATAATACCTAACATTAATATATAAGATGTTGAAACAATGTAATGAATGATGTGTTAAATTCGCGCGAATTTTACACATCATTCATTACATTGTTTCTACATCTTATATATTTTTTTTCGACATTTTTTCGAGACATTTTTTTTTTCGACCTTTTGTGTTTTCGGCAAATTTTTTTTCGACATTTTTAGTTTCGACTTCTTTTTTTTCGACATATCGTACCAGACCCCTTTACTTAGCGTTCAAGGAAGGGTCCCGTACGATATGTCGAAAAAAAAATGTCGAATTTCCAAGACCGAATTTAAAAAAAATTTAAAATACCGAAGAGATTTTTGACCGAAAAAAAAAGGTCGAAAAAATGCAAATGACCGAAAAAGGTCGAAATTTGGATGCTTAATGTAAAATTTCGGAAATTTGAGTTTAACAACGTATTTTATGACAGTATACAATTATTTATCACTTCCTTACCTCTTACCAAGAACTTTTCAACCATTTTCCAATACAAAGCCTTTTCACATTTTCCCCTTGTTAGAGGTAACAACAGAAATATTCTCAGACATTTTCGGGCTACAAACTGCACATGTAAAAATTAAGATTGAGAATGACTTATGATTTGTACTTATTAAAAGCATAACACTAATCATTTGGTAATGATCATTTCGAGAAAGTTACCGTTACTGAGTTAACTATGCTGGAGTCACCAATGGCAAAAATAAATCGATGTGTCTTTGATGCGAAGTCTATGTACATTTGTTTCGCTTGTTTACTTCGACTTAGTTAGTTTTGTAATATGTGTATATTTTTCTAATTACGTGCATATTTTTGAACAAGGTAAAGATGTTGGTCCAATTTACTTTTGTTTTTTGACAAGTGAGAAACCGAAATAACGTTTAAACGTTCAAAATTTCGCAATTTTTATAGAAACATCGATACATCAAATATTTACGTGACTATAAAAGTCGCCAAAAATCAAAATTTTTCTGACATTTTTAAACCGGAGATTCGTTTCTGAGAGGTTGTTGTTAATTATATTGAGAAGAGCTTAAGAGTTTGTGCTTATAACTTTACCGTCAGGTTTTATATTTGCTTGCAAGAGCTATTGCAAAACACTAGAAAAATAATACTCAACATTAATATATAAGATGTAGAAACAATGTAATGAATGATGTGTTAAATTCGCGCGAATTTTACACATCATTCATTACAGTGTTTCTACATCTTATATATTTTTTTTTCGACATTTTTTCATTCGAAATTTTTTTTCGAGACATTTTTTTTTCGACCTTTTGTGTTTTCGACAAATTTTTTTTCGACATTTTTTTTCGACATTTTTAGTTTCGACTTCTTTTTTTTCGACATATCGTACCAGACCCTTCAAGGAATTGTGACACGCCAGGGGGGTCTGGTACTATAAGTCGAAAAAAAATGTCGAAACTCAAAATGTCGAAAATAAAATTTTCGATATTTATACCTTTCATGAACATGAAATGGTATTATAACTTTGGTCCGATGTTTGTAAATATGAGAAGAAGAAGAGATAGACCCATCAATAAGTATACCGAAATGATCAGGATGACGAGATGAGTTGATTTAGCCATGTCCGTCTGTCCGTCTGTCTGTTTGAACGCAAACTAGTCCCTCAATTTTTGAGATATCTGGCTGAAATTTTGTATGTGGCCACCATTTTGTAATATAGGAATCATTTGTCGGAACTGACAAGATCGGACCAGTATAACATATAGCCCCCATACAACCGATTGTTCAGATATAAGGTTTTTTGGCCAAAACTTCTGCAATTAAAAAGTTAGGAACGTAAAATTTTGCAACTCGAGTACTTTCTATTTATGTAGTGTATATAGTGAAAATCAACAAGATCGGGCAAATGTAACATATAGCCCCCATACAACCGATTGTTCAGATATAAGGTTTTTTGGCCAAAACTTCTGCAATTAAAAAGTTAGGAACGTAAAATTTTGCAACTCGAGTACTTTCTATTTATGTAGTGTATATAGTGAAAATCAACCAGATCGGGCAAATGTAACATATAGCCCCCATACAACCGATTGTTCAGATATAAGGTTTTTTGGCCAAAACTTCTGCAATTAAAAAGTTAGGAACGTAAAATTTTGCAACTCGAGTACTTTCTATTTATGTAGTGTATATAGTGAAAATCAACAAGATCGGGCAAATGTAACATATAGCCCCCATACAACCGATTGTTCAGATATAAGGTTTTTTGGCCAAAACTTCTGCAATTAAAAAGTTAGGAACGTAAAATTTTGCATCTCGAGTACTTTCTATTTATGTAGTGTATATAGTGAAAATCAACAATATCGGCCAAATTTAACATATAGCCCCCATACAACCGATTGTTCAGATATAAGGTTTTTTTCCCAAAACTTCTGCAATTACACAGAGCCAAAAATGCCTAATAAAATTAATAAGATTGTCTTTATGAACGGTTTTCAGGCTCAGGGGTAGTCAAGACGGCGGAAACGAAAAAAAAACCATACGCAAATCTATTTGGTTTAATGAGGAAATTCTTATTGATATTATCAAGTGCAATTTCTTCTTTTTTCTTTGCGATTTCTTTTTATATGTGTTATTAATAAGAAAATCTTCTCGAAATTTCTGTCAAAATATTGAAAAAAAGCTGAAAGAGAAAAACTTCTTATTTTAATAAGATGATCTTAGGGTTCCTAACAAGAAGATTTGACTTATTAACAGATTTCCGCATAATTGTATGTGTTAATAAGACGATCTTAGGGTTCCTAACAAGAAGATCTGACTTATTAACTGATTTCCGCATAATTGTATGTGTTAATAAGACGATCTTAGGGTTCCTAACAAGAAGATTTGACTTATTAATGTTTTCAAAGGGAAAACATATTTCCGCATAATTTTATGTGTTAATAAGACGATCTTAGGGTTCCTAACAAGAAGATTTGACTTATTAACAGATTTCCGCATAATTGTATGTGTTAATAAGACGATCTTAGGGTTCCTAACAAGAAGATTTGACTTATTAATGTTTTCAAAGGGAAAACATATTTCCGCATAATTTTATGTGTTAATAAGACGATCTTAGGGTTCCTAACAAGAAGATTTGACTTATTAACAGATTTCCGCATAATTGTATGTGTTAATAAGACGATCTTAGGGTTCCTAACAAGAAGATTTGACTTATTAATGTTTTCAAAGGGAAAACATATTTCCGCATAATTTTATGTGTTAATAAGACGATCTTAGGGTTCCTAACAAGAAGATTTGACTTATTAATATTTTCAAAGGGAAATCTTGCATCATCATCAGCAGACATCATGTAGAACAATTATACGCTGAGAAGCAGAAGTACCCGATGGCTCGATGGTAAGCACCTGTGTTCAGCATTCAATATGTGGTTAGTTCGCGGTGGAGGCAATATGGCAAGTGTGGAAGGCAATGTAAGGAAGAGTGCGGTGAGATGGCTTGAAGGAAATATAAAAAGGCAACATAAGAAGGTAAAGGCAATACAAGAGAAATCTAAAACTGAATCGTAACTGATAATCTGAAGTTCTCGAAGACAATATAAGAACTCTGAAATATAATTTTTATTTTCTTCTCAATATGTGATTTCATTTTGAAAACATTAATAAGTCGAATCTTCTTGTTAGGAACCCTAAGAAATCAGTTCGTTTTCTGCAAGATTTCCCTTTGAAAACATTAATAAGTCAAATCTTATTAACACATACAATTATGCGGAAATATGTTTTCCCTTTGAAAACATTAATAAGTCAAATCTTCTTGTTAGGAACCCTAAGATCGTCTTATTAACACATACAATTACGCGGAAATATGTTTTCCCTTTGAAAACATTAATAAGTCAAATCTTCTTGTTAGGAACCCTAAGATCGTCTTATTAACACATACAATTACGCGGAAATATGTTTTCCCTTTGAAAACATTAATAAGTCAAATCTTCTTGTTAGGAACCCTAAGATCGTCTTATTAACACTTACAATTATGCGGAAATCTGTTAATAAGTCAAATCTTCTTGTTAGGAACCCTAAGATCGTCTTATTAACACATACAATTACGCGGAAATATGTTTTCCCTTTGAAAACATTAATAAGTCGAATCTTCTTGTTAGGAACCCTAAGAAATCAGTACGTTTTTTGCAAGATTTCTCTTTGTAAAGATTAATAAGATTTTCTCTTCAAAAATAAAAAGAACTTCTTCTTGAAGAAAATCTATAGAGATATCATATGACTTTTGTTCTATTTTATTAGGCAGTGTTGGCTCTGTGTAAAAGTTAGGAACGTAAAATTTTGCAACTCGAGTACTTTCTATTTATGTAGTGTATATAGTGAAAATCAACAAGATCGGGCAAATGTAACATATAGCCCCCATACAACCGATTGTTCAGATATAAGGTTTTTTTTGCCAAAACTTCTGCAATTAAAAAGTTAGGAACATAAAATTTTGCAACTTGAGTACTTTCAATTTATGTAGTGTGTAGAGGAAAATCAAGAAGATCGGGTAAATATAACATATATTTAGCCCCATACAACCGGTTGTTCCGATATAAGGTTTTTTGGCCAATACTTCCGCATTTAAAAAGTTAGGAACGTAAAATATTTCACCTTTAGTACTTTCTACATATGTAATGTGTATAGTGTAAGTCAGTACAATTGAACACGTATAATATATAGCCTCCATACAATCGATTGTTCCGATAACTCGGATCCTATTATTTTGTAAGTTTTTTTTTAATTATAACAAAGATGTGTAATGTGTATAGTAAATATAGTTAAATTGAAACAGGCTGTACTGGGGATCGAACAGTGAAAATCGTGACGCTTATTCATGAAAGGTATATAGCCTTCGGCACAGCCGAAGACAGCTTTCCTTACTTGTTTTTATTAATTCGAATATGTGAAAATATGGAGACATACATATCTTAATATAGCTATAGAAAAAACTAATATATTAAAGCTTAACTTGAGAAGCGCAAATTGCTTGTTATGTTATATCGTCGAGTTCATTGCAAAATTTGATATGTGCATCTGGAAAGCGTAAAACGCGTTTTCAACACAGCGCATAAAATCTGTTTTTTTGAAAGATATTTACTTCTGAAACAGTAAAATAATCCCAAAATATGACCAACAGCGTTAATATATACATTAATACTAGGATCGCCCGTGGTCGAAATTCGACCATCTGAAATTTTCTTCAACTCTCTCTTAATATATGTACATAATCCCCGTTCACAACAAAACCAAGTAAGTGACTCCCTCGTGACAAATGCAAATTTGGATTAAGTGATACCATACAAACAATCTTCTCATTAGGGTGGTGCAGCAAAGCAGTACAACAGAAAAGCTGACGACAAAACATTAGGATATATCTATAACAGATTTTTTTATTATTTATTTGTTTATGTCTAAGGTACAGCAGACACTTACTATTACAAATCTATTATATATAAATGCGCAAACATAACAGGTTTCTCCCTTTTTTTGCAATAACCACAATTCTAAGGTATATAAAATTTGGTATGTATCGATATGTCTCGCCGAGGAGGGTGTGCGACAACAAACCAAAATTAATTATAATATGATTTGAAGATCACACCACTACAAGTGCTATACACGCATTCGCTTTATAGAGCCGCTGTTATGGGTGTATGTAAGTATGACCACTTGCATTGTTGTGTTTGCATTCATTGCAGTAGGGTGAGTAGTTTCGTTGGCAGCAATAAGATAACATGAGCCAGCGCGTCAACTTTATTGAGCTTAGGTACAAACAGTGTTTACAAAAACAAAATCTGTGCGTGGGGATTCAGAGAAGAAAATGCTTTTGAAAAAAAGCACAAATAAGCTAGATCATGCACAAGGCCCTTCGTGGCTAGACTTAGTGAAATAAAATAAAATGGAAAATTGATAAAATTAAAAAAAAAAAGTAAAATCAGAAATAGAAAAGTGATTGAAAGTAAAAAAATAAAATTTGTTGGAAATGAAAGGAAAGGGAATAATATAAAATAAATAAAAATGAAATAAAATGGAATAAATAAAAGTATTAAATTAAGAAAATAATAGGAAAGGAAAGGGATGGATAAAAGGAAAATTAAGGTAAGTTAAGGTAAGGAGCGGAAAATATGACAGAAAAATCAAAGGGAAAGGAAAGGAAAGGAATGGAAAAGAAAAAAGGAAGGGAAGAAAGGAAATGTAATGTAGGTAAAGCAGTGGAAAAGAGAAGCAAAAGGAGAAAGACAAAGAAAGGAAAGAAAAAAAAAGAAGGGAAAGAAAAGGTAGCGAGGAAGAAGGTATGGAAAATAAATGAAAATAAAAAGAAAGAAAAATAAAGGAAGGAAAGGTAATAAAAAGCTAAAGAAAATAAGTTAAAGAAATGAATGAAAGAAAAAGAGTTGTGGAAAGGAACAAAAGAAAATAAGGAAACGGTAGGAAAGGTAAGGTAAGAAAAGGAAAGGTAATGAAACGAAATGACAGAAAGGGAAATTTAAGAAAAAAAGTGAAAGAAAAAAAGGTAAGAAAAAAATAAAAGAAAAGAAATGAAATGAAAAAAAAAATGAATAAAATGAAAGGCAACTAAAGCAACGGAAACGAAAGGAAAGGAAAGAAAATAAAAGGAAAAAAGGAATGTAATGGAAATAAAAGAAACAAAAAGAAAGAAAAATAAAAGAAAAGAACAGAGAAGAACAAAAAAGAAAGAAAGAATGAAGGGAAATAAAATTAAATGAAAGAAGAGAAAAGGAAAGAAAAGGAAAGAAGAGAAAAGGAAAGAAGAGAAAAGGAAAGAAAAGGAAAAGAACGGAGAAGATAAGGAAAGGAAATAAAAGGGAAGAGAAGGAAAGAAAATCAAAAGAAATAAATTGGATGAAAGGAGAGGAAAGGAAAGGAAATAAAAGCAAATGAATGCTAAGGAAAGGAAAGGACAGAAATACGTATGAAGACGACCTAAGAAGAATAATAATTATCAACATTGAAACTATATTACTGAATGGTGTAAAGAGGGAGGAAAAGGCAAAATTAATAGGAATGTATAGAAACCAAAAATATATAAAATTTGGAAAAGAAAGGAAAATTTAAGAAATAGCAAAAAGGTAGGAAAATAAAATAAGGTTTTGTGGTTGAATTTCAACCACTGGGCGAACTCTAGTTATATTAAACTTACATTAATTGTTACATAAAAAATAAGATTTTAATTTAAATTGCACAAAAACCCGGTATGAGCTTATAATATTTCGATATATATTGGTACTTTTTTTATCGTAACCTAGTGGAATTTTACTTTAAAAAAAAACCTTATCGTTAAAAATATAAACTTTTTAATGGACAAAAAACTAAATAAAGAAGTGCTCTGCGAAAAACCTTGGATTATGTGAATTATGTGATTATGTGAATGATGATGGTTCTGCTTAGAAAATATACTTTTCAAATATTTAACCCCCTAAAAATTTCATAAGTGAATTAAACTTTAAAAAAATCGAGAAAAGCTTAGAACATCAAATAATTATTTGATTATAATCAAAGTAAAAATGGGTATTTGTTTCCTTTAGGTGTCAACTGCTAATAAATTAGCTAAAATTTGGGAGATAGCTCAAAAGACGGGGTTTGGCCTCAGGATCACGAACCTGGAAGCGCTTTTTAATATTTTGCTTCTCTGAAGAGATATTTGCAATCAAAGTGGCAAGTTTTCATGTGGTTGTTGTGATTTTATTAGGCTGTACCTAAAAACGTGCGAAAAAATGCGTGCCGTGGGTAATTTTTCGATTTTTTGACCATAACTTTCCATAGAAACAAAAAATTAAAAAAAGCGCTTCCGGACTCGTGATCCTGAGGCCAAAACCTGTCTTTTGAGCTATCTCCCATAATTTTAGCTAATTTATTAGCGGTTGACCCCTAAAGGAAACAAATACCCAAAAATATGTTTTTCGTAAAAAAAAAGTAGAGTTATGGTGATTTCGTTTCATCAAAAAATGCGTATTTTTTACACTCTTCAATTTTCCGTTTTCGTTTGCAAAATGAAGGTATAACGTCAAACAGAATATGCTTTCATTTCCTAAAAAACTCACACTTTTTACCCTCTGAAGCTTTGACAGGGTAGTTGGTTGCACTGAAAATCAGCTGACGAAAATTTTATTTGGCAGATAAATTTGGTGAAAAAAATTGGATTTTGCAATAACAATTGAATATGGTTGATAAGCGAAAACTAATTATTCATGCACATAGCATAGCAAACGGGCAATGCTTTTTGTTCGTTTTATCGATATAGCAGTTTCATGTAGAACGGGTACACTTTTATCACACTTTTACAGTATTCTGTGCAAGGGTATAAACATGTTCAACGAAATCAGCATTAGTGTCATGTAAAATTGTTCTTTAGTTAAAGTCCGTACGATATTTAAATTTCGATCTTAACATTGTGGAATTTTCTTACAAAATCATATCGTTAAAAAAATAAACTTTAACCAATAGGCAAAAAGTTAAATATATAAAGCCAGAAGTGAAGCTGGACTTCTTAGCTTACAAATGGTGTTTAGATGCCGAAGATGATATAATTTGGTACATTTTGTTTTTTTTTTTTTTTTGGCTCAAAAATAAAAGCAAGTGGCAGCTGCTGGATCATTGCATAGATATGTACGTGTGTGTGTAAGGGAATGAGCGGTAGGTGTGTCTTTGGGAGTTTTATAAGAGTGCTGAATAGTGATGTATAGTTCGGGTATAACAGAATGTGGAGATAACAAAATAGCTGGAGAGTTTGGAGACCTATTTTTTTTGGTGAGACACCAGATTAGTCCATTCTAGGTTTCCACTATAAATTTTATAGAGATCTATCCATAAATACTATACGAAATTGGGTTGCGTCTGTTTGTATGGGGAGAGTGTTAGCCTATTAATATATAGATTATTTTATCGTTTCAGAAGTAAATATCTTTAGTAAAAAATGGATTTTGTGCGCTGTTCTGAAAACACGTGTTATGCTCTTTCCAAATGCACATATCAGATTTTGCAATGAACACGACGATATGTTGATGCTGACAATTGTTTTTCTTTGCGTGTTTGCTTACAGGTTTCTGAGCAAATTTGAGAGGTTACGGCAAACTGAGATCTTCTCAATAAAAAAAAAAACCTATCAGAAAATAATGCGTGGTTTAAGCAGCTGAGAAAAGTATCGATTTTTCGATAACTTTTTCGATACTGAAATAGTTCGATAAATCGATGTTTCCATAAAAACTGAAATATTTAGAACGTTTCAGATTATCAGTTGTTAAAATCACTTCTCGAGAAAATTTAGTTGCATTTTTTTTTATTTTTTGGTTATAATTTTTTTTGAATGCGTATAAAAAATGTTTTTTGGTCAAAAATTTCGACTTCGGCTTCTGGGTCCTTGCATTAATACGCGTATTTTGATACCTCGTTCAAAAATTTTGGTTGATTTTCAGTCCCGTACGCGAAACTGCACTTTTACCGTTTTAGAAAACTAATAATTGTAAAAAAATTCATAATTAGTCAGATACTGTCATAATTTACATAAAAACTAATAAAAACGTCGTTTGACTTGATTTTCTGGATGTTTACCCCAACAAAAAAAAAAAATCGACCTTTTTCGGTAATTTTCAATTGTTCGACATTTTTTAATTCGGACGCATTTTTGCGTTCTGTAAACGTAGGATTTTAGCAGTTCGGTCATTTTAGTTTCGACATTTTTTTTTCGACTTATCGTACGGATCCCACGCCAGGGGACTGATGTAACGAGGATTTATTCCATAATTTAACAAACTAGGTTATAGAATATGTAATTGAAATTGAGAGGATATATAAATAGGATTCTAAATTTACATAAACTGTTGTATTATATCAAGTCACTTTAAAACTTTCCGATTGATTGACTATTGACATCAAGTTGTACTACTTTTGTGTTTTCACCAAAATCTTTTATCACAGCAAAACTCTTTGTAAGCTATTGTAGGTGCGCAAGAACTCACATCTCGTACCTATCCTGCAATATGGTGCAGGAGCATGGACGCTGACAACATCTGATGAGACGACTCGGGTAGTTTTGGGGCGCAAAGCATTTGGATGTCGAATACCGCAGAAAATTTAGTGATAATCTCTGAATAGAATGATCCCCCCACGGGTTAGGGATTTAGAATATTTCTGAAAATAGTAAAGGAAATGAAAGGAAAGAAAAGGACAGGAAAGGAAAGGAAACGAAAGGCTGAGAAAGGAAAGGAAAGGAAATTAAAGAAAAGATAAGGAAAGGAAAGGAAGGAAAGGAAAGTAAAGGAAAAGGAAGGAAAGGAAAGGAAAGGAAAGGAAAGGAAAGGAAAGGAAAGGAAAGGAAAGGAAAGGAAAGGAAAGGAAAGGAAAGGAAAGGAAAGGAAAGGAAAGGAAAGGAAAAGAAAATAAAATAAAATAAAGGAACATTCAGATGTGATTATTTAAGTCCATGAAATAGGCGCTAATGAGAAGCTTATTCTTGGTACCTAACAAGAACCCCTTGTTCTTTGTTATATCAATCTCGTATAGAAAAAATTAAAAATTTAATTATTACCTCCACCTCACATCAGCAAACATCTCCTCATCCTTTCGTAAACAAAGCCTTTTTTCATCCCAAAAGCAAACCTTATAAGCACTAAAAGCAAAAAAATTAATTTAAAGAGATTGTGCTAAATGCTTTCAATTAACCATAAACAATTACGAAATTGTGCCACCCAGCCTATTGGCAGTCGACCAGCAAAGTACCGCCAACTACTGAATGGCTGCTAAAAAGGGGGCGAACAAACACCAACACACCACATAATTATCATTATTATTGTTATTATTATGTTGTCCTTGCAAAAAAAAAAGGTGCCACTTCTGTAGCAAACAATTTGAGATGGGAACACGGACAGAAACATGAATACAACATGCCACAGAATGCTAACAAGACGCAATAACGTAAAAGCCCGCCAACTAACCAAACCAAGTCAGCACAACACCGTCGGCAAAATTGTACTCAGCCGCGGTCGAATAGGTGGCTGACATGAACGCGACTACAATGCGCCAATAAAATATTTAACAAGCATTAAACACACAAAAACATCCTCGATGTGTAGACGCCGCCGTGGATGTAGGGAAATTGAAGGAAATTTTGTCGAACGTTGGTATTGGATGGACGAGGAGGAAAGGCTGTGTTTAGCTGTTTGGTGGTGCCGCTGCTGCTGCTTCGAAAGGCGTTAAGCAAATGTAACAATAAATTTGTGAAAGGGAGTGGGTACGGGTGGGTAGGAATTTTGTATACCCAGTAAATTCAATATGAAAAGGGTTACAGACAACACCATGGACTGTTAAAAACAGGTCCAATCGTTCCCTCTGGGTATTCACCCAGCAAGACACAAACAATCCGAAATATTCGACGCACATGTCACTTTGGTATTGGAGTATGCTGGTTGCTAAGGATGGACCTGCTCACCTCATAAGTACCTTATGGAGCCAGGAGATCAGCGTTACAGTTACTCGAGATATTGCTATCATCGGTATCAAAACTTAGTGTAAAATACATAGCTTAAGGCATGGAGAGGGAGAAAATGCATTCTCAGGCAATCCTTTATCCAGAGCAAGCGTAGCCTTGGAATATCGATGACCAAGGAGACCGGACGAAAGGAGTCCCCTGTACAAACACAAACCTTTCCACGGTGCTACCCGTGAGTTTCCTCTATTAAGAACTTCATAGAAAATGATCTACCTGGCCACCATCTCATAAAAGCATCTTCACCTTTTCTTAAAGAGAGACCCCAGCTCTTACCGCGGTCTCCCTAGGCTGTGTTTCACATTAGCCTAATAAGCCAACTTCGAACCGACTATATTTAAGAGATATCTAGCCGTATAAGTCGGGTCTTAACGGTATCCCCCCTATCCGTGCAGCCCAAAGGGAGGGATATTATACCTTTTCTATTTTTACTAAGGATGGACGTTGTTCGACGCCTGAAATGCTCCCAGAGTAATTGCACGTGCGTACTACACACAGTCCCGATGTTAACTCATGTGATTATCTTCTGCCAGCCAAGACGGCGTCCTGGTACCTGGAGAACTTTAAATTCTGTGCTAAAATACCCTCGTCACTAGCACTACTGGGTATACAAATTGTGTGCTCTTAGCATAAAAAGCACCGATAATTGGCAGCAATCAGCAACAAGCAAACATGTTCGGGCAATGCAAGTGGCCGGCGGCAGCTACATACTTCCAACCATGTACAACACGTCATTACCCACCAATTAGGCAGCAAAAGTATGTAGCGGTGTGGTCGGTCAAGTGGCACGAGGCGAACCAGTTTCACGCATTGCTTTAAGTTGCGCAGACCACGAACACACACACCTGCATACAACCTTTACGCACCTTTAAAGTTTAAACAAGTGGATAAATACATATTTCGGAGCCACTAGCCAGAGCAAACAAGTCTAACAGAAAGCTTATAGCCAGGTACTTGATCCACTTGCGGTAGAAGCACGCATCCACGCAAACATAAAGTTCATAATTGTGCACATGGGGGGTGCTGCGCTTTTGGTGGCACAATAAATATTTGGACAAGCGCTTGCCACCAAGTGATCAGGTTGGAGGTCAACGAAATGGACGATGTGATGCGACATGGAATTTGTTTTAATTTATTGGAAATTGGTTTATTATTTGGCTTAACCTAAGCTGGTGATTCATTTTGTTGCAGCTCGAACTTTATTGTAAAACTTGCCTAGCGATTCCACGTTTCGTGAAAATTAGTTGCCGACCACCAATGAGAATCGCGTCGTGCCTTTGAAGTCAGCAGGAAATCATTGGCTTAGATATTAAAATGTTGTTGTTGTTGTTGTTGTTAACAATGCATTGCCCTGCCTAGAGTGTATGATCATTCCGAAGATCTTCATCAAGCTCTTCTAACGGGAGTCCAAGGAAACGCGCAGTTTCAACAGGGTTGGACCAGAGGGGTTAGAGAAGTAGGTTCAATTGGACATTTGAAGAGATGTAGGATATCATGGGGGTCCTACCACATGCAGGGCATGTGTTTGAAATTATATCATTCAGTCTGGATAAGTAAGAGTTTAACCTCACACTGTATTCAGACCTAAGCTGCGCCATGGTGACTCTTGTCTCCCTTGGTAAGGTGCAGCAATATCCGGTGGAAGACTGTTTAGAACGGGGTTCACAGGTAGAGATCTGACAAAAGTGTCAGCCGACTCGGTGTGGATGTCGGTTAGAGCCCGCTTATGATTCCGCAGATCAAATGGCAAGTAATATCCACTTTATCCTTATGTTTCGTTGGATTGGATAGAGCTTTGACCGTAGTCCATAGTTTGCCAACATCATTGGAGAGATTGCTCTAGGTGTTGTTTCCATTTGGCCAGTTTGTGTTTATCGACCAACCTACGAATTTCTGCGTTAAGATCCCAAATGCGGGGTCTGCGGGGATTGAGACCTCGCACTTCATCTGTTTCTCTAGCCATGGCCGCTGCCTCCGCGGGGAAATTTGGTCTTATTTGGGATATTTGACACGCAGGAATGAAGCGTTTAGAGGTCAAGTAAATGACTTTGCGGAAGTCTCGTTCGCCTTTGCGAACGTCTGTAGGAATGGGTAAAGTTAACATAATATTAATATAACCAATTGCACATCAAAATTTTCGGAAGAAAGGACAGAGATGGCTTGATTAATCACTGTATTTCCATTTACCGTGCTCTTTGTTGTTATTCATATGCCTAACGATTTTGGTTCCGTTCACCAAATCACTCCACGTTAGATAAGATTAGGTTAAGAAATGGTGCACTGCTTTCTTTCCCAAATGAAGTTAGATATCTGAGTCTTCTCGACGACCTTAAGTAGTCTATATTACCATCCGGAGATAACTATGTCCATTTATAGACTGGGGGATCACATTCGCTCATCTTTCCCACATGGACATAAGTAAAAGAGATCAACTTTTCCACCAGACTGTTTCCTAATCTGAATCGCCTGGGCGTCGTCTTTAAAAGTTCAGCGGTTTTATTCCCAACTTTCTTTTGAACCACATCTTTTCGCGCATACACATACGTATGAGCATAGTTTCAAATTCTCCGCCAGACTATGAAAAGATCATACTCCAAAACAAGTAAAGAAGTCTAAGTTCGGGTAAACCGAACATTAAAAACCCAGCGGTAGTTTTCATAGCGCTCAATTTATGTGATTTTCGAAATTTTCCATATCCTCTAAGGGGTTTGGCTTTGTGCCAAATTTCATCGTTCTGCCGTAATCAGCTTAAAAGTTACGGACAGTCGACAGGCGGTGCCAAAAAATCAAAATAGTTTTCACTTTTAGTCATTTCAGCTACCAAGATATGGCAATTTATGTGATTTTCGAAGTTTTCAATATCGAAAAAGGGGGGCGTGGATATCATCCGGTCGGTTTACGCCAGGCTTCAGTGCTTCGCGCAATACGCTTGATAGGACCTTATATGCGATACTCAAAAGGCTGATTCCACGATAGTTGGCGCAGTTTGCGGAATCACCCTTCTTATGGATGGGGCAGAGAAAACTTAAATTCCAATCTTCAGGCATGCATTCATCCGACCATATTCTGCACAAGAGCTGGTGCATGCACCTTACCAGCTCCTCGCCGCCGCATTTGAATAGCTAAGCGGGCAGCCCATCAGCACCCGCCGCTTTATTGTTTTTTAGCCGTGGTATAGCAATTCGCACCTCGTTATAGTCGGGTTGTGGAATTTCGTTTCCATCGTCTTCGATTGTGGGGTCGGATTCGTCCTCTTCTCTGGATTGTTGATCTGTTCCTCCCTTTAGAAGGGCAGAGGAGTGATCCCTCCATAACCTTAGTAATCCCTGAGTCGATATTCGGGCCCCTCATCGTACGTACGTCCATAACGCTGGAAGCGTGCCGTCCGTCTATCACAAAGTGATCGATCTGGTTGCGTGTTTTCCGATCTGGCATGCTTGAACCTGGTGCTGGCTACGACCATGTTTCGTGCACCGGCGATGTCAATCAGTCTGAATCCATTTGGCGAAGTCTCATCATGGAGGCTGAACTTTCCGACAGTAGGGCCAAATACACCCTCTTTGCCCACCCTGGCGTTAAGGGCGCCAAGAAGGCGCGTAGAATTCATCTTTTTCCATCGTAAAAATCGTAGTTTTATTCGGATTGTGGCGAGACGCTCATTCACGGCTGTGACGGACATTACATGTTTCACAAGTCTCTTTCCTACCACAAAACCGACGCCGAATCTGCTCTCATTAGTATGGCCGCTCCAGTAGACATTACAGGTTCGGATAGTCTTATAACCTTGCCCCGTCCATCGCATTTCTTGTATAGCAGTAATGTCAGCTTTTGCCTTATTGAGGACCTCAACTACGCCGGCATCGTCACCTTGCCTAGTGAGGGTTCGGGCATTCCACGAGCATGCCCTGATTTTATTAATCGTATTGCTATTTCGTTTGCTGTGGTCGTTATCTGAAAAGAGAGTTATCATATCCGAGGCCTGTCTGTTAGATTTCATTGGAATTTTGTTTTATGTGGTGGGTCCCAAACCCGATCTCGGGGAGTCGGATTTAAGTTTGTTGCCACTAAGAATGTTTTGGAAAGGTTGCCACCTAATCGGATAATTTTTTTTTTTTTAGTTTACAGAGTTTCTTCGAGAAGAGACTGTCAAAGGTTGAGCTTACAGCTTAAGGTGATCCCACAGGCTAGACATCACAATCAGTACTTCACAGACTCTTAGTCTGATTTATTCGCACTAATTTCTTTCAGACAATGTGGGACTGGAGGAACAATAAAAGTAATATAACTTTGAAAAAAAATTTTTTCAATAAAATTAATCCTAGGTATTTTTAGCGTTGCCACTTAATTCAGAATATCTTTATTGATGAGTATCTAGAATAAGCTAAAATACACGGTAACTTCAAAAGTGACGAGCAAAGTTCGTTAGCCAAGGTACTATATCCCACTAATTAATATTACAACTGGGTATATAATTGCTAGTCGCACCCAAACTTTAACACTACACCATCTGCGGTATTTTTTTCCTTCTTTGTTTGACGATTTAATGGAGCGTTGAAGTTGCTACACCACCGTGTTGAAGCGCAGCATGATGCCATAAATAATGGCCAACGTTTGTAGATATGTTTGTATGTGTTCTGTTAGTGATGCCAATAACAAAAAAGGCTACCATAGTTTACGGTTATTTGCAAGTTTATGTAGTTGTTGTTTTTATAGTACTAAGTTCTTATCGCAATCCTTTGATGTGGTATTTCATTGTGGTAACAAGTCGGTATAAATCGCGATTCGTGCATCTTTTCATGTTTAAATTCTTATTTCCGTCAATTTCTTTTCCTGTTTTCAACATTTTTATTGTATTTTTGACATCTCATTACTTCTGTCGCTTCTTTAATTTTTCGGATTTGGTGATGTTCTTTTTTTAACTGATTATGTTAATTGGTCTTCATGCTGGACATGAAAAGCATTTGTTTAAGTGTGTCTCATTCAAGTAACGAAAAAGGTCTGTTATGGGAACCGGAAGTTGTATACAACAAGCTAAGTCTGGAAAAACTCTACGAGGTCTGGAGAATTTCAGCTGGTTGATAGCTAAGCGAAGGAGATAAACATATCAATCAGGAATAAAAATAACAATCCGGAAGAGAAGGACGCAGCCCACAATTTACGTGAGGCCTCTGCATCCAAGCTAAATGATTATTGATGCAAGCTATAGACGTGAATGCGAAGAGCTTGAGAAGAAGGTTTCAAGCCTGGGACGAATTCCTGCACGACCGAAAATGAAGAAAAGGAAAGGGCCCGAGTCATTCCTTTAAATTCGTGGTCTTAGCCGCATGGTAACTCATGTTGTTTGTGTATTCTGATACACAACCTCTAACGAGATTTTTAGCCGAGCTTCTCTTTCCAACTTGTGGTGTGTTGCTTTTAGAGTTTTCCTACAAGTTGGCGGGACCTACAGTTTTTTGCCGACTCCGAACGGTAGTTGCAAAGCAAATGAATTTTTTGCTGAGAAGCTTCTCATGGCAGAAATAAACCCGGAGAGTTTGCCAAACTACTGCCGAGGGGCGACCCCGTTTACAAAAATTCTTTTTCTAAATAGTTTTTGATGTTACTTTTGCCGGGCATCGAACCGCCACGACTTGGTGTAGAAGGCCGAAAACTTAACCGCTAAAACCACGGCGGCCGCCAATTCTATTCTGATACAATTGTACCTTATTTAGTATATTTTCTATCGTTCGATATGGAGGTACACATTTTCTCATCATTGCTTAACCTGTAATGCCATATCAGATGTTATACGGATCTTACCATATCATATCATGTAACCAAATCAAACGACATCATGTGGGATCACATTGATTGTTAAGACTGAAATGAAATCAAACGACAAAAAAGTGTCACATCACAAGTTTCATGTCACATCATTTCGATGTCTACAAACCTAGTTAAATGATGTAGTTCGCATTAAATGAAATCAAACCAGCAGCCAAATTCCACAAATCTCCATCTCTTAAATGCCTAGATACGCAAAAATGCTTAAGCAAACGAATTCTCTGAATTTTAGGAGATGAATGAGAATTTTAATTCCGATTCTGATCCACAAGTCGCCTAGCTATGATATTAGTGCAGATAACGCACTCTAGATGGCGCGCAGACATCACTGCAAGATATCAATTTCGAAGTGATCCTTTACAACTTTACTTTATTATGAATAGCATCACATATAATAGACACTCAAATTTTAATGAAGTTAATGCAATAAGCTTTAATAATCATTCTATTAATTGCATATACTTAAATATCAGGTCATTAAGGAAAAATTTCTGTCCGTTCTTAGCAGAGATCGATGAACTTATAGACAGCGTAGATGTAATCGTTTTAGTTGAAACCAACATAAAAGGGTACGAGCAAGACTTATTTCACATAAATGGATTCAACACTGAGTACTATAACCGGGAGGAAAGAAGAGGGAGAGAGCTTTATTTATGAATGCAACATTATTGAAGCAATCTCTTTTGAGATTATTCAAATTAAAATAGCCGAAAATAACAAAAACCCTCCACTTTTCAAAAAAAAAAATCATGCGTAAATGGATAAACAGCTAAAATATCTTTCATATTAGTGCATTTAAACTTAAGTGAAAGTGTTAAATATGCTTTGAAATGCTTATTTTACCATCTCACAGTGAATTATGTGCGAACGCAAAGTGACACAAACCCTTCGCAAGTGAGTGATGAAATTTGGGAATTACTACGCCAAACTTTGATTTTTTTTACATTTTTTTGGAGAATTGCGCACGCAATAGAAAGTCTCCACTCATTCACGCTCACGTTCACACGGAACTGTATGAGGGTGAGCTTGTAGGTGTTTTACGAAATACGCACAAAGAAGAATGCGAAATAGTGATAGGAGACATTAACATAAATACACTCTGTGCTAACAACAATGAAAATGTCTCATTATACTTAGATATGCTCTAATCGTTCGGTATAAAAAAAAAAACTAATGGCGGCGATATACCAACAGGTTATCTCATAACCTCTAACGAGATTTTTTTTTTTAGCCGAGCTTCTCTTTCCAACTTGTGGTGTGTTGCTTTTTGAGTTTTTCCTACAAGTTGGCGGGACCTACAGTTTTTTTGCCGACTCCGAACGGCACTTGCAAAGCAAATGAATTTTTTGCTGAGAAGCTTCTCATGGCAGAAATACACCCGGAGAGTTTGCCAAACTACTGCCGAGGGGCGACCCCGTTTAGAAAAATTCTTTTTCTAAATAATTTTTGATGTTACTTTTGCCGGGCATCGAACCGCCACGACTTGGTGTAGAAGGCCGAAAACTTAACCGCTACACCACGGCGGCCGCCAATCGTTCGGTATGGAAAGCGTAATAAGTGACAGCAAAAGAGTAGATATAAAAAGGGGGGCAAATACTAGCATAGATCATATCTATCTATATCTATTATATATAAACGCGCAATGCTTAAAAGTTTTCTCCCTTTTTTGCAATAACCACAATTTTTAGGTATAAAAATATGTATCGATAGGTCTCGCCGAGCAGGGTCAAATGATAAAATAAAACGTAAGCCAGGAAAGTTCTGGTTGAAATCATTCTAGTCCAGGTTCAATCTTTTTGAACTAGTATGGAACTAGTATATTTCATACTAGTCATTTTTGGACTAGTATGTGGATTAGTTCATTTTATGGAAATTATACTATTCCAGGATGAACTAGTATGGAACTAGTATTTTACAACTAGTATGAAACTGGTATTTCCTGACTAGTAGATAACTGGTATATTCTGGTCGAAATCTGACAATTGACATCTCGTAGGACATCATCACGTAAAAAATACCAGTTGCTTATATGGAAAAAAGACAGAACACTGACTAGTTGGGCCCGGTGCACCAGTGAAGCAAATGCTTGCTCAGAATGATGTTTTGAAAAAAAGCACAAATCCGTGGCTAGACTTAGTGAAATAAAATAAAAAGGGAAATTGATAAAACTAAAAAAAGTAAAATAAGAAATAGAAAAGTGATTGAAAGTAAAAAAGGAAATTTGTTGGAAATGAAAGGAAAGGAAAGAATATAAAATAAATAAAAATAAAACAAAATGAAATA